>SKCR01049661.1:0-171405 GCA_019454045.1 Zanthoxylum bungeanum | reverse complement strand
GATTTAAACTTTTGTGCTTGAAGTCACATAGGTTCTTACAATGTATCAATGGTACCATCAAACTCATACCGACAGGCTCAAACCTAACCGTGGTACTAAAATGGACAAAAACAAACCTTGATAGGAAAGGCACATAAATGTGCACCTTTATAAAATGACGATTCTTAGGAAGTGATCAAGTTATTACCCCTAACATCAAGGTTTTTTTATCCACTTTGAGTACTACAATTAGGCCTAATCCTATTTGTTCTCCTCATATCTTTGTTCTCTAAGTTTAATGTAGGAGATCTCTTGCGAAATGCACAACTATGGTACTTAAATCAAACAAAACATTGATATTGGGATACCTTGTTGACCTTCACCCGAAAAATAGCAATATATTGATCATATTTGTCTTGTTGAGTACACTTGAGTCAAAATATCATAAATTACAATTGAGGTTCTTGAATTCGTGATCTGATGTTGATTTATAAGTTAAAAAATATTTTCTTTCTCGTGATCCTGAAGTGTCGCTTGCAATCGAGATTTTTTTAAATCTTAATATGATATGATATTTAATTTGTTTTTAGAATTTGTTATAATTTAAGGCTCATTTAATGCATGGAAGAGATGGCTCCGTTTGATAAAAGAAAAAGTTATTATGTCCGAAAATTATACTCAAATTCATGACCGTTTCAGAGATGAATTCAGACATAGTTTTTGAGAAAACTAACATAGTCGTCTAATAAATGTTATTGAGGGTATAATAGGAGAAGGTTTCCATCAAAAGCTTGATCACCAAGCAAAGTTCCTTCCATCAAGAATTTTAGATTGAGATTTGGGAGGTTACTAATAAATACTGTAATTTTGATATGCGAGCTGCTACACAGATTATAAATGTTTCTATCTGTAATTTAAAGATATTAGAAAATTTTGGATTTTGATTAAAATTTGAGATCTCGTATTATTTGATTATGGATTTTATGATAATTTTTTTATCTCGAATTCCAAATTTTTGTCTAAAAAATCTCAAATTATGATAAAAATACAGGATCATGAACTGTTTGATGATTTTTTTTTATCCTGAATTGGATAGGATCGAGATCGAAAAATCTCAACCGTCTCGACTGATTGCGAAATCTTCCATTATCCTGCTTTTGTAAGTATTAGTGGCATTTTAGACGATTGGTTAAATGAGATCTGGGACACTTTTGAAATACTTTTATTTTATTTCTTGGGTAACAAAACTTTTTTTAAAAAAAAAAACTTTTTCTTTGAAAAATTATACTTCGACAAGATTTACGTCTCGTTACAAAATCTAGTTACATTCAACTGGAAATTTAACATGAGCATGATAAATATTTGCATCATATATTAAGAAATCGGTTAGTAAAATATGTATGAAATAAAATACGATATGAACAAGTTAATAACAAATTAGAGACAAAATAATTTAAATAAGATTTGTAATATAGCCAAAATGAATAAACAATGATTATATATATTATGTAAAAAAAAAGAGATTTAATCGAGGCCCGTGTATCACACAGCGCTCTTAAAACAGATTTGCCCATCATCGTTGGTGCTTAAGGAAAAAATAGCATATGTGTAACACCTCGGTCATCCTGACATGATTCTAGAAATTATTTTTGACATACGAGATGTATTTAGTATTATAAAATCATGCATAAGTGCATTAATATTCATGAAATCATTTTTTGAAAACTAGACAAAGTATTTGTAGTTCCGGTACGCGATTAATTTTATGTCGCGTATCGGACAACCTTTAGTATTTTGGCTATAACTTGGGCTACTGATGTCCGTTGTAACATGTCGTCCGAGATAAGGCATTACCAGAAAGGATACGAGAATAATCCATCTCCTTAAACCTCAAATTTGACAAAAAACGGACATGATGTGTCATAAAAATGGACAACCTAGAACGTAGTTCAGCACCAAAACGACGTGGAAATGAAATCAGATAATAAAAAGGACATCCACATAAGAAATAACAAATCACGTCATTAACAATCAGAGCTCTGTACCCGAATCAAAACATACAACCCAATACTTAATCTATATACATACATAAACCAATGTAGGTATCATAATACAAAATATGTCCAACATAAATCCCAGACTCATATAACAGCCCCTCCCAGGACTCTAGAGTTGGTGATCCCTCGCCACGATCATAAACATCCAAAGCTTGATGGCTAACCGATCTGATTACCAACCTGCAAAACTAAAAAACAATGTGCAAGTTATAAAATTCAGTAAGCAGGCATACACATCACAAATAAATAAAAATAAATTTCAAATATGGTACATATATAGGCATGAGTATATATTTATGTAGTTGTTTGTCACAAACCTTTAAACCTTATACTATTCTTTACCTTTCTTGAACATAATGTCTTTCGGAAACACATACTCAAAAACATACCCGATGAAAATTAGAACCCTTATATTCAAACTTCTTTGAATGTTCAAGCCCCGAGTTGCATTCATACATATAAACATATGCACATTTACACATGCACACATACACACGTATACACATTCGAACACACATCCTATACAGGTTTCAAAATCTTATTCCTTACAAACATATCATAATCATCAGAAGCAGACTACTCATACATACACATGTCCAACACAAATATCACAAATTCAGTCTCTTCCACGCAACAGAAACAGAAAACGTGTATTCAACACATATTTTTCATATATTTCAGTTTAAGTTTTTCAAATAATGATTTACAAGAACAAACGAAATAAAATATTTTCAAACCACTAGTATCGAGCCGTCCCCTCATGTTTAGCGAACCCGAGATCGTTCACATTTCCTAACAAGGCATTGATCACCCCATATGCCCATCATGTTCAGTATTAAGTTTTCCCTACTTTTGTGATGTTATATCCTGCTAAGTATGCTTCACGCCCCCATGTTACGATACCAATGTGAGTTTTCATATTTTTGAACATGTGAAAGCGTATATAGGGACGATGACCCAATCCCGGTATGTATGGCGATGGAGGGGAGACGTCCCAATCTCGATCACTGTATATGTATTTTCAGCCACATTTACGGTTTTTACGAAATATAATTTTTACAGACACTTGTACAATTTTCAAATTATGTCTATGTCTTCTCACTCCAGCATGAGTTTTCAAGTTCATGACTATGTTTTACAGTTTGTGATTCATGAATTTCATGTTTCTAGTTATATGCTTGATATAAATATTTTACCATGATTTTAGACTACGTTACACCGTCACCAGACACTTTTATAGTTAGTTCAGGAATATGTTTTCATATTCATATTTCTAGTCCATGATGTAGTGTTTAGACACGCTTTCAGATTATGTTTCACAGTTTCCATGTTCAATCACGATCTTTGGTCATGATTTTAGAGTCACAACATGTCTCATGCACCCAGTTATTATGCATTATTATGCTTCAGTTTCAGTTATGTTTTAGCATATTGTCACCTATGAATCAGGATTCAGGTTTTGTGTAACATCTTCAAGTTGCATTAGTATATATAAAAATATACAGTTTCATGATCATTTATATTATGTTTTAGCATTCATTTACTAAGTCTTTCACATGACTTATTCTTTTCATTTTTAGTTTATGCAAACACTCCACGTACGCATGTAGAGGTCGATCTTTGGAACGATGGACATCAGTTGCTTCAGTCCTTAAGGTAAAACATCAGGGCTCACACGTAAAGTAGATGTATTAGTCTAAGAAACTGAAAACCAATAATGATATAACCTAAGTTATAATAATTTATACGGAGAGCTATGAGTATTGAAACTTGATTATAGCAAGTTTTCTTCAAATATGTAAGTTGATAGCATGCATGCATGAGACAGGTAAAATTCACGATAAGTTAGACAAGTTTAAATTAAGAATGATCGGACGATACATGTAGTAGCATAATTATAACATCTAAACATGGTAGGCGTGCATGTTATAAGGAAGTCAAAATAATTATGTATGTATGATTGTACGCGTAGCCTAAGTTTAGGTAAAAATAGTTTATCTCACGTCATGTAAATGTATGTCACGAGGCTTAGGAAGATGGAAATGATGTCTCCTACCGGTCGCGTCCTGAGAAACTGGGACGTGACAGTCTGTCTCATAGGATACAACGTTATAGAGTAAAAAGTTAACACCATAATACCACTCTAGCGAACAAGAAAAGTGTTTGAACTTTATCTCTCTAAACCTTCAAGACTATACAAATGTTGTTATAGAGAGAATGATTTAAAAAAAAAAATTATGTGTCTTTACTACGGGTGTTCACGGGTCGGGTTTTTTTTTCAAATTTTATGAAATCCGATCGAGTCAGGTCACGCGGGTCGTCAAACCCGAACTCAAAATTTAAGGATGCAAACCAGAGCGAGACGGATCATGCGGGTCGGGTCGGGTCGATGAAAAAAAAAATATTTATGTATGAATTATTTTGAAACATAAATGCTAACTATTTTATGTCCCGAAACTTGTCATGCATATAAAATTTCAAGATAAAAAAATAAACAACTAAAATTAATAAAAATTATTTTTTCGGGTCAGGTCGGGTTGCGTGGTCAAACCCGTGAACCGACCCGCAAAAATCGGGTCGGGTCGGGTCAACCCGAAATTGTATTATCTTTTTAGAATTCGCCCGGGATGGGTCGAGTCACATCAGGTCGGGTTGGGTCATGATTTGACCTGATCTTATGAACACCCCTAGTCTTTACAACAAATGAGAGGTCATATTTATAAATGAAGCAAATGGAACAAACACATGCTGAACCGTTTGCATGTAATAATTCAAGAACCAAAAAAGTAAACAGTCATTACACGCCCCTAACGTAAGGCTATAATACCATTAATATTTTCAAAATATCAAAAGCTGAAATGTGAGCAAATGCAAAGGCTTTCAAGACAAATGACCAAAACGTAAGTCATAAAGAAATTCAAATAAGACAAATGTTAAAATCAAATGAGACAAAAACATGTATGCCATTTATTTATCTTATTTAAGTTTTTCCTTTTAACATTTTCAACAATCCCCTTGTTGCGATATTTTCTATAGTACCGCAAGTGTACGGTGTCAAGTTTTAGTAAAGATGAGTGGAAGAGTGTCGAACCCACAAGGATTGTATTCAACTCAGACTAAATACTATAATTAATAAACCTAACTTTTTTTAGAAGTAATTTAAATTAAGATTAAAAACTAAATAAATAAGATATTAAAATATGTAATTAGGAGAAACCAATATGAGAGAGATTCTAGAGTCTGATTTCACCTAGCAATCCCCTGTGTATTTGTCATGCCATTCAATTCTTATTTAGTTGCATTGTTTATAAGTTAAGAATCCTTAAGTATTCCACTCCCTCTCCCGAGAAATAGTGAAAAGATTATTAATTACAGACTTCGATATCCCTATAAAAATCTAATAATTAACAACCCATTATGCCTTGTGATTCTTTATTAACGACTTCAAAGAAAATTATAGATTCTCTCGAACTCTATAAAACTCTTATGTTATATTCTCTAGATCCTATTCAAAATCTCTCTATCTCGGGCGATAGATTTTAAAAATGCATCAACTCAATTTGTGGCCAACAAACAAAAAACATTAAACACAAGAGAATATAAATAAACTAAATTATAACTTCATAAAAATCAAACTGGCAATCAATACATAGGTTCAAGTATTGGCTACATCATCAACTAGAATTATGGAGTTAGTTCATGACCAAATAATAAAACAATGAAAATAATGTCATGAACATATTAGAAATCAGTAGAGTTTGAAGAAAGAAACTAGATGATAAAACCCGAATCGAATCCATTCACTTTCGGACGTCACCGCCTTCGTCTCCTCTTGTCGCTCTTCAATCTTCCTCCTTGGATCTCTCTAAAAATATATGTTTTGAGTCTTGAGTTATATATTAGCCTCCCCTCTTAGGGCTTTGGACGAGCTTATATATTTATATGGAAGTCATAGAGTCCGTGTGTATGTAAAATCCTAAATTGATGATTCTGGATGACTACCGCAGCGTGGCGGTGTCGGAAAGTGGCGTCGCGACGCTAAACTTGCAGGAAATATGTATGTGAGTGCTGAAGGGGCGTCGCGATGCCAGACACAATTTATGGATGGCGTTTTCTGCATTTTTCGCTCTTCCGATGCGTCCGTAGGGTCCCAAAACAAGTCAAATTACCCCAAGATCCATGTTCTAATGCTTCCTACAAATAAAACATAAAAGAAACTACAAAATACATTAAATGACAAGAAACCTAACAAAATAGTAAGCTAAGAATGTCGGAATAAGTGGGTATAAACCGTACTTATCACCCCTACATGAATGAAATTAACAGAAAATAAGATTTAGTGATAGAGTTCAATAGTCGAAACCTGCATAAGATAGGTAAGTATGAACCTTTGAACCTTCCATTATGAAAATACATTTACTTTACTATTGATCAGTAGACACAATGTTTTTGAACTGGTCTGTGTTTTGTGTAAACGATGATATATTTCACACATGAATCATCCTGACACATTTATGTTCTTATTATTATTTTCTTTTTGGCCATGAACATCTACCTAGTTCTGCAAGGGTTTCTAAAGAATTAAGCCCCAAAAAATTCTTCTTTAAAATAAACTCACTTCTCTCTCATATAGGTGATTTCTTAGTCAAGAATAACTCACATTACTTCGTTCGAATTTCCGACGCATAAGAATCATTAAAACATAACATATAATTTACCATATGGGTATCACTAGTTCATCATAGGAATGGACTAAAAGGTAACCCCCCATAATAATCTATCTCAGTCTTTAAAAGTCATTGCTTCATAATCTAACAGCTCTTCATTTTTACCCCTCATTTTATGGGTAATTGATTCTACCTGATCTCGGAGCTTCTGTAATTCGGCTTGTGACCCGGCTATTCTTCCCACGGCATATTCAGCCATGTCATCATCAAAAGTGGGGATGTCATCCCCCAACCCATTCGGAGGCTCCTCACGCCTCACATTCTCAGAATTTCCCACAGCACGGGGCACAACCATATTGGCCATAGCAGCAGTCAAGGCTTGTAACTGTTCAGTAATCTTGGTGAGACTGTTCTCAAACTGATCCATACGGGATGTTTCATTCTCTGATTCGCTCATGTTTGCTATCGGTCTTTTAACAAGTCTTCCATTTTCCCTAACCCAACGGATATCTATGATGGCTCTTAAGACAAAAGAGAGTTAACATGATGTGTGTATGCATGAGATACATGTGATGTGTGGAACATATAATTCGGCCCATTGTCATTTTAAAGCTTCAACTATATTATTGCAAGGTGCAAACTTGTCATAGTTGAAAAGGCCCAACATGTTTACACCTTTGCGACAACATGGTTAAACAAATTCAAATGATAAGGGGCCCAAACACAGGATGGCCCATCGGCATTTTAGAAACTTTTGGCCCAGTTGTCATAGGATACGAACTCGTCCCAGTTTAAATGGCCCAACAAGTTCGTATTTCTGACAAGAAGTCCAACTGCATCCGAATGATGATGGTCCACAAATACAAGCATAAAGAGATAATTCAAGCAATAATTTCTACAGAGCGGCCCATCGCCATTTCAGAAGCTTTTGGCCCAATTGCCATAGGATACGAACTCGTCCCATTTTAAATGGCCCAACAAGCTCGCATTTCTGACAGGAAGTCCAACTGCATCCAAATGAGGATGGTCCACAAGCACAAGGAAATAGTTGCTATAGGTCATACAACTCCGGTCTACGTGTGGGTTTGCAGGAGTATAGACAAAGACTCTCGCTGGCGAAGGGTTGCCCACAACTAGGTCTCCCCACTCAAGGGTTCGAGCGACCAAGTGAGCGCACCTTTTTTATACCTTACAGTACGTGCCAACGAGTTATGGTGTGTGACTGACTGTCAAATGGATTTCCCGTTGTAGATTCCCCAAAGGGAGGGCGGAGCGAACTCTCTTAAAAACCCAAGCCTCTTAGGCTCTTATCGCTTGGTGACAGGAATAAACAACGAGTCCTCCAAATTAGTCCATCACGGTAGGCTACAAGTACATGATTATCTAGGTGCCTTCGAGGATTTTCCTTATAGAAAGGTAGTGAATGAGGGAAGACACCAAACCATTTCCTAGCCTTAAATGTGCCTTTGATTAAACCCCTTTCAACTCACGGTAAACACGGTTAATTAAAGCACAAATCACAATCATTACAAGGTATTATTTCGGGGCCAATTCTCTATCCCCAATGGAGTCGCCAGACTAATGTCACAGATATTGGACGACGCTGTCCCAGGCTCGCGGCCCGGTCGGGAGTACGGAGTAGCCCGCGGGGGACTAAACCGGAGAAATAACATGGAGTCGCCACCCGGTGTGAATGGGGAAAATGATTTAAGGCCGCATTCACCCCTCGCAAGGGAAGACCTCAAACCGTTGGGTTCGGAATGGTCCTTTACTTATGCCACTTGTAATGAAATGATTTGTGCAATAATTTAATCGAATCTACGCTACATATTTCCAAGAATATTCTACTTATAAGTTTACATGCATGAAAGTAATCACCATAACGACGAACATACGATATCACACAATAATCTCATGAACATGTTGAATCATCAAACACGAAAAATAAATAACAACCTAAACATAAACGTGAATTGAATGCCTATTGCGAAAGAAGATAACCAAATCATGCATAGGGGAATAACGTACTAATGGCTAAATCATGCTTGAACACAATCTCACATCAAGTAGATAAATACGGGAATACAAATAGATGATAACGGTGAGAGTGTCAACAATGGAATAGTATGATTAATTGCATAATGCAAGAGAAATCACCCAAGAAGCAATTATGCATGAAATGAGATGAAAAGGAATCAGTTCAGTGTATGTACGTTCGTGTAGCGTTTGCAAACACGTTCAAACGGGACAAGACCTGATGAAACAAAACACATACGCGTTCGAGTAGCATTCGTAAACGCGTTCGAACGGGAAACAGAAGGTTCGCGTTCGTATAGCGTTTGATAACGCGTTCGAACGGGACAAGACCTGATGAAACAAAACACATGCGCATTTGAGTAGCATTCGTAAACGCGTTCAAACGATAAACAGAAGGTTTGCGTTCGAACGGGCCAAGACCTGATGAAACAAAACACATGCGCGTTCGAGTAGCGTTCGTAAATGCGTTCGAATGGTAAACAGAAGGTTCACGTTCGTATAACATTTGATAACGCGTTCGAACGGGACATGACCTGATGCATGATAGACGACGCAAACACATACACAGATGCACAATATATGACCTCGTGTGCCCGACTGAACTCATTCTCATTCGATCGAGCATACCTCGTCCAGCGTGGTAAAACATCATGGTAAATGTAGCCTTTAGGCATTTCCCCTCGAATAGAAGACCTTTGATCCACCATAGTTAGCCCATGCGCACTAGAATGCAATACATGCGTAAATAAAGCAATAATATGCAAACGGTCGAAGACATAACAAAAGACGCGGCAACACATCGTGGTAAAGGTAGCCTTTGGGCATTTTCCCTCGAATAGAGGACCTTTAATCCACCCTAGTTAGCTCATGCGCATTATATTATTATGCATGCAAACGAATAAGACAATGATGTGGAAATCCGTAGGTCCGATTAAACATATCTCACATTCAATCAAACATATTTCATCTGGCGCGGCAAAACATCGTGGTAAAGGTAGCCTTTGGGTGTTTTCCCTCGAATAGAGGACCTTTAATCCACCCTAGTTAGCCCATGCGCACCGCATCATCAATACACAAACAAATAACTTACAGAAAGTAAATGGCGAAATATAAAATGCAGATAATAAACAATTAAGATAAAATGAAGCGAGATATGTGCTGTTTGCTCAAGTAGTACGTGGAGTTGTATCCCAAGTACAGACCGCACTACCGTCCATTCGGATTCGGCTACGGAATTTACGTCTGGGTTTCCATCCTATATACCACAAGAGACGACACATTTCCCATTCATCCAAGGGTCACAATACACATCCACAAGCGACTCTCATGTGAAGAAAATAAATAAAACAATTAAGAGATGAATAAAAATGAATAATAGAAGTGCCATCAGGTCTAACCTTTTAAATCGCCTCTCGGACGTACGGTACACGATCGTCGAAAGGGTTAACGCTCCGCAACTCCTCCGGTTCACTGGTCCACTGCTTCCTTTCACTGTTTCGTTGTTTGGACCGCTATCTTTACTCCGCTCCGCTGCTGTTTTTGCTGTAGTTTTCTAGACTGTTTTTGCTGTATTATTGTAGGCATTGTTTTTTTGCATGTGAAACCTGATGATGAGTCTCAGTTGGAGGCACTACCTTTTTAGTTAAGGATATTGCGAGAAACGGTCGTCGGAAGGGAATCTGTATTTCGTTAGATCCTTGTTCACTTATTTGGCGTCAAGCTCACTTGTTGGACCTCCGTTTAGATCACCTTTGGCCCAGAAAAAAACCAAAAACCTTTTAATCTAGCCCACACACGCCTAACCCACTCACCAAGCCAAACCAAACCAACACCACATCTAGCCCACACGCCCACCATGACTAGGCCCACACGCCCATCACCCTAAATTACACCCAAATTAAATAAAATATTAAATAAAATATTAATTAGATAATGTAATTGAATTAAATAAAATAATTAAACCATTTACCAATTAAATAAAACATAAAATATAATCCTACCTAATTTAGATAAATCAAATATATTAACTTCCTAACTAAACAAAATCATATACTAAATTAAAGAAATATCATGCCTAATTAAATCACTCATAACCAATTTAAATATATTGACTTCCTAATCTAAACCAATCTTGTCTCCATCAAATCCATTGCTTTCCTTCTTTAACACTAAATCAAATCCCTTCCTTGTGAGACAAAGAGAAGCCCTAGCCCTTCTCTATATAAACAACCCCTAACCAAGACATGATTCCCCTAGCTCATACACACAACTCACACGCAAATCACAGCAAGATACCATAGACGTTACAAGCAAATCACAAGAAAAATAGCAAACAATTCTCTTCATCCCCACCCTCACATTACCGAAAATACAGCAGCCATTCACAGCCCCTACAACCATCAAAACAGTCCTTAATCACCACCGAAAACCAGCCCCATAAACCCCCACCCATCACCAAAAATTACCCCAAAAACAGCAACTACATACACCGAAAATTACCCCAAAAATAGCAGCCCTGAACACACAAACAGCAGCCCAAAATCACCTTAAAACAGCAGCAAATTAACCCCAAAAACAGCAGCAAATTAACCCCAAAAACAGCAGCCATTCACGCCAAAACAGTGACCTGAACAGTGAGCAGAAAATACAGAGGAAACAGCAGCAAAACGGAGGCCAAACAGCAAGCAAAATAGCAAAACAGTGAGCTAAGACGCTAAACCAGTGAACCGGAGAAGTTGAGGAGCTTTACCCTTCCGATCTCCGTGAAACGCAAGTCCGAAAGTCGGCAAAAAAGGTTAGACCTGAGGGTATTTTCCACATTCGTTTTCTATTTTATTTTTATTATTCATTGAGTATTGTTCGCATGATTGTTATGTTAAAATGCATGTTGTAGCCCTTGAGTAGATAAATATGCATGGATTACGAAATATTGTATGTTGTGGCCTTGGAATAAAATGAAAGACGTGTCAACTCTCGCGGTATATCGGATGGAAACCCGGACATAAATTTCATAGCCGATTCCTAATGGACTGTAGTATGATCTGTACTCGGGATACAACTCCACGTACCGCTTGAGTAAACGTCACTTTCTTTTGTTTTATGTTGCTTTGATTTATTTATTATTCGTCATTTAAATTCCGCATGTTACTTGTTTATGCATGATGCGATCGAGCGCATGGGCTTAGTAAGTCGGATTAAAGGTCCCCTATTTGGAAGGGTTAAAACTCTTTACCACGATGCTTTGTCGCGCCGGTTGATGTGTGTTCGGTTGAATGTAAGATATGTTCAATCAGGCATACTAAGTTTGATATTATTGTCTTTATTCTTTATATGCATGATGCGATCGAGTGCATGTGCTTAGTAAGTCGGATTAAAGGTCCCCTATTTGGAGGGGTTAAAACCCTTTACCACGATGCTTTGCCGCGCTGGTTGATGTGTGTTCGGTTGAATGTAAGATATGTTCAATCGGGCATACTAAGTTTGATATTATTGTCTTTATTCTTTGTATGCATGATGCGATCGAGCGCATGGGCTTAGTAAGTCGGATTAAAGGTCCCCTATTTGGAGGGGTTAAAACCCTTTACCACGATGCTTTGCCGCGCCGGTTGATGTATATTCGGTTGAATGTAAGATGTGTTCAATCGGATATACGAAGTTTCATATAGTTATCTTTATCTTTGTACGCATTGTAATGAAAATCGCATGGGCTCATTGTGTTGGACTAAAAAGGTTCTCCATTTGGGGGAAGAAAAGCCTAAAAGGCTACCTTTGCCACGATATTTGCCGCATCTTTCATATATTGATTGCATCATCTACCCCTGTCTTGGCTCGATTTATTACCATTGGTACACTCATATTATTAGCCCTTGCACTTTCCTTTGTTCATAGACAAACCAGAACCCTCATTCACGTTAAGACCTAAGTCTCTTCACGCTAATCACACCTTCACCCACTTAGCGCCACCTATTAGCCTCACGTAGCTTTACCCCCTCCTCTCGCCACGCACCCGCTCGCCCACGTCCCCATAAACCTGCCACCTTGCCCTTTTACCGTAACAACCTTCACCAGCCTCAACTTTAATTTACGCTTACCACAAGCACAAAGCCTCACGCAATTGTCCCTTTACCGCAACTACCTACAAGCCATTTGCCCCACTCACAAGACCATGCCTTAATGCCACCGATTAGCCTCAACCCGCGCGTAAAGCGAACTATACCATTCACGCATGTATTATGAAATCACATATGGTCATCCTTACCTTTGTACACATCGCAATGAAAAGCACATTTATTCCATTGGTTGCATCACTTACCTTAGTCTTGGCTTAACGTATTACAATTCATATATCCATGTCATGATATCATTTGAGTATTTTTCTTGTGGTATATCAGATGGAAACCCAGACATAAACTCTGTAGCCGATTCCGAATGGACGGTAGTGCGGTCTGTACTTGGGATACAATTCCACGTACCACTTGGAAAAGTGCTCACATGTGTGTTTGTGTCCATATTAGTTATCTTCTTTTGCACCACGTCATAGCATGCTTACTTTAATGCCTAATTGCATCCTTAAGTGTCTTTTTGCATTATGTATTTAGTTGACTCTTTTATTTATACATGGACATGAAATGGCTATTTGTTTATGCTTCCGCACGTATAAGTATGATATGTCTATGAAATCACATGTTCACCATTATTTGATTCGCTTTTATGTGTGCTTGCGTGGTTAGTGTGTGCTCGTGTTTCCATGAATACAATATGCCAATGAAGTTGTATGTTCGTTGCTATTTTGATTTACTTTCAAGCATGCAATCTTAAATGTAAGATATATGCAAATTTAGGTGTAAGTTTTATTTTTGCGCATATGAACTTAGAAGCATGATACTCTTGGAAATAAGTGTTACTTAAGCTTGATTAAATTATTACACAAATCCTTTCATTACAAGTGACATAAGTAAGGGACCATTCCGAACCCAACGGTTTGAGGTCTTCCCTTGCGAGGGGTGAGTGCGGCCTTAAATCTCATTTTCCCGGTTCACACCGGGTGGCGACTCCATTATTCTTCGGTTTAGTCCCCCGTGGCTACTCCGTACTCCCGACTAGGTCGCGAGCCTAGGACATCATGCGTCGCCCCCGATCCTGTGTTCCCACAATTATGGGGTTGTTGTGTGCAGTAATCTTAAGGGTTTTAAAGTGCAATTTTTGTTCACTATTTTTGGTGATTTAGGCTACTGTTTTAAGGTATTTGGGCTGCTATTTTTCAGTGGATGTATGGGTTATTTTAAGGGTGATATGCGGCTGTTTTTGGCTTGTTGATGTGTGGCTATTTTTGGCTTGTTGATGTGCGGCTAAACTGGTTTTGATGGTGGTTTGGTTGGACGGCAATGTAAGGGATTTTTTGAATGCTTGGAGGTTTCTTATGAATGTTATGTGTGAATGGACCAAGAGTTTTTTATGTGAATGAGCTAGGAGAGTTTTGGGGGTTAATGTTTTGCAGAATTTTCTGTGTTTTTTTATGTATGTGCTAAGGGTTCTAAGGTCGGATTTGTGTTTCTTTTATAGGCAAAGGCTATGGTTTCTCTTGTTTGAAAGGAATAACATTTGTGTATTAAAGAGATGCCATTTAATTAGTGTCACACAAGGAAATCATATATTTAATTGGGGACAAGATTTGTTTAAATTAGGAATAGGTTTATTTGATTTGTTTATTTAGGTATGTGAATTATTTAGATTGGGATGTGATTTATTTAATTTAGGAAGGATATTATTTTAATTTGTGACATGTTTTAAATGTTTTAATTATTTTTGGGTGGGTTTTGGTGGGCTAATTGGGCTTGGGCGTGAGGCTATCAACAAAACCAGAAGTACCGACACCGTTCGAACGCCGATTCGAACGATGCACGAACGCCCGCAATCTGTTTGACTTTCGAACGTGTTCACGAACGCAGCACGAACGAAAGCAGTGAACATGTGAATTGAATCCGATGACATACTTATTCTGAATTTTCCCTTCCGACATTCGTTTCCCGCGACTTCCGTGACTTAAAAGGTAATGTCTCCAAATGAGACTCATCATAGGGACTTATATGCAAAATGCAGTGCCTACAGTCGCCCCTACTTTGATGAGACTTGCGCTGACAATGAAAATTCTATCAAAGTTGTGCAATGCATTTTTACTTACCTGGCTCGCCAGCTGCCACCTGACTTGCCTGCTACTTCGAGCTGATTTGATGATGCAGTGGACCTTGATCCTGGGACGCATCCCAATAACTGCAACCGACAACGAGGGCCTCGACCCTGGGATGCATCCCAATACCGCTGATAATGTGGGTCACGACCCTGAGACGCATCCCCAAAACTGATGATGCAGGGGGCCAACGGCCCTGAGACGCATCCCGATAACTGCAACTGACAACGGGGGCCTCGACCATGGGACGCATCCCGATAACGTTGACAATGTGGGTCACGACCCTGGGACACATCCCTAAAACTGCTGATGATGTAGGTCACGACCCCGGGACTCATCCCCAAAACTGCTGATGATATGGGTCACGACCATGGGAATCATCCCCAAAACTGATGCTGATGATGTGGGTCACGACCCTGGGACACATCCCCAAAACTGCTGATGATGTAGGTCACGACCCTGTGACTCATCCCCAAAACTGCTGATGATGTGGGTCACGACCCTGGGACTCATCCCCAAAACTGATACTGATACTGACGCGGGCCTCGCCCCTGTGACTCATCCCCAAGCTGATGTTTGATGTGGGCCTCGCCCCCAAACTGATGCGGATGTGGGCCTCGACCCTGGGACTCATCCCCCAACTGATGTTGACATGGGCCTCGCCCCCAAACTGGTGTTAATGTGGGCTTTATTCCTCTAGGCTTTGTTCCCGAACCGTGTAAAGATAGAGCTTTATTCCCCTGGGCCTTGTTCCCGAATTATGTTGACTGTGGGCCTTATTCCCGAACTGTGTTGAATGTGGGCTTTATTCCTCTTCTGTGTTGAATGTGGGCTTTATTCCTCTAGGTTTTGTTCCCGAACCGTGTAAAGATAGAGCTTTATTCCCCTGGGCCTCGTTCCTAAATTATGTTGTCTGTGGGCCTTATTCCCGAACTGTGTTGAATGTGGGCTTTATTCCTCTACTGTGCTGAATGTGGGCTTTATTCCCTGGGCCTTGTTCCCGAACTGTACTGAATGTGGGCTTTATTCCCGAACTGTACTGAATGTGGGCTTTATTCCCTGGGCCTTGTCCCGAATTATGTTAACTGTGGGCCTTATTCCCGAACTGTGTTGAATGTGGGCTTTATTCCTCTAGGCTTTGTTCCCGAACCGTGTAAAGATAGGGCTTTATTCCCCTAGGCCTTGTTCCCGAACTGTTTCAAGATAGGGCTTTATTCCCATGGGCCTTGTTCCCGAATTATGTTGACGTGGGCCTTATTCCCGAACTGTGTTGAATGTGGGCTTTATTCCTCTACTGTACTGAATGTGGGCTTTATTCCCTGGGCATTTTTCCCGAACTGTTTCAAGATAGGGCGTTATTCCACTGGGCCTTGTTCCCGAATTATGTTGACTGTGGGCCTTGTTCCCGAACTGTGTTGAATGTGGGCTTTATTCCTCTACTGTATTGAATGTGGGCTTTATTCCCTGGGCCTTGTTCCCGAATTATGTTAACTGTGGGCCTTATTCCCGAACTGTACTGAATGTGGGCTTTGCCCCAAAACTGATACTTTAGTGGGTGTTTGCACCAATGAATTGTTGGAGTTGGTGCTCGACGCGCCAAATTTTGTTGTATTTATTATAAATACAATTTACATTTATATTTTATTATGAATAAAATTTAGTAATTTTCATCAATCTAATCTTTTATGTGATAAATGAGTAAAAGACCTTAGAATGAATAGTTGTGACGTAATTGCAAAAGCGCCGCAATTGTTACTGAGAAGTGTCATAATATAATTCATTCTTAAACTGTTCCTGGTCAAGGTTTACATACATGGTCGGTTAGTAAACCCGTGAGACCGGTATGTGTCGTATGTTAGAATTGTTCTAATGGTTTATTTCAGTAAACCTTGAGTCTTGAGAGACTCATATAAACACTAGGTATTTATTGGATAAATACTGAACGACTCATTCGAAGATTCCTGATAGATGGTACACCAACGTCAATAAGAATTTTTACGAGTCGAATAGCATATTAGCTCCTTTGACTTGTGATACCACTGTGGATATGTGAGATATCCTTCATACTTTGATGACAGTCACAACAACGATCTTTTAAGATCAGACCTCCGTCTGTTCGTCGGGTATGGATTGATACTCACGATATCTTGTGATGTATCCAGAGAGGATCTTTCAGTCCCTTGTACGAGATTTAGGTATCCAATTTGGGATTTTTTTGAAATCCTTGGCCGATGTATGATTCGGAAATGAGTTCCGAATATTTATTGAAGAATCATAAGTATGCCATGACACATGAATTGTTCATAGCAGAGATTTGACGTTTAATCTATATCTCTGGAACAATTCGGATAACCTATGACAGATGAATTACATATATGCGATGACTTCGACTTGGATGGTTCAACTCGATTATCTGTGGTCGTTGTAATTTATGAGTGGAAAAATTACGAACATAGAAATGGTTTATGTGACAGATAAACTTGAACCTAGAGAGTCTCATAATATAAAGTGTATTCGTTGAGCACTTGGGCAATTAATTATGGATAATTCGGATTATTCATAATTCACACATGCGTATTAAATAATGTGTATTTGTATACGATACATAATTTAGATTAGATACACATTATTAACCAATTGGATTTTGACACTTGTTTTATTATTATTATTAATTAATTAATTGTTAGTTAATTATTAATAATGATAAAATTGAAGAATAATCTTGGAATATTATTTCATAATATTATTTTATTTTTGTTAATAAAATTAAATAAATTAAATAAAATGTTAATTAATTTATTTATTTAAGATAAGAATATTATTGGAATATTCTTATAAGCTTGGTAAATTTTGATTTGTCAAACCATGAAATTTTAACACCTGGTTTTTCATTAACAAAATATCAAACTAATTAAATCTTTTGGATAAGATTAAATTGTGTCAAAATACTAGCCACAAAAAAATTGTTATTTTTGTTAGAAAAATGCTTGTAATTTTCGACCATATTGGATTTTACTATAAAAATGAAATTGTTTCATTTTGTTTAAGCTCTAGCCACTCTCATGTGTTGAGAAACCAAAAGAAAATAGAGATTACGGTTCTAAACAATTTGATTAACACCAAATGAGAAGAAATTAAGAAAATTGGAGCTTGGAATTAAGGTAATAAAAGTTTTCAATTTCTAATTTCTTAATTTTTTGTTTCTTGAGCATGAAAATATATATTGGATATGTATTTTGCATGTCTTAATAATATATGTATCTTGGATATGTGTTTGAAGCAAAAAACTTGGTGTTGATTGATTATGTAATCTTAATTATTTTCTTTTAAGCATGTGTTTTAAGATTAATTAGTGAATTAATCTAAAAATTAAAATTGTCATTGTAGAGTGATGTTACCACTCTAATATTGCCTAGAATTATTCTTGAGGCTTTATATTGTGGTGATTAATTTTGGTGCAAATTAATTGGATTAATTTGGTGAATAAATTGAATTTTAGCATGAAAATTGGACAAAATAAAAAACTAGATCAGATCTGGTTTTGAGTATTAAAACATAATATTTTTCATGGAAAAGTATGTTATTTGGATGATTTTGGATGTGTATTGAGTGGTGGATTAATTCCAGAAATTATTCCGAGGCGAAAACGCGAGAAAACAGTGAAATTCGCGTCGAAACGGGCTCGCCGCGTCACGGCTGTGAAACCAACGAACTGGGCACTGTTCGGATAGCCTAAGGACTGACCGATCACTGCCCGAGTGACCGGGTTGCCCCGGCTCGGCGATTGGTTAACGGTTTGCCCGTTACACATAGTATTTGTCGAAAAATATTTTCGTAAAATAATACTTCGTGTTTCGAAATATATTATGTTATTAATTGTTAATAAATAATATATTTAAACTTCTATGAGCGAATTAAAAATATTTGATATTAATTAATTCATTTGGAAAATTTTAAAATGTTTTAAATATTTTTTCGCTTTCTACCGCGCCCTTCCGCTGCGTTCACTCCAACATGAATCACATCATAAGGGTATATTCAATTTAGTTTATAAAATTATTTTATATTTTAAAAATATGAATATTCAATTAGAATTTTAAAAAGTCTGTTAAAAATCTTTGTATTCAATTAAATTTAAAATATCCATTAAAATATGGGGATATTCACAAGTCTATTGATTCGAATTAAAAACTGGATTGTGAAGGAATTTGAAACTCTTAATATAAATACAAATTATTCTGAATATATACTTTCTACCGAAGAAAAAAAACTCCTACAGCTCCTCTCTCCAGGTACGCCTCTCTCACACACAATTAGTGGACAAGTGATAATGTGATATTGTTGATGGACATGATGTTAATTACTTATCTAAGATATAGGAATCATTCTTACAAATCGGAATATCCAACACCATAGCATACAAACAGCACAGAAATAATCATTAAGTAAATATTTTATCTAACACTTTTTTTTTTTTTTTTTTGGCCATCGTTAGTAATTTCGTCGCCAAACTATTCATTTCGGTTTTTATCATCAAATCACGTCCCTTAAGGACAACAACACCAGCAAAAATTAAATTGCGAGAGATTGCTATAACAGATTAATATTCTTCGATTGGTTTCAAGACTATTTATTAAGGGAACATAAATATTGTTTGTATTTATACTTTAATTATTTTTGTTGATCTATGGCCATTAATACAGTTTGGTCATAAATATAATCACTGGCATACATTATTCTGGAATATGGAATTTACCTCTAATCATTGATAATCAATTTTGATTTAGAATTTTGATCGCATGATGTTTATATCAGTTGATATATATATATATATATATATATAAATCTCACCGTCAAACCACTTATTCTGGGCTTAACCGTAAAATCATCGGTTGTCTCAGGCTCTTACAAGAAACGCATTTTCCGAATTTAAATTAAGAACCTTAAGGTGAGATCCTAAATCTTACCCCACCAAACACGTCATTCGAGACATCTTGAATTACTTTCTCAAACTCTAACAACAACAAAACGAAAGCTAATTGTTGGAGTGCTGAAGTTATGTGAAATGATAGACCGCGGAATGATAACAATGCAAATCAAGGAGATAATAAGGGGAATGAAAACAATGACAATGAGAATAATGAAGCACGGAATCAAATGTTTATTTTATTTTTATTATTATTAAAATAGTTCATGGACTTATTAAAATATAAAGAAATTCTTTGTTACAGAATTCTATAGATTTACTGAATTCATTGATTATAAAAAAATTTGACACAAGCAATTAAAGTCTAAATTGAATACATCCCTTAATATATTTACTATGTATTCTCACATATTGTTATTATATTAATTTACTAGTGTGTCCGTGCCTACAGCACTGTGTTACAAAATTTAGAGAGAGATTGAGATTCTGTTATTTAATTTATTTATAATAAAATGATTTTATTTTTTAATTAAATGATTTTATTTTTTAATTTATTTGGTAGTTTTCATTTTTCATTAATAAATGATTTTATTCTTTAATTTATTTAGTAATTTTCATTTTCCATTTTTATAGAGATTCTATAATGAAATAATTCTTAATCAGCCATTAGATTATAAGGAAATGATCTGAGTTGCCAATTAAGCCACATAAAGATAGCCGTTGGATATATTATCTCTCTTAATCCTAATCATCCGTTACATTCTCTTTCCTCCCACACCATTGTGTTTTATAATATAGATAATATTAACTCTTTAATTATATGTTTTTTTTTAAAAAAAAATATTAATGAATTTTATGTTCATTTCCTTGTCTGTCAACCGGAATGGGCCCTATTACTTACCATCTCGTTAACAGGCCTTGTTTTTTTTTTTTCCCTAAATACACCCCAAAACTAAAGCTGCTTCTTCTTCCAACTGGCTCACGCTCCCAAGCTAACTGTTGTAAAAGTTCAACTTTAAAAGGAATTGACACGCACAACTTAGGTAGGTAGAATTTGTACCATCTGCAACAAAAATTCCAGTAAGTTTGAAACTAAATTAATTTAGGCTTATAATTCTTGTGCATTTTTTTTTTATCTTTGAAATTTTTCTCTCTTTCTTTCTTTTGACTTCCTTCTCTTTTCCGCTGATAATTATAACACTAATTAAGTTTTAAAGGTTTATGAGAATTGTTTTGTTGATGATAATTGTTGTGGATTTCTTGCCACGAACGAGATTATTTTATATCCTTTGGATTTGCGTATTGATTGTGTTTGGAATTGGAATAATGTGTCACATAAGTTGTTTGATGAAATGCCAATAAGAGTACTACAATTGGACCAAACTTCGATACATGAACTTAAACCATGTGCAGAATTGAAGAATTTGGTTTGTCTTAAGTATTAATTTTTAGTTAGCGCAAAGTTGAACTCTAATATATGAATTTAGAAAGGTTTCGTGGTATGATTGGTGCCCTGGTTGGCATGCTAGTCCTTGATTGTGATACTAGACGCGTAGTATTAGTTTATTTTAACAAGGATTCAGAAATTGTATTTTCTCGAAGGTTTTCATTTTTCTTTTCAAACATTGGGTCTGATAATGGCATCGAGTGCAAGCATGTTTCCTGTTTCTATGTGTATTTTAAATCTGAGTTTCTATGGTCCCCGTTATAGTTTGTGGGTTTACTTGTAGTGCATTTTGAACATAACTTATTATATTGGATCCCACATCAGACCACTTCTAGCTTTGCATTTGCAGAATAGAGCCGTAACTTGTTGGGTCATGGGAACTGAAGAGTCAAAAGATCCGTTGAGAGGAGTCGACTGGAAAGCCATTGGTAGTGAATTGCAGAAGGACCCTGGGGCAGGTGTGAAACAAGTCGTAAAAAAGCGGCTTCCAAAAAAGATAAGGCAAATTCCAGACTACTACTTCCTTCCTCGGAGATCCCTACCCTCTGCCATAGCCTTCTATGGGTCCTGCATTGCTGCTGGAATCGGAGCTGGTATGCTGCTAGAGATCTGGATAAACAAGAAAGTTAAAGGTATGTCCTTGATTTACAGATTCTTCTTGATTTCTGTTTGGGATATGTTAAATTTATACAAATGTACAATTATTGTAAAATGAATAAATTGCAGTGTTCTAAAATGCGCTAGGCGCTAGTCGGGCGGCGACCCAGCGCCTAGAGCGCCTAGTCAGGGCCTAGACGGTTAATCGGAAATTGAGAATTTTTATAATTAGGTTTAAGATTTGGTATGATTTGGAGAAATCAATCATAGATAAATGTTATTTGAGTAATGGTTAATATTTATAAATGATCAATTTGATGAGAAACTAACAAAAATAGAAAAAAGATTAGATTTTTGAAATTAGGGTTTATGTTCTAAATCGAGATTTTTTTCAAATTGATGAGTTAGAGTCTTAGAGAGTTAATTTTGTAAAATTAAGATTAGGGTTATGATTGGGGTGTGAAATTCGGCCAGAAAAAGCAATTAATTTCGAATTCTGCGTCGGTCAACGGCGGTTGACCGATGAATTTGTGACGAGCGCCTGGCCCCAACGATTTGGGGCCAGGCGAGGCGGCCATAGGCCGCCGAACCTATACGCGCCTAGGCGGCGCGTCTAGGCGGGGCGTTTTAGAACACTGATAAATTGACACACATAAAACATAAAGTGCAAGACTAAGGTTCATATTCAAAATACATGAAAATGCCATTTGGCACACAATGGTGTCTCCTTGTCTTAGGGTGATTGTTGGGAAAGCTTCTTATCTACATTGTGGTGGTAAGAACTAAGAAGGTCTACAATGATGAGCATTTTTCAGTGGGCTCATCCTTTAATTTTCTAACTAGAACATATAAAAGTAAATAATTAATTGGGAAAAAGTTAGGGAAATTATATAAATGTTTGTTGTAAGCAACCTGTTTGATAAGGTTTACTGAGTATTTGTTAAAATAGAAACACGGATCATTTGTCATTATTATTATTATTATTATTATTGGAAACGTTGGAAACCCCGCCGCCCAAACCACCCTACCTGAGCTTGAGCGGAGCAGGTAAAACTTTTGGCTGCTCCATACTCTTACAAGAAATGCACCATCTGGACTCGAACTCAAGACCTGAAAACCAAGTCTTATGCTCTTTGCCACCAAACCACATCTCTTGGGGCTCATTTGTCATTATTGTTCATTGTAATTTCATATGACATCTATGAGCAGCTGTAGCCATCATGAAATTTTGGAGATGACCATCTTCATGAATCTTTTAAGTGTTTTCTTTCTATTTTGTCTTTAAGACTCATGGACTTTCCTTCTCATCCTGGTGGAAAATACTGGTAACCTTTTGGGACCGAACATGCAAATTTTGGATATCTGTCGTGACCCTATTTGCACTTCCCGAATTTTTTTATGGCTAATGGATTTTCTATTGTTTTCCAGAGGATGGAGGAGTCATATGGGAGTTTGACAAATAGTCTGTGGGGCGTAGGAAGAGTTTCGCACCAGATGACAAGCTTCTTCTCTGACCTCATGGCTCATGCCTTCAAAATGGAAATTTAAGTTGGTCTTAATTGTTAAAAGATGTTTTTGTTAATTTCTGGCTTAAGTGTGTTTGGAAGTATTTAAAATCATATCAAAAGTACGTTCTCAATGATAAATTTCTTCGAATTTTTTTGATAATAAATTCAAAAATGCTTGTTAAGTATCACTCCCAAACGGCTTTGAACTCACAACAGTAGTGTTATGAGAAATCCATTAAAAATTTTCTTTGTACTGTTTAAGATTGCATCATGTGAATAAATTTACTTGTATTGTTGGCAGTTTCTATAGAGGAATTTTATGTTCAGCTGGTGAGAATTCACGATTCAGAATACCAAGACGTGACACTGTCTACAAAATGAGTTGTATAATTTTTTAATCACAGACAAAATGCACTTATCAAGCACTAGCGACAAACAAATGTTATATACCCAAGAGGGGTGTGAATTGGGTTATGTCTAAAATATGTGGAATTAAAAATATTTGCCGATTTTAAGTTAATTTACCAATTAAGCTTAAGGCCAATTTTCTCAATTGGATTAAATTACCTATATGCAAGTTTCTAATCAATAAACATGTAATAAATAAAACTTGCAATATGTAAAGAGTTTAAGGGATAGAAAAAACGACACCGAGATTTATGGTGGTTCGGCCAACAATGCCTACGTCCACTCCCCCAACCCGCGCTTGAAGATTTCCACTATCAACGAGTTTCCATGGCTCACCCGCAACCAAGATTCTTACACAAGGTTCACTCCAAACCCTTACACTTTGAGTTTTCTACGTAGGCGCACTCACGAACCTTTACAAATTACCCAAACAATGAGATTTCACAACCACAAGTGTTTTGAATAAGAAGTTGTAAAACACACTTGGGCACTCACAAAGATAAAGAAGATTGTGTGAGTTGCTTACCCAAGTATTCTAAGCTCACTACAAATATATGAAGGTGTAGTGTGTGAGCTTGATGTAGAGTGTATGATTATGAAGGTTTATGAAACACTTTTGTTTTTGCCTTAATGTAAGATGTATGAAGGTTGTGTATTAAGTCTCTAACCAAACAAAAACTAATTAGGGCTTAATTTAGTATCAATAAATTCAATGTGATACTAATTGATACAAAATGAGGTTTAAATATATGATTAAGGCATTTAATGATATCAAATGAAAATCGATACCAATAGAAAGTTGAATACTCTGCTTAATCACTTGTATGTTGTTGGCGGTATTTTCAGGCCCTATGATATTTAAGCAGTACGACAGAGGTAAAAATGTAATTCCCTTCTTGGTCAAGATCATTAATGCCGACCCGACCACTAAAAGCCAACAGAAAGGGGCCGAGCACTTTATGATCGGTAACCGACCACTCTAGACCGGATGGTCGGGCATTATCAGATCGATAGCAGCATTTTCAGTTCAAAAGACCATTGTGACCGACCTCATGAAGACCGAGAATATGACGAGATATGCTCCAGAAGATAATACATCCTATTTTTACGGATAAGAAGATAAGTTATCATACATTCATTGGGAAAAATTGACAAGTCAATGTCCTAATAGGATAAAGGAAGTGAAGGTAGTTTCGACTAAGAATTCTTATGGGAAAAGAAAACTATTTCTTTGCTATTATAAATAGGAGGGGAAAGCGTGCTTGTAATTGAGAGTTGAGAAGAGGACAAGAGAGAATTCGACTTGTAAACACAAAACAGATCAGAGAAACATATTTCGGTAATAAAACATCGTCCGTTCTGTGCCCGTGGATGTAGGCTGGATCTGATCCGCCGAACCACGTTAAATCTCTTTGTTGATTGGTGAATTTACTTATCTTTTGCCAAATTTACTTTTGGTTTCCCATAAACAAAACAATTTACAGTTGGAGGAGGATTATCTCGGGAGTAAAAAACCCTTATTGCCAATGAGACCGAAATCAGCCGTCAACAGTTGGCGCCGTCTGTGGGGAACTCCAACAAAAAGCAGCACGCGTAGTAAGACAATGGCAGAAGGTGGAAATCACCGGTCGTCAGGGAGTTCAACAGCGGATTGGATGGAGAAGATGGAGGAAAATATGAGGAAAGATAGGGAGAAAAATCAAATCCTTTTGAAATCCATGATGAAAAGACTGGAGAGGATGGAAGAGACGAATAATGAGAGACTTGAAGCCGGAACCAGTCGGAGGAGAGGCGAAATAACGGAAGGAAAAAGGGTTGCAGATGTGAGTGATGACGATGAACCTAGAAGAAAGGGTCCCTACATGATGAGGTCCGTAGTGGTAGAAAAAGATTTACAAACGGAGGATACGTGGGAAGAATAAGAGGAGAGACAGTCGCCAGATTCTTCCTATGATGGCCTGATGAGCGGAAAATATATCAATATTTACCGCCCCTTTAACTTAATATTTTGTTTAGTTTCTCGGGTTTGATGAACGTTTTGATGTGTTTTAGTTTATTTTGCAGATAAAATAATATCGGATCTCAATGAAATCATTTAGGACGAAATATGGGTCAAATAAGGGCAATTATTAGACTTGATATTTTAATTTTGGAGATTGGAAACTTGAAAGAGCGTTTTTGACGAAGTGCAGTTTTGGAAATTCCAGTTTTGCGCATCTGTCGTATTTTGGGCATAACTTTTTACTCCGATATGGGATTGAGTTGATTCAAGTTCCAGATTAAAGAAGACTTATAGATCTAAAGCTTTGAAAGACAAAAAATTTTTGAATTCTGAAGATTTCATGCCCGAAATCGATGAACCATCCAGAAGTGTGTTGTGTGTAATTATTAAAGTCACTTTCAATCATTTTGAAAGCAAAAAAATAAATTAATAAATAAATAATAATAATTATCAAATCATCACCAAACATGATAAGAGATTAGTGGAGCAATTAATAATGGATTTGGTGGAGCAATTAGTGGAGCAATTAGTAGAGCAATTAATAATTGATTTGGTGGATGATTTGATGGAGGCAAAATTTTGCCTATAAATACCAAGCCATTTCATTTGTAAAATTCATACTTTCTTCTAAGGAATTCCTTAAGAATACTAAGAAGATTGTATCTTGTTTGTTTATTTACAGCTTTCAGTAATTAATTTCCGCTTTCGCACTTTCTTTTATTTACTTTTCAGTTTTTACTTTCCGCAATTTACTTTTACGCATAATACTTTTCTTTCTTTAATTTTCAGCATTTACTTTTCAGCAATTTACTTTCAGCAATTTACTTTCAGTAATTTACTTTCAGCATTTACTTTTCAGTAATTTACTTTCAGCATTTACTTTTCAGCATTTAATTTTCAGTATTTAATTTCAGCATTTACTTTCCGTCATTTACTTTTCAGTATTTTACTTTATGTCTTTTATTTTATTTAAGTTTTTTTTTACTACTCGTAAATATGTGTCGTAACTAAGCCAGTTATCTAGGGTTGTGATGACTTTTAATATAACCAGTTTATAAGGGGTTAGATTATAGTTTGGGTATTATAAAGATTTATATATTGAGTCTTAATCTTAATGCTTTTTCATTAACTGGCCATTAATAAAATTGATCTGGTAAATCTAAAATGAACTAGACATATGAATTTTAGGTTTCAGCCTTAGACTCAATAGCCCACGATCTTCATTGATGATAGATAACCCTTTAATAGATTTCCTTACAGGATAGGAATATACCTGTCGGGGCAGGGGTAGCCATAATTGAAACTTAAACTTAATGAATCCAGATAATTTGGTTGACATAGACATATGGTTCAATTGGATTAAATTGGGTATTTGTGTCTGACCATCGACAGAGGCTTACACATAATTTAGTGTTCCAGTTTAATAAATCAATATATTACCCAACTTTAAGATAACCACTTCATCTTTAAAAATGATATTGGAAGAAATCACAACCCTAGATAGTTTTTAATATTGAATTTTCTTAAAATCTACTTTCGAAAATTTTATTTACTTGTTTTTAAATTTAGAATCGTCACCATTTCAAATCAATCAAACAACCTGTTAGATATTAGTAATCATTTGACCTCATAAAATTAATAGTTTAGATATTAAGTCCTCGTGGGATCGATATTTTTATACTACTTGAACGATACGTGCGCTTGCGTTATATGTGTGTGTTTACGCCGGTCAAGTTTTTGGCGCCGTTGCCGGAGACTTATTTATCTTTTACTATTAGTTTATAGGTTAGATACGTTACTTGTATCTAATTTCTTTTTACTTATTGTTTTTATTTTCTTGTGTTTCAGGTTCTCAGAAACTACATGAGACGAACCAGAAGCTTTGAACTCCGACCGCTTGACCCATAAATTGAAAAAACCATCAGACAGTTGAGAAGGGAAAGGCGAGAAGGCCAAGAAGCAATTATTAACATGGAACCTGAACCGTTGGAGGTTGCACCACCAATTCCCATTCGAGACAGAACCATTCCAATGGTTGACAGACTCATTTCCTGTATTGTACTTCCTCACTTACCTGCAAATGCGTGTGACATCAAAACATGCATTCAAATGATTCAGCAGTCAGTTCAGTTCGGGGGGAATGCAACTGAAGATCCTAATGCCCACATCAGTAACTTCCTGGAAGTTTGCGGCACTTTCAACTACAACAGAGCATCAGAAGAAACAATGAGACTGCGAGTTTTTCCATATTCCTTGAAGGACAGAGCAAAAGCTTGGCTACATTCACTACCAGCAGGTTCTATCACAACTTGGAACACTTTAGCCACCAAATTTCTTGCAAAGTACTTTCCACCAGCCAGAACTGGAAAACTGAGGATTGACATCACATCCTTTGTGCAACAAGACTCGGAAACTCTCTAGGAAGCTTGGGAAAGGTACAAAGATTTGCTTCGAAAATGTCCTCACCATGAGATTCCAAAATGGCTTCAAGTCCAAACATTCTATAATGGACTTTCTGGAATAATGAGAACCACAATCGATGCTGCTGCTGGAGGAGCCTTGATGGGAAAGGAGAAGATCAAGCCTGGGACCTAATCGAAGAAATGGCTAATAACAATTCCTTGTGGCCAACAGAAAGGAGCATGATCAAAGAATTGCAGGAATTTATGAAAGTGGAGCCAATACAGCAGTCAACGCCATGTTAGATCAGATATGCAAATTCATGGAGACTCTTACCACTGGATCCACAAGTTCACAATATGGAGGAGCACCAGAGTCGAACCAACTTGAAGAGACGGTGAATTATGTCAACAATTTCAACAGACAGGGGAACAATCCATATTCCAACACCTACAACCCAAGGTGGAGGAATCATCCCAATTTTTCATGGAGCAACAATTCAGGCCAACAGCGGAACTATCCACCACCCGGATTCCAACAACAGAACAAAGGCCAGGAGCAGGCAAATGAACCAGGAATAACAGAAGTGTTGACCCACTTGAAAAAGATAGAAGCAAAACACGACTCTCAAGCAGCAAGATATGATGCTATGTTTCAATCTCAAGCAGCAAGATATGATGCTATGTTTCAATCCCAAGCAGCATTAATTCAAAGTCAATCAGCTTCTATTAAAGCATTGGAGAATCAAATTGGACAACTGGCCAATGCTCAGAGTTACAGACCGCCACGTACCCTTCCTAGCAACATAGAGCCAAATCTAAGAACATGGGGAAGGAGCAATGTCATGCCATCATGTTAAAAAAGTACTGAAATCAACAAAGATGTTGGAATCAAGCAACAAACAATTGAAGATTTTCCAAAAGAAACAAAGCAACAGATGGAGGAAAAAGAAGCAAGGAAAAAGAACAGATCACTCCACCTCCACCTTTCCTCAGCGTCTTCAGAAGAATAAACTGGACAAGCAGTTTGCTCGATCCTAGAAATCTTCAAAAAGCTGCATATCAACATTCCATTTGCAGAAGCGTTGGAACAAATGCCCAGCTATGCCAAATTCATGAAAGACATTCTTTCACGAAAGCGGAGATTGAGAGATTACGAGACAATAGCATTATCAGAAGAATGCAGCGCTATCATTCAGAGGAAACTTCCCCCAAAGTTGAAAAATCCTGGTAGTTTCACTGTTCCTTGCACCATAGGAGAACATGACTTCGGTAAGGCTCTGTGTGATTTAGGTGCTAGTGTTAACTTGATGCCTTTTTCTATTTTCAGGAAACTGCAGATTGGAGAAACAATGCCCACTTCAGTCTAACTACAACTTGCTGATAGAACGCTCGTATTTCCAAGAGGCGTAGTTGAGGATGTGCTGGTCAAAGGTTGACAAATTCATTTTCCCAGCAGATTTTATTGTCCTTGATATGGAGGAAGACGCAGACGTGCCAATCATCCTCGGGAGACCATTATTGGCTACAGGTCGAACCATTATTGATGTACAAAAAGGAGAACTAACCATGATGGTACAAGACCAGGAAGTAACATTCAATGTTTTCAAGGCCATGAATTTCCCAGATGATGAAAAGAAGGAGGAATGTTTCAGACTTGATGTGATACACAGTACTATTCAGAACTCCAATGCAATGCAAAGTTCTACTGACAAACTTAAAACATGTCAATTGCCTGTGGAGCCTAAATATAAAACGTCTTTTGTACTGAAGAAGCCAATTATTGCACTACAAGCAACATAAGAGAAAAAGTTCCACCAGCTCAATGAATTGGAGGAATTTCACAATCAGCCTTTTGAGGATGCCAAATTGTACAAAGAAAAGGGCAAGAAAAGACATGATGAGAAGTTAGTGCGCATACAACTGGAACCAGGGCAGAAGGTACTATTAAACAAATCAAGGGTGAGATTCTTCCCATGGAAGCCAAAATCACGGTGGTCAGGTCCATTTGTGATCACCAAAGTTTTACCAGATAGAGCCGTTGAGATACATGATCCTGATTCCAACAAGACTTTCAAGGTTAAAAACAAGCGTGTCAAGCACTACTGGGGAGAATCATTTGAGCGACAAAAAGAAAGTGTTACACTTTCAGATCCAGCTTAACGCTCGAGAAGTCAAGTCTGGCTGACGACTTTAAACTTAGCGCTCGCAGAGAGGCAACCCATGCAATTTTTGTATATATTGTGATTTGGTGTGATTTAATTTTGTGTGTTTAGTTTTTGCAGATTAAGACATTTCAAGATGGAAGAAGCTCTCGCAAATCATCGCAAGCAATTTCATTCTCTCCCTAAAAAATCTCTGATGAAATTCTACAAAGCTCGCTTGGAACGGATGAGATTACTGATGATTAAAGGTATTCCTACTGACATTCGTTGGTTAATTGAAGCACGAGTTCGATTGGCAGGTGAGTCTTCTGACTCTTTTATTTCACATCTGCCTGGTTTTGGAAGAAGCACATATGCAAAGAAACGTATAGCTAAGAAAATGAGTGTTTGTTACAAATGTGCACGCTGGAATTGCAATACTCGTTGTCGTTCTTTAGGAATGATGTTTGATAATCGCGAAGACAAAATTAAATTCATTAGGGATGGCTTGAGTAAGGAGTCTTTAGATGATATATCTTCAACTCTTGAGACGCATCCTAGTGGATATGTTCACATAGCCATTCGCAAATTACATACACAATTCCAAAAAGAAAGACAACAATTAAGTCTTGAGAATCTGACTCAAAAAGACCATGTTTGCCAATTTATAAAAAAATTGGATGGGAAGCTTGTCCCTGACGCATAGACGTCAATCAAGCCGTTACTTTTATTATAAATATTATATCTCTTTGTCTTTTCTTAATAATTGTGATTTGTTTTGTTGTTTTTCTTTTGTTTTCTCCGACAGGATCCAGACCTTTTTGACTATCACGATATTATTTCGCTACTAATCGTCCTCTGGAAGATACTTGTGCTATTTTTACTCACCATTTTCAGGTACTATAAATTCAGCCCGTCATTGCACTTTTGAAGGCATCCAGAGTTGAGAAAGAAATACATATAAAAAAATGGAAGCCACTTCAAGAAGACGAGTTGAAAACATCTGTGTGTTTTGCGGTAGTAGTGTTGGTGTTAAGCCACAATACGTAGAAGCAGCACAAGAATTGGGTCGAGTCTTAGCTGCAAGAAATATGCACTTAATATATGGCGGAGGCAATCTTGGACTTATGGGGATCGTTTCAAAGGCTGTACAGGAGGGAGACAGTCACGTTTTGGGAATCATCCCAAAACCATTGGCAGAGGTAAATCTTATTGGATCATCAAACGGAGAGGAACTGATCGTGCCAGGTATGTCTGAACGACTGGTAGAAATGATTAACCGTGCTGATACTTTTATTGCTTTGCCAGGTGGCTTGGGTACATTGGAGGAAATTTTTATTGTGCTATCTTGGGCGAACCTGAACATACACCAGAAACCAATTGGGCTGTTTAACGTTGATGGATTTTATGATTTTCTTTGTGTGTTTCTTGATGATGCTCGGAGAAATGGGTTCGTGTCAAAACCTATGAAAGAACTCATCTTCACTGCCAGAACTGCTCCGGATCTAATTGACCAACTCTTAGCCTATGAACCACAAGTTGACCCTATCCTTTCAAAGATAAATTGGTCTGAAGACGATCGTGGTAAGAGGCGTAAGATTAATCTGGATCTTAACCTTTAATTTCCTGTAGAATTTCAGCTAACCATGTATTATCTTCTAAACTCTTCTTCTACTGTTTAAGACATTGAGGACAATGTCTCATTTAGGTTTGGGGGAGGAAATTAGTTGATCAGTACCTTGTTTTTAGTTTGTGTGTTATTTTTATTTTTAGTCCAAATTTTTTCGAAAAATACAAAAAAATTGAAAAATTTTCAAAAATTACAAAAATATTTTGCGTTTTTGTTTTTATTTTGACTAAAAATGTGAAATTGGTAAGAGATAGCTGAGTAAGGAGTTTCCACTCCTGAGACGTATCTCAAGCCTATTTTCGAAATAAGTTAATTTTTGTTTATTTCCTTTTAAATTATTTAATTTGTAAATTCTCCATAAAATTGACTAAAAATGATCTTCATATGCTCAGTTGACAGGTATTATCAACATGTATAGTAACATACGAACATGAGTTAAAATTGAAAAGTTTGTAATATTCAGTGCTCTAGTTTAATTGGAGGAAGCATCTCAAAAGGCAATGGAGTAAAAAAAAAACATATGAGTTATTAAGTCTGTAAGGGTGTTTTAACACCTAGTGCCCTAAAACCAACTGGTTTGGGAGTCACTGGCCCAAAGCTCGCTACATGGATCAAAGATGCTGCGAAAATATCTGAAGTCTGAGTAATTAAGTCCTTAGGGGTGTCTTAACACATGGTGCCCTAAAGCCAACTGGTTTGAGAGTCACCGACCCAAAGCTCGCTACATAGACGGAAGATATTGTATATAAATAAAAAATAGAGAAAAAAAATCAGAAAAAAAAACATCAGAAAAATTAGAAAAATTATTCCATTGCTGTAAAAAGATGTGAATTCTGATAAAATTTTAGGACAAAAATATTACTCTTTTATCAACTACACTTGTGACTGTTGTGGGCAAAAATGAGTTGATTAATATTTTGTCGACTGTGTAAATGGAGAATGGTAAATATAATCGGAGAATTTACTTATTCGGTAATTTAGAATGAAACAAAACAACTATTGACTTGGAGTAGAAGTTTCACTGATTAGTCACTAACTTCTTTATTCTCTTTTCTCTTGTCTTTTTGTTTTTGCGTGCATTCGTTTTATTATCTATTTACTTTTGTAAAACATTTGTGGGTATCGTTGCTGTAAGCCCTCACGAGACTACAACTCGTCCACTAGGGACACCTAGGGGTTTAAAGGCTTGTTGCATACGCTAAATGCAACCGTGATCCCTACGAAATTGGCTTTGTTTAATTTTAATTGTTTCTTGTATTTTATTTTGTTGTTTTGCTCGAGGACTAGCAAAATGTTAGGTTTGGGGGTGTGATGAGCGGAAAATATATCAATATTTACCGCCCCTTTAACTTAATATTTTGTTTAGTTTCTCGGGTTTGATGAACGTTTTGATGTGTTTTAGTTTATTTTGCAGATAAAATAATATCGGATCTCAATGAAATCATTTAGGACGAAATATGGGTCAAATAAGGGCAATTATTGGGCTTGATATTATAATTTTGGAGATTGGAAACTTGAAATGGCGTTTTTGACGAAGTGCAGTTTTGGAAATTCCAATTTTGCGCATCTGTCGTATTTTGGGCATAACCTTTTACTCCGATATGGGATTGAGTTGATTCAAGTTCCAGATTAAAGAAGACTCAAAGATCTACAGCTTTAAAAGACAAAATAATTTTGAATTCTGAAGATTTCATGCCCGTAATTGATGAACCATCCAGAAGTGTGTTGTGTGTAATTATTAAAGTCACTTTCAATTATTTTCAAAGCAAAAAATAAATTAATAAATAAATAATAAAAATTATCAAATCATCACCAAACATGATAAGAGATTAGTGGAGTAATTAATAATGGATTTGGTGGAGCAATTAGGGGAGCAATTAATGGAGCAATTAATAATTGATTTGGTGGATGATTTGATGGAGGCAAAATTTTGCCTATAAATACCAAGTCATTTCATTTGTAAAATTCATACTTTCTTCTAAGGAATTCCTTAAGAATATTAAGAAGATTGTATCATGTTTGTTTATTTACAGCTTTCAGTAATTAATTTCCGCTTTCGCACTTTCTTTTCTTTACTTTTCAGTTTTTACTTTCCGCAATTTACTTTTACGCATAATACTTTTCTTTCTTTAATTTTCAGCATTTACTTTTCAGCAATTTACTTTCAGTAATTTACTTTCAGCATTTACTTTTCAGTAATTTACTTTCAGCATTTACTTTTCAGCATTTAATTTTCAGTATTTAATTTCAGCATTTACTTTCCGTCATTTACTTTTCAGTATTTTACTTTATGTCTTTTATTTTATTTAAGTTTTTTTTTACTACTCGTAAATATGTGTCGTAACTAAGCCAGTTATCTGAGGTTGTGATGACTTTTAATATAACCGGTTTATAAGGGGTTAGATTATAGTTTGGGTATTATAAAGATTTATTTATTGAGTTTTAATCTTAATGCTTTTTCATTAACTGACCATTAATAAAATTGATCTGGTAAATCTAAAATGAACTAGACATAAGGATTTTAGGTTTCAGTCTTGGACTCAATAGCCCACGATCTTCATTGAGGATAGATAACCCTTTAATAGATTTCCTTACAGGATAGGAATATACCTGTCGGGCGGGGGTAGCCATAATTGGAACTTAAACTTAATGAATCCAGATAATTTGGTTGACATAGACATATGGTTCAATTGGATTAAACTAGGTATTTGTGTCTGACCATCGATAGAGGCTTACACATAATTTAGTGTTCCAGGTTAATAAATCAATTTATTACCCAACTTTAAGATAACCACTTCATCTTTAAAAATGATATTGGAAGAAATCACAACCCTAGATAGTTTTTAATTTTGAATTTTCTTAAAATCTACTTTCAAATAATTTTATTTACTTGTTTTTAAATTTAGAATCGTCACCATTTCAAATCAATCAAACAACCTGTTAGATATTAGTAATCATTTGACCTCATAAAATTAATAGTTTAGATATTAAGTCCTAATGGGATCGATATTTTTATACTACTTGAACGATACATGCGCTTGCGTTATACGTGTGTGTTACGCCGGTCATGGCCCCCGCGACACCAGAAAGGGAGACATGAAGTATGGTGAAACTGGACGGGGAATCTCAAGTCATGAGGAACACCGCACCTGTGGTGACAGACGCAAAGAAGGCCGCAGGAGGCGGCACGGTAACACAAATGGCAATATAAAATCTTGGTTAAGAAAAGAAATGGCCAAGTGAGGAGTGAACCCCAAAACTGATACGGGAGACGCTCGGGACGACGAGGCTGAATCCCCCATCACTGAAGAAATATTGTCAGTAAATTTCCCAATACGATTCAACATGCCGTCCATGACGCCATACAAAGGCCACATTGATCCAAAATCCCATATTGAAAGTTTTGTCCTATTGATGGAGGTCTAATGAGTAGTATGAGATGCCATTTGCAAAGTATTCCCCCTAACCTTGGGGGGATCTGCCATTCTGTGGTTCAGAAGTCTAGCCCCAGGGAGCATCGGAAGCTTCGCGCAACTCAGGAAGTCATTTGTTCGGCACTTCAAAGGGGCCTGCGTCCCAAAGAAGACAATTGGGGAATTGAGGCTCATGAAACAGGGGGACGATGAACCCCTGAAGGCTTTCATTGAGCGGTACCATAACATGGTGCTCGGGGTCGAGGGATATTTCGAGATGGTAATCATGGGGAGGGAGTGCCCCCGTAAGATGGTCGGCCTGGCCAGTTGGGGAAATACGGTTGCAGGGAATGTGTTCCCGTACGTTTTGTCTGACCAACGGATCTGCGAGAAGCATAGCACGATGAGGGATTATGCCCTCGTGGCGTTTGCTTGCTCCAGTGTTACCGAACATAAGGAGGAGCATGCCCTTAATGTTTAGGACACGCTTTGATCCCTACCTATTTGGTCATTCGGATCCGTGAGAAGCATAACACAAGGATGGATTATGCCCTCGTGGCGTTTGCTTACTCCAGTGTTACCGAACATAAGGAGGAGCATGCCCTTAATGTTTGGACACTATTTGATCCCTACCTATTTGGTCATTCATATCCGTGAGAAGCATAGCACGAGGAGAGATTATGCCCTCGTGGCGTTTGCTTACTCCAGTGTTACCGAACATAAGAAGGAGCATGCCCTTAATGTTTCAGACACTCTGTGATCTCTATCTATTTGGTCATTCGGATCCGTGAGAAGCATAGCACGAGGATGGATTATGCCCTCGTGGCGTTTGCTTGCTCCAGTGTTACCGAACATAAGGAGGAACATGCCCTTAATGTTCTGACACTCTCTGATCCCTACCTATTTGATCATTCGGATCCGTGAGAAGCATAACACGAGGAGGGATTATGCCCTCGTGGCGTCTGCTTGCTCCAGTGTTATCGAACATAAGGAGGAGCATGCCCTTAAAGTTTCAGACACTCTTTGATCCCTACCTATTTGGTCATTCGGGCCTGTGAGAAGCATAGTACGAGGATGGATTGTACCCTCGTGGCGTATGCCTGCTCCAGCGTTGTAAGGAGGAGCCCTCGAACAAAACGCAGACTCCATAATGACCTGACGTATAGAGGAATGTGCCATTACCATTCTAAACGCTCTTTGACCCGAATCCTGGTTCGCCAGGACTCTGAATTGAAAAATTAAGAATTGTGTTTTGGAGACCTCAGACAGGACGCTGTTTTGAGGCATCCGTGCTGTTGCTTTGGGATAAGTGTTAAGTCACCCCCGTTTTTTTATTTTATTTTCCATAGTTTTGTTTTTGTTTTTTCGCTGGTCTGGAAAATGGATGCCCGTGCCAAATCCTATAAGGCTTCAAAAGTTGATTCACTCCCTTTCTGAATAAGTCCCAAAGATTAGTCGGCTCGGGGCTGGATTCGTTCCGCCGAGGCCTCTTGGTTATTCGGCTCGGGGCTGGATTCGTTCCGCCGAGGCCACTTGGTTAATCGGCTCGGGGCTGGATTCGTTCCACCGAGGCCATTATGTCTTCTCTCAGCTCGGGGTCGGGTTACGTCCCACCGAGTCTACCTTTTTCGGACTGGGGACGTATCATTCCCCTAGAGCCAAGTGTTTCTCTCAGCTCGGGGTCGGGTTACGTCCCACCGAGTCTACCTTTTTCGGACTGGGGACGTAGCATTCCCACAGAGCCAAGTGTTTCTCTCAGCTCGGGGTCGGGTTACGTCCCACCGAGTCTATCTTTTCGGACTGGGGACGTAGCATTCCCCCAGAGCCAAGTGTTTCTCTCAGCTCGGGGTCGGGTTACGTCCCACCGAGTCTACCTGTTTCGGACTGGGGACGTAGCATTCCCCCAGAGCTAAGTGTTTCTCCTAGCTCGGAGTCGGGTTTCGTTCCACTACATGATCTTATTTTCGGCTCGGGTTGTCCCCTCATGGTCGGACCTCGAGTGATCATTTGCGGGAAAGCAATCAGAGCAAATTACGAAAGATAAAAAAATGGTGGAATAGAAACAAATAAAAATACATATATAAATATGATTGTAAAAAGTTATTACAGGGAAACGAAGTCAGACCGACTATCTTGGTTGTACCGAGGACGTGGTGGTGACAGACCAATAAACCTTCTCCTCACAAATGTCAGCCGTCACTCTATCAGAAGTACTATTCTTCTTATATAGTTCCCGGCACCAACTTGTATACTCGTTGGAACCAAGAACTAGGGGACATATGTTGGCGGTATTTTCAGGCCCTATGATATTTAAGCAGTACGACATGGGTATGAAAAGGGTGGTTTATACCCACTTATTCCGACATCTTTAGTTTAGTATTTTGTTATATTTTGAGATATTTAATGTTATTCATAGTGTATTTTATATTTTAATTGTAGGAACATTAATACATGGATCTTGGGAAAATTACACGTGTTTTTGGGACCATACGGGAGCATAGGACATAAGACGGAAGCAGTAGGGGAGAAATTCATCACTCAGCCAAATTCCCAAGAGAGTGGCGCCAAGGCGCCACAATATACACACACTCAGTGGCGCCAAGGCGCCACAATTCAATTACTAAATGGCGCCATGGCGCCACCCATATTCAATATCAATGGCGCCAAATGAAGCAATGAAGCAAGGCGCCACAGCGCCTGAAATCCCATATAAATTACAGAGACTTTGGCGCCATGGCGCCAACTTGATGAGCTGAGGCGCTGCGGGGAAAAACCTACACGATTCAGGATTTATTTTTTTAGGGTTTTTAAGATCCCTAATGATACCCAATGACTCCCAGCCTCCACTATAAATATAACAGTTCGTCCAGAATTAAAGGGGAGGCTAATACACATCACAAAACACAAGAATACATATTTTTATAGATCCAAAGAGGAGGATTGAAGAGAAACAATATGAGATTAAGGCGTCGACATCCGAAGAGGAAGAGATTCAATTCGGGTTTTATCTACTTGTTTCTTTCTTAGAACTCTAATGATTTCCATTAGATTCATGGCCTGTTTATTATTATTTTTATCTTTTGTCATGAATTAACTCATTAATTCTGGAGAATGATGTAATCTATGCTTGAACCTTGTATTTTGTTTATCAATTTTGTTATGAAGTTTTATTAATTTATTTATATTCTTTCGAGTTTAATGCTTCTTGATTGTTGGCCATAATTGAAGATGATGAATGTTTAGAATCTTTCACTCGAGATAGGGGATTTTGAATAGATCTAGAGAATATAGCCTAGGATTTTATAGAGTTCGAGAGAATCTGTAATCCTTTGAAGTCGTTAACATAGAATCACAAAGCGTAATGAGTTGTTAACTATTGGATTTTTATAGAGATATCGAAGTCTGTAGTTGATGATATTTTCACTCGGCACTCGAGAGAGGGAGTGGATATTTTCGGAGTCTTGACTTATAAATAATATAACTGAACATGATTAATTGGCATGACAAATACATAGGCGACAGCTAGGTGAAATCATGATCCAGAATCTCTATCGTATTAGTTCATCCTATTTTATTATTTTTATATTTATTTAATTAACTATTTATTATTTGTCGTCTAAATAAAGTTAGGATTATCAATTGTAGTACTTAGTGCGAGTTAACGCAATCCATGTGGGTTCGACACTCTACACTCATATTTATACTAAAACTTGACACCGTACACTTGCGGTACGATATAAAAATATCACAACAAGTTTTTGGCGCCGTTGCCGGGGATTGTTTGTTTAATTCACATTAATACTACTACCAAGTAATCTTAGCTTTAATTTAGAATTTTATTTTTAATTTTATTTTATTTTCTTTATTTCCTTTATTTTTGTCTTAAGTTTTTATTTTTATTTTTTTTATTTCTTATTTTTATTATTTTTATTATTTTTATTTTATTTTTTGTTTTATATTTTTTTTTCTTACGAGGTGAATTTGAAAAGAAGCAATGGCAGATCCTATTGGTGCACTGATAGCTCAAGTATCGTCCCTCACGACTCATCTAGCAGTATTGACAAATCAAATGGGCCAACCATCTATTGAAACTGTTTCTGCTAATAGAATGCTTTTACCCAACAGAGGAGCAGGATTTGAACAAGTACAGTATGTGAACAATCGGAACTTCAACAACTATAGAGGCAATCTTATGCCTAATTATTATCATCTGAATTTTTCATATGCTGATATGGAAAACATTTTGCAACCTCCTCATGGCTTTAATTATCCAAGAGCTGAGCAGAAACCTTCCTTGGAAGATCTCATGAGCGCATTTGTAGCTACAGCTTCAGAGAGGTTTGAGAAGAATGAGTCAATGCTGGATAACATCGAAACACGAATGGGCAATATAGAGGCAAATATGAAATCTTTAGAAGCACAAATTTGGTTGCCTGTTTCTTCCATGGCCAATCAACAGACATGGGTGTTTCCAAGGAATATTGAAGTCAACCCCAATGAGCAATGTCAAATCATAACCTGTAGGAGCGGAAAAGAGTTTAGAGACACCTCTCAGGACTTAGGCAGTAGAGAAAATGAAATGGTATTTCAGGAGGAAACAATAACAGAAGAAGAAAACAAAGGTGAATTGATAATGAGAGGTCAAAATGAAGAAGTCACCTTCAGTGTTTTCAGAGCCATGCCAAGCCCTCAAGGTGATGCAGAATGTCACATGATAGATACAGTAGAAAACACACAGGGTGAGTCAGTATTCCAACAACCTACTAGCATAGTGCAGCCATGCATAAAGGAAGATTTTTTACAGCTAAACCTGAAACCACTCCCAAAGCACCGTAAAAAGAGGAAAAGAAAGGCCAGTGCTCACTTGGAGATGATCCCTGGAAGGTTAAAAAAGAAGCCGAGCCAATTTTGCCGAATGTGCAGTCCAAAATTTCCAATTGGGGGACAATCTACATATTCTGGAGGACCATCTATGGATAAATCACCACAGCCTGCCAAACTGTCTTTTTCATGTCATAAGAACCGGTGGATACCAAAGAAGAAACCAGATGAAATTACCCGGTTCACTACGTTTAAGCCACCATAACCATTTGGGTGGTTGCGTCTGGCTGAAGACGTTAAACTTAGCGCTAGCGGGGATGCAACCCTTGCATTTATTTTATTATTATTTTCTTTAATTTTACATTTAATATTTTTATTTTATTTTACTTATTGTGTGCTATTGTTTACTTATTCGTTTTGCATGCTATTTATGCAGGTAGCACGAGACACACAAAGCCCGCGCAACCAAATTCTAACCAGCAGGAGCCTGATCAACTCCATGCACGGTAGTGTTGTTCCTCACTCTTGTTCTTTATATTTATCTTACATTGAGGACAATGCAAGTTTTAAGTTTGGGGGTGTGTGCATGTATTCCTGCTACATTTTTGTTGATTTATTGAAAAAAAAAATTGTTTTTTTTAGTCTTTGATAATAAAGCATAAATCCTATGATGAATTTTGTTTGTTTGTTTGTGAGTGAAATTTTAGAAACGATAAGTGCCCGATTTACTTTTATCTGATGCCTTGAATAACTGATCTATGTTAGACTCGTAAACACTTAAAAACAGGTTTTTAACAGTGAAAACTTAAGTAGTTAACAAGATGACTAGTTGAAGAAATTGCATGTCGATGAATGACCATTTGCTTAGATATCTATCTTGATTTGCTAGTGTTATGAAGTGTGGTATAGCTAAAAAGAAAAATGTCTCTAAAGAAAGAAAATAAACCACCTATAACCGATAAGCGTGAAGCTACCCATGGGCGAGTATTAGGACCACCATGAGGAGAAATGCTACCTTAAAGGGTAGGTGAGTTGAAAAAAAAATGAGTACAAAATTGAGAAAAGCAAAAAAAAGACAAGAAAAGAAAAGAAAAATCATACCATGCTGAGCACGAAATAAAGCAATTATTGAGCATAATTGAGATATCTAGGTTGGTTTGACCCATCGATTCTAATTTCTAAACGAAATCATTAAGTGGGCTTACTTATGAGTCGAGCTGTGAATGAACCTTTACACACACACACTGTGAGTCTGGCTTAGATAATTTATTCAAGAATTTGGATTTGAGTCGCATTGCGTACTTTGAAGGTTCTCTAATTTCATTTATAAGCTTTCTTTAAGGATAATTTTATGTGCAACTATCGGGACTATGTTTTATTTTTTTTGTTTTTTGTTTTTTATATTTTTGCATGATTGTGTGTGAATGTCGTTTGTGGGTATCGTCACTATAAGCCCTCACGAGACTATAACTCGTCCACTAGGGCCGCCTAGGGGTTTAAAGACTTGTTGCATATGCTAAATGCAATCGTGATCCCTACGAAAGTGGCTTAGTTAATTTAGTTAATTTTAATTGTTTATTTGAATTTAGTTTTTATTTTATCTTTTGCTCGGGACTAGCAAAACCTTAAGTTTGGGGGTGTTTGATAAGTGTGGTTTATATCCACTTATTCTGACATCTTTAGCTTAGTATTTTGTTATATTTTGAGATATTTAATGTTATTCATAGTGTATTTTATATTTTAATTGTAGGAACATTAATACATGGATCCTGTGAAAATTACACGTGTTTTTAGGACCATACGGGAGCATAGGACATAAGACGGAAGCAGTAGGGGAGAAATTCATCACTCAGCCAAATTCCCAAGAGAGTGGCGCCAAAGCGCCACAATATACACACACTTAGTGGCGCCAAGGCGCCACAATTCAATTACTAAATGGCGCCATGGCGCCACCCATATTCAATATCAATGGCGCTAAATGAAGCAATGAAGCAAGGCGCCACGACGCCTGAAATCCCATATAAATTACAGAGACTTTGGCGCCATGGCGCCAACTTGATGAGCTGAGGCGCTGCGGGGAAAAACCTACACAATTTAGGATTTATTTTTTAGGGTTTTTAAGATCCCTAATGATACCCAATGACTCCCAGCCTCCACTAGAAATATAACAGTTCGTCCAGAATTAAAGGGGAGGCTAATACACAGCACAAAACACAAGAATACATATTTTTAGAGATCCAAGGAGGAGGATTGAAGAGCAACAATAGGATATTAAGGCGTTGACATCCGAAGAGGAAGAGATTCAATTCAGGTTTTATCTTCTTGTTTCTTTCTTAGAACTCTCATGATTTCCATTAGATTCATGGCCTGTTTATTATTATTTTTATCTTTTGTCATGAATTAACTCCTTAATTCTGGAGAATGATGTAATTTATGCTTGAACCTTGTATTTTGTTTATCAATTTTTGTTATGAAGTTTTATTAATTTATTTATATTCTTTCGAGTTTAATGCTTCTTGATTGTTGGCCATAATTGAAGATGATGAATGTTTAGAATCTATCACTCGAGAGATGGGATTTTGAATAGATCTAGAGAATATAGCCTAGGATTTTATAGAGTTCGAGAGAATCTGTAATCCTTTGAAGTCGTTAACATAGAATCACAAAGCGTAATGAGTTGTTAACTATTGGATTTTTATAGAGATATCGAAGTCTGTAGTTGATGATATTTTCACTCGGCACTCGAGAGAGGGAGTGGATATTTTCGGAGTCTTGACTTATAAATAATATAACTGAACATGATTAATTGGCATGACAAATACATAGGCGACAACTAGGTGAAATCAGGATCTAGAATCTCTATCGTATTAGTTCATCCTATTTTATTATTTTTATATTTATTTAATTAACTATTTATTATTTGTCGTCTAAATAAAGTTAGGATTATCAATTGTAGTACTTAGTGCGAGTTAACGCAATCCCTGTGGGTTCGACACTCTACACTCATATTTATACTAAAACTTGACACCGTACACTTGCGGTACGATATACAAATATCACAACAAGTTTTTGGCGCTGTTGCCGGGGATTGTTGGTTTAATTCACATTAATACTACTACCAAGTAATCTTAGCAGTACGACAGAGGTAAAAAGGTAATTCCATTCTTGGTCAAGATCATTAATGCCGACCCGACCACTAAAAGCCAACAGAAATGGGCCAATCACTTTATGATCGGTAACCGACCACTCCAGACCGGATGGTCGGGCATTATCAGATCGATAGCAGCATTCTCAGTTCAAAAGACCATTGTGACCGACCTCATGAAGACCGAGAATATGGCGAGATATGCTCCAGAAGATAAGACATCCTATTTTTACGGATAAGAAGATAAGTTATCATACTTTCATGGGGAAAAATTGATAAGTCAGTGTCCTAATAGGATAAAGGAAGTGAAGGTAGTTTCGACTAAGAATTCTTATGAGAAAAGGAAAACTATTTCTTTGCTATTATAAATAGGAGGGGAAAGCGTGCTTGTAATTGAGAGTTGAGAAGAGAACAAGAGAGAATTCGACTTGTAAACACAAAACAGATCAGAGAAACATATTTCGGTAATAAAACATCGTCCGTTCTGTGCCCATGGATGTAGGCTGGATCTGATCCGCCGAACCACGTTAAATCTCTTTGTTGATTGGTGTATTTATCTATCTTTTGCCAAATTTGCTTTTGGTTTCCCATAAACAAAACAAATTCACAGTTGGAGGAGGATTGTCTCGGGAGTAAAAAACCCTTATTGCCCCTGAGACCGAAATCAGCCGTCAACATATGCTTTAAAATATTTATACCAATTTGAAATAGGCATACACACATAATTTAGAGGAAACGGTACCAATGTTTCCGTGAGTACAGATTTTACCTATTATCGTTGTGAGTCCTCATTTCTTTGAGCATTTGGGATCAATTTGCATTTCTCTTTTAAGATCTTTCCCAAAGCTCCCCCTACAAAATTATCAAGTACATTTTGGTACCCAACATTTCTTGGGTCCATGGGGGTTAAACTTGATTACTTGAGGAATCCATGCATTTTTAATCACATTCTTGTTTATGCACTCAAAAATTTTGTGTCCCTTTTTATTGCATGCTTGACATGTGAAATTTTCATTTTTAGTAATATTCACATGAGAGTCGGATGCCTTAACAAAATAATTCTCCAAAAATTTTCTTTTAATGTAAGGCCTATATCATAATCTATCTCTTTTAAAATCACATTTTTGGGATCCAATTAGCATATTAAAATTTTTCTGTCCCAATGTGAATTTACTAACAATGTTTTGCAAATCTATAACCTTTTTATTAATACAATGTTTTCATTTAAAATAGATTCGCAATCACATGTTTTTGAGCTAGATGACATGTTAGATATGTCATTTTCAAGTTCTAGCTTTTTCTCTTTTAAACATGCATTTTCATCATTTAAACATACTATTTCTTTTTCATGTTTGGCCCTTAAGTATATAATCTCATTATATAAAATATGAAATTTATTCATACAAGATGCATGTTCATTTTTAAGTGATGAATGCTCATTTTTAACCAATTTAAATTTCTTTTTAAGTAATTCACACAACTCATTTAATCCATTAAAATCATCAAATAAATCATTATATTCTTGAGAGTTGTGTACCTTTTCTTCTCCGCTTTCAAAGAAGAAATCATCATCCTCGGTATCCATGAATGCTATATTTGTTCTTTCTTTGATCTCTTCCTCATTGGATGAGCTTGAGTCGCTATCGCTCCAAGTTGAAGTAGCTTTCAATGCATTTCTCTTGGATTTTCCTTTGAATTTTCTCAATGGTCAATCGGTAGCTATATGACTCGGTTTATTACATTCATAGCAAACTAGTTTCTTGTGCTTCTGTGGCCATTTTTCTTCTTTCTTTCCATCCATTTTTGATTTTCCTTTAAGCTTTGCGGATTTGAGGAGCTTTTTGACCTTATTGGTTATTATTGCCAACTCATCATCACTATCTTCTTTACTTGAGCTATCATCATCTCTTCTTTTTGCTTTCAAGGCAAGATTCTTCCGTGTTCTTTTCTCATCTTCCTCATTTTGATCCATTTTAATCTCCAATTCATATTCAATCAATTTTCTGACCAAATCATCTAACTTCAATGTGTTCATGTCGTTTGCTTCTCTAATGGAGGATGTGTAGCTTCTATATTCTTTAGGGAGTGACCTAAGAATTTTCTTTACTTGATCGGTTGGCCCAATGATTTTCCCCAAGGCACCTAAAAGGTTTATGATTACCGTGAACCTTGAAATCATGTGATCAATCTCTTCCCTGGATTCCATTTTGAAACTATCCAATTCGCACATGAACCGGTTGATCTTTGATTCATTCAATTGGCTTGTGCCCTCATTGACCATTTCTAGAGACTTCCATAAATCATGTGCGTTTCCAAAATCCGAAGCTTGTTGATTTGACTATGATCAATGGCGCATAGGAAATGGTTGAGTGCTTTAGCATTTATGAAGCTTTGTGCAATTTCCTCATCGGTCCATTCGAAATGGGGCTTAGGAATCTCCACACTATTACTATCCATCTTCATTGCCGTTTTTACACCTCGTGTGATAACCTTAAAGGATTGTGTATCCACGGCTAGAATGTAGTTGAGAAACCTCATCTTCCAATAATTGTAATCGGTTCCATTGAAGAATGGAGGTCTAACAATATAAAATCCATCGGCAATATTTGACGAGTTGCTTGTAGAAGCCATGATCGATTCTCGGACGGTTAGGTCTTTGTTGAGAAAATATCGCTCTGATACCAACTGAAATTACCTACAAACACTAGCGACAAACAAACTCTATATACCCAAGAAGGGTGTGAATTGGGTTATGTCTAAAATATGCGGAATTAAAAATATTTTTCGATTTTAAGTTAATTTACCAATTAAGCTTAAGGTCAATTTTCTCTATTGGATTAAATTACCTATGTGTAAGTTTCTAATCAATAAGCATGTAATAAATAAAACTTGCAATATGTAAAGAGTTTAAGGGATAGAGAAAACGACATCGAGATTTATAGTGGTTCGGCCAACAATACCTACGTCCACTCCCTCAAGCCGCGCTTGAAGATTTCCACTATCAACGAGTTTCCGTGGCTCACCCGCAACCAAGAGTTTTACACAAGGTTCACTCAAAACCCTTACACTTTGAGTTTTCTACGTAGGCGCACTCACGAACCTTTACAAATTACCCAAACAATGAGATTTCAAAATCCACAAGTGTTTTGAATAAGAAGTTGTAAAACACACTTGGGCACTCACAAAGATAAAGAAGATTGTGTGAGTTGCTTACCCAAGTATTCTAAGCTCACTACAAATATATGAAGGTGTAGTGTGTGAGCTTGATGTAGAGTGTGTATGATTATGAAGGTTTATGAAACACTTTTGTTTTTGCCTTAATGTAAGATGTATGAAAGTTGTGTATTAAGTCTCTAACCAAGCAAAAATGAATTGGGGCTCAATTAAAAAAAAAAAAATACAAGGCAGTCCCCAATTCCTTGTCTGAGACCGGTATGCCGGTCTCCAGACACCGGTATGCCGGTCTAGCATAGTAACGGCTCTCAACGGCTATATTACCATTATAAATATATCTGTTAGACCGGTATGATGATCGATTTGGTCCGTGCCAGTTCCAGTGAGCTTGCAAAGTATTAGGCTCACCGGTATGGACACCGGTAAATGGACCGGTATGGTCCGTGCCGGTTCCAGTAAGCATGCAGGGGTTTGGCTCACCGGTATGGTGACCGGTTTGATGCATGCCAGTTCCAGTGGCTATGCAATCTCTAGTATGACTGGAATGGTGGACCGATATGGGATCGGTATGACTTGTGCCGGTTCCAGAGAGCTTGCAAAATAGAGCATTAGACCGGTATGCTCACCGGTATGTAATCGGTATGCCGGTCACAGTACAAAATACATGATTTGAAGGTTTAAAATATTTTTCAAATGATCCTAATGCATCTATATGAATGTGCATGTGTCTTATGAGTTTAGGTACATGAATAATCAATTCACAATACAATTAGAGCCCTAAGCTAAGACTTTACATAAATTCTTCAATATGCGCTGGTCTTCACATTCTTCGCTCTTCACCACCGTTATGCTTCGACATCTTTTTATAATATCTCGCTGTTGTGCGTCGAAATCTTCACTCGTGTTGCATCATCAAAATCCATTACGCAATTGTGTCACTAACATATCTTTTCTTGTCCAGTTGACTCATGTCATTTTGATCCAAATGTAATATAGAATTTCTCAGAGAGAGGATTCTTGGCATGCCTTTGTTATATTTATATGCAACAATTGTGATGGGAAAACACTTTCAGTGTGCAGTTGCTTCCACCCAATACAAATTGAACAGGCAATTCCCGTGGCCTATAAAAGTATAGACCGAAATAACGAATTTGCATTCGAAATTTGTAAGCAATAAAGTAATAAATTATTGCGCTTATCACCCATAAGACACGTGTGAAGATTCTACTAGCAGGTCCAGTGAATATCTTAATATATATATATATATATATTAAGATTTCTCTCTCATATCAGTTACCACAGTGTCTACTTATTTCTCTAACCAATATTTCCCGCCTCGATAACTAAAAGGATCGCCATTTGTTCACAAATTACATTCCCCAAACGCCCCTAATAAAGTATCTTAACAAAATTTATATTTCCTATAGTCATATACAGCTTGGATGGCAACTTTGTAAATAATCTCGAGACAAGACCTATTTTCCTATCGCCCTTCTTGAATTCTCACTCTAACCGCCAAAACAAAATAGCACACACTCCATGCATTTCAATTCTATATGTTGCTCCCTCCTCTCTCTCTCTAGTAACTGAATCTCTCTCTAGCTCTGCAGGCAAACAACAGATAGGCGATATCTCTGAAGGTAATCTAATCCCTCACTAATTGCATTAATGCTAATATAATAAAATATTTTATATCATCTCACATAAACAATCATCTATCGCTAGAATGACGAAAAAGCTCAGAGATCTCTTACACGATGCAAAGGAAGTGGAAACTGCTCCACCGGCGGCACCGGAACCGGAACGTGCGAATGATTGCTCCTCCGTCCACGGAGATATTGTAGAACAAGAAACTTTGTCGTATGAAGAATTTATGTCCGCGGATTCGTCATGTGCCAGCAAGAACGACTCGTCGGTCAATGAAGCCATAGCGGCGGATTGTTTGGTCGAGCTTCAACCGGAATTTGCATCGGTGGACAAGATATCTTCAACGGAGTTTATAGTGATCGAAACTTCCAAAAGTGCTGAAGACGATTCAGTATCTTTAGAAGCTGAAACATCTTCTGATGTTTTGATAAAAGAGAGCTCAGAATCTTCGCAAAACGGAGAGATACTGAAGCCGGAGAAGGCGAAGAAGACGGTGAGAGTACAGAGCAACGAAAGCGACGTATCGGAGAACGTGAGTTTTCCAAAGGCATCGTCGTTAAAGCCGTGTCCGAGCGTCGGTACGAATCTTGAGAGCTTTGATCTTGCGCTGAGATCTATTGTAGGTAATTTTCAGGTGAACAGTGAGAGCAGTGGTGCTGCGATGATGGAAGAGGCGTGGGAGAGACTGAAGAAATCTTACGTGTACTTTAAAGGAAAGCCTGTGGGGACATTCGCTGCTATGGATCCCAACGCCGAGGCATTGAACTACAATCAGGTATACTGATATAATTGTCCATTAATATTTTGCTTTTTTTACAAGTGATTTCTTGTAAAAGCACTTTAAAGGTGTTTTATCATCTATTAACTACTTTTGCAAATGCTTTGATGACAATACTTTCAGACGCACTTTTGATTAATCTTAAATTTTTATTGTAATTTTTTTTTGTAGTATTATAGCTGTATATAGAAAATTGATTTTCTTAATTTTCTTTGCATTTCTTTTAATTAATAATGGATCTCTCATTTTGATTGTATTTTGTAGATGCTTTTTTTTTTTTTTCGAGTAATGATATACATACATAAAGTTTTCCCGAAAGTTATCCCACCCCACTGTAACTACAGTGAACTACAGTAACTCACTGTAGCTACAGTGAGAGGAGTGAGATAACTTTATGTAAAATTTTATGTATGTATATCATTTTTGTTTTTTTTCCCTTCAATCAATGAGGATTGCTAAGTGTAAATGGTTGAATGAGAAATGTACAGAGGTGCATTATAATTCATTGGTCATTTCTGCTGTTGATTTAATTTTGCTTCTCCAAATGTTGATGGTATTGTCCATTCTATAACTGAAGGTTTTTGTGAGAGACTTTGTTCCCACGGGCTTAGCCTGCCTAATGATTGAGCCTGCAGAACCGGAGATTGTTAAGAACTTCCTGTTGAAGACCCTTTACTTACAAGGTTGGGAGAAGAGGATTGATAACTTTACCCTTGGAGAAGGTGTGATGCCTGCTAGTTTTAAGGTACTCTTTAACTCGCATCTGCAAAAGGATACCTTGGTTGCAGATTTTGGTGGCAGTGCAATAGGAAGAGTTGCACCTGTGGATTCTGGTTTCTGGTGGATTATACTACTAAGGTCATATACAAAGTGCACTCGTGATTATGCCCTAGCAGAACTGCCTGAGGTGCAGAGAGGAATGAAATTGATACTCAACCTTTGTCTCTCAGATGGCTTCGATACTTTTCCTACTCTTTTGTGTGCAGACGGGTGTAGCATGATTGACAGAAGGATGGTAATTCTTTTTGTTAATTGTTATTGTGTATTTTAGACTTGAGGTTGTATGTAGAACAAAGCAAGCATGCTCTATGGGTTTGCAGTTGGAATGTTCTTCTAGTGTTACTGACTTGGTTGTTTTGGCCAAAATGCCGGCTAAGTTCAACTTAGATTCTCATGGTGAATTACTACAATCTATAGATTCCCTATCTGTTTTAATTTGGCATATTTTGGCCATCTTTGGTTGCTAGAAAAGAAGGCAGGTTAGCTTCCATTTTTTTGGTATCAACTTAGTTTGTCCATTACTAGTTATGATTCAAACTTCCTAATAGTAATAGGTGCTTAACATAGGTTGCATATAAGAACTTGTATCTAGCTTATAAGGTTCACAATTTTTAACTAATTGAAGCACATCCACTCACTGTGATGATCTGAGCTGCTGGATCGCAAATATTATCCTAGATTGTTAGCTAGCTGGCCATGTTTGTGGATTTTAATAATTTACTCACTGATTATTATTAATAAAATTATCTTTGACAAGTTTGTCATCTGACAGGGAATATATGGCTATCCAATAGAGATCCAGGCTCTCTTCTATTTCGCACTGAGGTGTGCCCGACAGATGTTAAAACCAGAGCATGATGGCAAGGAATTGACTGAACGAATTGATAAGAGGATCACAGCTCTCAGCTATCACATCCAGAAATATTACTGGCTTGATTTTACGCAGCTAAACAACATATACCGATATAAGACTGAGGAGTACTCCCACACTGCTGTCAACAAGTTTAATGTCATTCCAGATTCCATCCCTGATTGGGTGTTCGACTTCATGCCCTTGAGAGGAGGATATTTGATTGGCAATGTGAGTCCAGCTCGAATGGACTTCCGGTGGTTCTTAGTTGGGAACTGCATTGCTATTTTGAGTTCGCTAGCCACACCTGCTCAAGCAACTGCAATTATGGATTTGATTGAGGAGCGCTGGGACGACTTGATTGGGGAGATGCCTCTGAAGATATCTTACCCAGCCTTGGATGGGCATGAATGGAGGATTGTCACTGGTTATGATCCTAAGAACACACGATGGAGTTATCATAATGGTGGATCTTGGCCAGGTATGAACAAACATCTCATATTCTGTTATACGCTTACTAATCCTTTTGACTATTACAATGAATAAATTAGCTGCTGCCTTGCTACGGCTTACTTATGGCAATGTAGCACTGTGTTGTGTCCTGATTTTATTGATGTAATGAATTTGTGTGAGTGAGACAAAGGTCCTAAACTATGCTCTGCGAAACTTCGTGATTGAAACTCAGTTTCTGCTGTTGATAATGTAGCACTGTGTTGTTTGCTGATTTTATTAATGTCCTAAACTATGCTCTTTGAAACTTCGTGATTGAAACTCAATTTCTGTTGTTGATAATTTTTTAGGGCACTGATGTTCCTCTTTTAGTTTCTGCCTGACGTCACTGTCTGGTTTCTTTATGTAGTGCTGTTATGGCTACTTACAGCAGCATCCATCAAGACAGGAAGGCCTCAAATTGCAAAACGAGCTATAGAGCTGGCAGAGCAGCGACTCTCTAAAGATGGGTGGCCAGAGTACTATGATGGTAAGACCGGACGATATGTTGGTAAGCAGGCAAGAAAATATCAAACATGGAGCATAGCGGGCTACTTGGTTGCAAAAATGATGGTTGAAAACCCTTCCAACCTTCTAATGATTTCTCTTGAGGAAGACAAGAAGATAGCCAAGCCAAGGCTCACCCGTTCAGCCTCATTTTAAGTACATGAACTGCAGAGATTAGAAAGATCAAGGTAAATAATGCATTTGCAGCAGCAGGACTAAATAAGATTACAAACAAATTAATCAGTGCTTGATGGTTCTTCAGGAGTATTCATCACAAAAATTTTGTTAAAAGCAATTACAGTGGGACTAGTTGATTGATTGATTGCTATAACTCATTCATATAAATGACCTTAAAGATTCTTTTCTTGAGTACTTGATTTTTCGTTAATATTTTTCAATGGCTATAGAAATTGGTTGCCCTAGGTCTTTAAATAGTATGTTTGATTATGTATGAGTATGAGTATATGACTCGGCGGCGTTGGGCTCTACTGTCGCACCTTATTGCTTCTAGCCATAATATTTTAACAGGACCAAGTTCCCAAAACTGCTTCCTATCAAAATCACAAAAAAATTATTCAGAGACTGTGACCTATCTTTCAGAACCAAGGCATAAAATCTGTATTTCAGGAACCACTAATTGTATGCCATGTGTCATGTCCCAACTTGGTTGCTCCATAGGTGACAACTCATGGTGTGGCTACACATCTATTTTGGTGGCTTAATAATATGGCCAAGTATTGAGACAACCTTGGATGAGCATTTAGCCCATAAGTTGTAATATAGAGCTTACTGAGATGTCTTATTTTGGGTGATTTTACCTTATTTCAGGATTTAAGCTCTTATGGCTTATTTGGAGCCTTATTTAGGTTACTTCATCTTATTTAGGAATGTATCTTTATATCCTAAATAATATAAAGGAGCTTCATGTATTCTGTTTCCTTTATTAGCTAGATTCTTCCTTGTTGTAATAGGATTTACAACATTAATTGCTTAGCTACCTTATAGTAGTTAGTTTACTCGATGTGTACATAAATAAAGCCTTATAAAAGATTTTAACATGTATTCATTCATATTCTTTTTGCAATTTCGTAGTTCCCTCTCCTCTAATTTTAGTAGTGGTTTCAAAGGCTAATTGGGTGTGAAACATTCCAGTTTTGCTTTTAAAGCCACACGGTTTGGTTAAGGCCGTGACAGAGCAGAGGTTTCGAGTAATTCAAGACATCCAAAAGGGATTCTATGATAGTGCACAAGTGTGGGATCAAATTTGGAGCAGTTGCGAATTGGTTGGATTGATTTAGAGGCGAAAGAGGCAAGGTAATTCACTATTTCCTACTCACGATTCCTGTGGAACTTTTGTGGGGTTTCTTAGACTAATTTGCTTGGGGACCAAGGGTTATTGTGAGTAAGAAGGATGTTTGAAGTAGTGAACGAAGAGAATATGGGTTGTGATGCAAACATTGCTGCTTGGAAGAAATGGTAACGAAGTAAGGAGATGTCTCGTGATGCTGTGAGAGAGATTGGTGTGACTATGACTAGAGTGGTTAATGGCGTGGCTGACGCTATGGATAAGATTGACCGGGTGGAACAGAGGTTGGAGAGTTTTAAAGAGAAATTTGGAAGTCTTGAGGAAGAGCACCAAAGCTTCACTCTTCGTTCTCTTCAAGCTTCGGAACAAAAGTAGCATATGAAACACGAGGATAATTTGACCTTAATGACTGCAACTTCTCGTCCATTGCCCGCATAGTATCATCCTCCACTTGCCTACTTGAACTACTTGTAAAACTGAAACTGAAAAGAGTAAGGCGAATGATCAACTTAGTGAGTGAACACAGAACATACCATAAAATAACATGTTACTATAACATAAATAATTGTGAAGTTACATCAAACCTAAGTCATGAATCATATGTAATCGTATATTTACTAATCTGTATCATAACTGAGAACTTGTAACATAATTGGAAACTAACACATGGTGACGTGAGAACTACATACAACTGAAAATATGTCATGACCCTGAAACCACAACATGACCTTTACACGTCAATATGAAACTGAAAATTGTAAATGTTAACTTGAAAACGTAACATGTCTGAGAGCTACTTTAACTGGACAAGTAAAAACATAATTATGAACTGTAAACATGTTTTATCTGTAAACATGAACTCAAATGAAAATTATACACTATACTGAAAATTGTATCCTTCTTCTGAAAATCGTGCTCTTTACCTAAAAATGTGTTCTGGATCTAGAAACTGTAAACATGATCTGAATTGTAAAGCTTAAAATGTAATCATGAATTGAAATATGTAAACATGAACTGAAGCCGATAAACTTGAACTTAAAACTGTAAATGTGTTTTGAATCTGTAAACTGTAATCATGATAAATCAATTAAACCTGAAAACGCATATAGAACGATTGATCAGTGAAATCACACACGTAACGTAAGTGCACGTATCTCTCAAGTAGTATAAAATATATCGATCCCACGATGACTTAATACATATGCTATTAATTTATTGAAGTTAAATTTCTACAAGTATCTAAAAATTGACTATTGCTTGGTTGGTGATTTTAACTAAAGACAAGTAATTAAAACAATGCAAAAGTAAATTCTAAAACGTAATCAATATTATGAAACTATCTAGGGTTGTGAATCCTTCCAATATTCCTCTAAAGATGAAGTGATTATTGTATGTTTGTGTAATATGTCGGTTAATTAACCTGGAACACGAAGATATGTAAAAGCCTATTGTTGGGTTTTCTAGGTCAAACCAAGATCAAATTAAGCGATGAAAAGTGCGAATACAACAAAGTAAAGTTGCGGAATACTCACTTTGATCGGCTTTTGCGATGCGAAGAACAACAAAAATTTCTCCTTGTAGCATTCGGCCAAGGCTTCTTTTTGGTGCTCCATGGATTCGATCAACCTCTATTTTTGTGCTCCTTGAGTTGTCTTCAAGCTCCAATCTTTGATGAAGGATTCCATGATCATGAATGAGTTTCCCTATCACCTTTGTGTGACCCCTTGGATGTGCTAGCATCTTGGAAAAAATTGCCACAAATCTTCCTTTTTGCTTCTTGTTGTTCTCGGCCAAGCCAAGAGCATTTGAGAGAAAAAATGGCCCTTGGCCGAATGTTGAGGGAGAAGAGATGGAGAGAAGATGTCAAGTGTGGTGTGTTTTGATTTTCAAAAATCAAATAATCATTTTCCAAAAATCCCACTTTCCAAAAATGGTACAAGACTTTTAAAGTCTTCCAACCACCACCATCAATCACAAGTGACAACCATCACATCACTCAAAGTGATGTGACTTCCATCACAAGAATGACTAATGTTGTGACGCGTGATGTGACTTGTGGGCCCCACTTGATTCGAAATATGAGTGGGCCCGCAAACACTCTCGGGCTCGGGTTCGCTAATTCCGAATTAACGAATTTTTCGTTACGACGTAATTAAATCAAATTAAATTAAATAATTATGCCTAGCAAAATTACTATTCATGTCGCTAGTGAATTAATTCTAAATTAACTCGTTCGCCCGAATTAAAATACAATTTTAATTCCGCGTCGAAATCTAATTTCGTATAATATATCGAATATATTATTTTATCGATTAATTATAAATTAATCGTCCTCTCTCTTCAAATAGTATTTTATCCCAGATAAAATATCTCCGTAATTAATCCCAGATTAATTTTCTCTCTCTCTTAATTAATCCCAGATTAATAATGTGCGAGTCATACGTCATCGGTGAATCTTCGGGAAGCGACCCATGAGATCCCCGGATATGTTGGCAGTAAATCCAGTTGTCGGACTATCCGAACACGTACGTACCTTGTACTACATTTTTACCGATTTACAAGACATGGTTGGCTTCTAGCAAAACACCGTACCTACCCAATTCTCCAGATTTATTCTTAAAGGAATATGCAATCTGTATCAGGCGTAGTATACGTAGTATTGCGTATTGCGATCCAGTATCGGATGTCACGTCCTAGGCCTGGGGCTGGAATTGTATCTGCCCCGTACGAAACATATATCGGATCTCTGGTAACTAGTCTCTATAATCGGATAAGCATGACCTAGTTATATTATCCCGATAGCTGCAGCATATAAGAGCACCAGTTCCGTATCCTACGTGATCATCATCTCCACTATGACTGGAGTGATACTTCCATCTTGACATCACACCCAATACACTACGATTCTCAATATACCTAGAAGAGGCGTACACAGAACCTGTTAAAGTCCTGGACGACCAAAACCAAAGTATATTGATTATTGCAAGTATTAGTGGTGCAAGTCTCAGGTTAAGACCAAATACACCTACCCTGATTCAGACTTCCATAGACACATAGTCATACTACCAATGGAATTCCGAGGGGTCTATCCAGAGTGAAGCTGTTTCCGTACCATCGGTAAAAACAACCTCCTATTACACTTGCATAAGTATCCAATACTTAAATATATGAGAACTATGTCGTTATGCTCCCATAACACGCACAAGTGCAATACTAGTCTATTCCGGATTATCGATGTCCAATCTCGATAATACTCCGACTAGGGATGTTTTAATGATTAAATCTTCATGGATTGATATTGTCTCATATCTTATCAATCCGGAACTAATCATATGGACTTTTATCATTTATGTATCCCGATAATCTAATTACAAATGATAAAAGAGCAATTTCCTTTGTCACATAGTTAATTTGTACAACAACACCATGTTCTGTACAAATAGTGATGCTATGAGGCATAATTGTCCAACAATCTCCCACTTGGCCTATAGCCAATCACTCAAGTGTCCTACACTTGAACTATGTACGGTTCGCTCAAACTTCTGCTGAGAAACTGCTTTCATCAGCGGATTTGCAAAGTTATCATCTAATGCGATTTATTCGATCATCACATCGCCATGATGTATGATCCGAACGAATCAGATGAATAGTTGAAGTATAAACTTGGATCGTTGATGAGACCATTAATTCTTTAGCCTGTGATGTAGCCTAGCTCAGCTGCTAACAAAACTATTCCTAATCAAATTAGGATTATTTGGATCCAAATGGCTTCTATTGCTGCCTCAGCTGCATCAATATTCCACTTTTGTTGTTTATTCGGTAACATTATCTTGCTTGGAAGATTTCCAGCTCACTGTTCCGGTATTCAAACTATAAGTACCTTTATTATGACTTATAGTCATTTTTATCGGTTAGGAAACTTGCAATATTGAACCCAGTCACTTCAAGTTCTCCTTCTCCATAGTATAAGAAAGCATCCTTAGATCATCTAAGATACTTAAGGATGTTCTTAACATCAATCAAGTGACCATCACTAGGATTGGCCTGATTGTGACTCCATATGCTCAAAGCATATGAGACACCAGGTCGCGTACATTTATTTCAATGTACGAGTTCTCGGAGAATGCCAACAACTTTTAGATCTATCCCAGTAGATCTTTATTCCTAGAATAAAGGTTGTCTCTCCCAAGAATTCTACGGAGAATTTTTCATGAAAGCCAAGCTTTCACCGATTGTATTATGGGAATATCATTTCCAAGAAATGATATATCATCATTTTATAGGACAGTCACTGTCAGTGCGCTCCCACTAACTTCCTTATATACACAAGAATTATTATCGTTTTGAATTAAATCATATACCATTATGATTACATCAAAACTATAGTTCCAAGAACTCAATGCTTGCTTCAATCCATCAATGGATCGAATTAACTTGCAAACCTTGTTTGCTCGTTTTGGTACGACAAAACCGCCAGGATGTTGTAAACATCCTCCAAAAGGTTTCTGTTAAGGAAAACGATTTTGACATTCAGCTGCCATATTTCATAAATGAAACATGCAGCTTTAGCAAGCATTATCCAAATGGATTTAACCATGGCAACGAGTTAAAAGGTTTCGTCGTAATCGACACAATGTTGATAACGATACCTTTTCGCTACAAGCCTAGCTTTGTACGTTGACATGTTGCCATTTATGTATGTCTTCCTTGCAGACTAATATAGTATCTATAGGCACAATGCTTTCGGTACATCAACTAGTGTCTAAACTTGGTTGGTTTACATGGAATCCATTTCGGACTTCATGGCACTTTTCCATAATAGGGATTCGATACCTTGTATCACTTCCTCATACGTAGTCAGTTTGTCTTCCTCAATAAGATTGACATCTTCATGAGGTGAGATCAGAAACCCATACCTCCCAGGTTGTTTTCTGACTCTCTCCGACTTACGCGGTTCTTTTGTATTCGAAGATTGTGGTACAATTTCATCATTGATTAACTGTTTGTGTTCCATTAGGACTCGGTGCCTAGAACAGTATTACTCCGATTTTCATCGAGTTTTTACTTTCCTCCCACTTACCACTGCGTATAGGTATTCCTTTTAGGAAAACCGCATGGAGAGCAACAATTACATTGTTCTCTAGTGAGTTGTATAAGTACTATACTTTGGTTTCCCTAGGATAACCTACAAATTAGGCACTTATCCGATTTGGGTTCTAGTTTGGTATCATCCAAACATATGCCTAATATTCCCAAATCTTTAGGAATGAGAAAACCCAGTTTCTTTCCTGTTCATATCTAATATGAAATCTGTCTAACAGATTTTTCATGGAACCTTATTCAAAATAAGTATTGCACTGTTAAATGCATATCCCTAGAAGGAAAATGGTAGCTCAGAGCGACTCATGATTAACCTTACTATGTCTAACAAGGTTCGGTTTCTCAGTTCGGACACACCGTCAAATTGAGGTGTTCCGGGAGAAGTCCACATTGAAAGAATATTATACTCTTTCAGGTATTCGAGAAACTTATTGCTTAAGTATTTTCAATCACAGTCCAATCGTGATGTATTAATACTCTTGCCGATCTGTTTGTCTACTTCGTGTCGAAACTCTTTGAATTTATCAAAAGTTTCCGATTTGTGTTTCAAAAGAAACACATAACCATGAAGCGATGCCACATCCGTAAAGGTTACGAAGTATTCATATCCACCTCTAGCCTAGCTAGATATGGGCCCACTTGCGTCACTATGAACGAGGGCCAACAGATCGATAGCACTTGTACTTTTACCAAGTAAAAGGTGTTTTAGGCACTTTGCATAATAAACTAGATTCGTAGACATCATTTGAATAGAATCAAATCTATCCTAGTACCCACTCTTCGAAAGTATGGATATACGAGTCTTGTTAATGTGTCCCAGACAATAATGCCATAAATAAGTCTTATCAGATTAATTCAGGTTGAGCTATTTGTTTGTCATGTCATACATTTGAGATTCATTTATATTCTAAATATAAATACTGTTATTCACATCTAATGTGTTTATCTCAATATCATCTTTATAAAATAAAACACTTTAGTGTTCTAGAATATAAAGGTATACCTGTAACGAGTTATACTCTGATATAAAGATAATGTTTCTAGTCAAACTAGGTACATTATAACAGTTTCCTAATTTAAGTACACACCCAAAGGGCAGTTCCTAAACTTAGGTTTCTATGGTTAAAACAGCGACTCTCGTCCCGTTTCCGACTCGCAGGTAAATCTCGACTGAAGTCAGTCTCCTGCTAATCAGCAGATTCTACACATCAGTACATATTTATGTACCACATCTAGTATCAAAATCCAATTTTGAAACTAATAGCGAACATGTTTATGACAAACATACTTAAAGCCGGAGCCTTGCCCCGCTTTCACTTTCTTCATGTCTGCCTTGTCCATACGGCAGTCACGCATTCAGTGACCCCGTTTGCCACAGTTTTAGGCAGACATTTTGGGATATGTCCTTTGTCTTCCCAGAAGACTGTAATGATTTTGCCTTTGCCCATTTTAGAAGCTCTGGCTGTGCCTCCTAGAGCATAGCCTTCAACTCTCCAAGAGTTTACTCTTGGTTCATAATGAACCTGCCCCAGCTTTCAGGTAGAGACTATAAGATCAAATCTTTGCTAGTCTCGGCCACGTAGGTAATGCCCAGCTAACCTAGCTGATCGATGCCAGCAATCATCTGCGACACCTAGTGCTCGACAGATGTACCCTCTGACATACATGAGCTAAAGAGCTTCTTTTGCAATTTGTACTTCTAAGATCTAAGAATAGATCTATGAAGATCTTTAATTTCAATATCATGTTATAATGATCTAATCCTTTATTTTGACAACGAAATTAAAGTGTCATTGCATTAAGAAAAATGGATTGAGCACTAAAGTTATCATCACATGAATCTTCCAAAGATCAAGTTCTACTATTTGCTCAACTCCGGGCTTAGGCCCGAGATATTTCTCTATTAAATAAAGTAACTCCTCAGTTCCCAGGACTATCCTGAGGTATTATTCCCAATTTGAAAATTAAAGCTGTTTAATATCATTTTCTCCCAGGATCATGTTTTAAACACTAATCTTTCAGTTATCTTGATTGCTATAGTCCAACTATCCAATCAACAATTTCAGGTACTATTGAATATAATGATTACTATAGTCTAACTATATAATCAACTATAATTTGATTATTTAAATTCAAATATATTGATTACTATAATCCAATTATATAATCAACTATAATTTGAAGTAGTTTGAATACAGTCCAACTGTTTAATTAAAACAACGATTAAATATTAGTCCAACTAATATATTTATTAATTACTGACGAAAAATGAAATGAGCGCGTATTGGCAAGTATCTAAACGAAATTGCAAATTTAATACTTGCCTCCCACTATTTTTCGGCGAGCCTCTAACCCTCTGTTGAGTACTCGGGAAACCTTATTTCCTAGTGGGCTAGGATCCCGTTAAATAACACACAACCTTGACTTTGGCCAACAAATTGTATGATATTTAACTAGGTAGATCTCTAAGATCAATTGGATCTCATCCAATTCCTAGATCCAGTAGGTGGACATCCAAATCCGAAACACATATCTAATATATGCCAATATATCCAATATATTGCCTAACCTTTTTCCTCTGAATCAATTAAGCCTTGGCTTTGGCACAACAAACTTAATGATTCCAGTTAAGCGGGACCCATTGACTTTGGAAAGCTTCGTAATCAATATCGATGGACAAGAAGTGATATTGACTTTGGCCAATAAATCACAACTTGGACAAGACATGCGATATGGAACAAAGCCTTCATGATTCAAACACATCCGCGATGGACAAAGGCCTTGACTTTGGCCAACAAACCAGTGCCAATCTTGGATCTTGAGAATGAATCATTCAATGGAAGGAAAAATGCTTAATATATGTTGAGGGTTTTTCACGTAATTGGCAACCAATTAATTATCTTTGATTAAGTCTCATCATACACCCTTAAACATGCATTTTAAAAGCATAATAAGGCGCGATAAATAAATTAATAATGATATGCGGATGTATATTTAAAACAACTTGTTCCTAGAAAAAATCTCTCCATTTCCTCTCTCCCGCTAGCATAAATCTTACTTCTACCCAATTACATAACACTTCTAAAGAAACCTCATTTACATTGAGGGGAATAGGTGAGAAGAGAAATACAAAGAGCCAAGAGGTAATAGGCTGGACACGCATGTCCAATTTAATAAATTCTAAATTAATTACAACAATTTCCAAAATTGCCCTCACCCATCTAATATCCATCTGATATACATTATCCATACATCACATCCATGTATTCACACAAAGCATGTTATCAATCAATCTAATCCAATTAATTAATCTGAAATTAATGACCATCCAATGTTTAAACAACGATTTGATTTGCGTGAGTCCAACTCGTTTTAAGAATAAGTACTCAAAGTACGAATTCTTGAATTATATCAAACTATAATATTAAATCCAATTTAATTTGTATTCAATACTAATTCTTTATTTAATTCCAAATTAAATAATTACACTTTTTAATGAGCTTTTTGCGACTTAGATTCTAAATCTAATCATGACGGGTCTCAAAGCCCAATTAACATCCAATGTCAATTTAATTAAAGTCCAATGGGCAACCAAAGCCCAATAAGGAATTACCATTTTGCCAAAAATCAATTTAGGCCCAATTAAAATATAAAGGCCCATTTAATCATATTTGGACTTTATGGAAATGGTTTTAGGCCCAATTGGATCCAACCAATTAACCTAAACCAAATTTGGCCCAACCAAGCCCATTAAGCCCAAATACAACTTTATTAGCCCAATTCCAAATTTAGCCCAAATAATTAAATTCCAAAATTTCAAATTTCACAATTCAATTAACTAAAGTGTATTAGTCATAATTAATTAGTCAAATTAACATTTCCAAAATACCAATTTACTTAATTAATCATGCTAATCATCATCAACACATGTCCAACATTATTGAATCAAAAAATCATCTCATTTCCATGTTTATTGGTCACGGCAATTTGAGGATTTTTAAATCCGATTTCGATTTCAATCCAATTAAATCCTAAATCAATTTATCCCATGTCTTCCAACTCATCCAATGATCAAAAAACAAAATTACCATGACATTTAAGGCATCCAAACTTTCGACCAAGCCTAACATTTGGGGAAAAATTGATCCAATTCAATTTTCATCAAATTGATCATGCATAACACTATGTTATCATCATTCAAGCATATTCAAATAATCAATTTCATCAAATCATGCTCAAATCAATTTTACACAAATTTTACCCTAAATCCAATTTCATGCTTAATCAAGGCTTTGATACCATTGTTGGGTTTTCTAGGTCAAACCAAGATCAAATTAAGCGATGAAAAGTGCGAATACAACAAAGTAAAGTTGCGGAATACTCACTTTGATCGGCTTTTGCGATCCGAAGAACAACAAAAATTTCTCCTTGTAGCATTTGGCCAAGGCTTCTTTTTGGTGCTCCATGGATTCAATCAACCCCTCTTTGTGTGCTCCTTGAGTTGTCTTCAAGCTCCAAGCTTTGATGAAGGATTCCATGCTCATAAATAGGTTTCCCTATCACCTTTGTGTGACCCATTGGATGTGCTAGCATCTTGGAAAAATTTGCCACAAATCTTCCTTTTTGCTTCTTGTTATTCTCGGCCAAGCCAAGAACATTTGAGAGAAAAAATGGCCCTTGGCCGAATGTTGAGGGAGAAGAGATGGAGAGAAGATGTCAAGTGTGGTGTGTTTTGATTTTCAAAAATCAAATAATCATTTTCCAAAAATCCCACTTTCCAAAAATGGTACAAGACTTTTAAAGTCTTCCAACCACCACCATCAATCAAAAGTGACAACCATCACATCACTCAAAGTGATGTGACTTCCATCACAAGAATGACTAATGATGTGACGCGTGATGTGACTTGTGGGCCCCACTTGATTCGAAATGCGAGTGGGCCCGCAAACACTCCCGGGCTCGGGTTCGCTAATTCCGAATTAACAAATTTTCCGTTGCGACGTAATTAAATCAAATTTAATTAAATAATTATGCCTAGCAAAATTACTATTCACGTCGTTAGTGAATTAATTCTAAATTAACTCGTTCGCCCGAATTAAAATCCAATTTTAATTTCGCGTCGAAATCTAATTCGTTTAATATATCGAATATATTATTTTATCGATTAATTCCAAATTAATCGTTCTCTCTCTTCAAATAGTATTTTATCCCAGATAAAATATCTCCATAATTAATCCCAGATTAATTTTCTCTCTCTCTTAATTAATCACAGATTAATAATGTGCGAGTCATACGTCATCGGTGAATCTTCGGGAAGCGACCCATGAGATCCCCGGATATTTTGGCAGTAAATCCGGTCGTCGGACTATCCGAACTCGTACGTATTAGTACTATGTTTTTACCGATTTACAAGACATGGTTGGCTTCTAGCAAAGCACCGTGCCTACCCAATTCTCCAGAAATATTCTTAAAGGAATATGTAATCTGTATCAGGCGTAGTATACATAGTATTGCGTATTGCGATCCAATATCGGATGTCACGTGCTAGGGCTGGGGCTGGAATTGTGTCTGCCCCGTACGAAACACATATCGGATCTCTGGTAACTAGTCTCTATAATCGATAAGCATGACCTAGTCATATTATCCCGATAGCTGTAGCATATAAGAGCACCATTTCCGTATCTTACGTGATCATCATCTCCACTATGACTGGAGTGATACTTCCATCTTGACATCACACCCAATACACTACGATTCTCAATATACCCAAAAGAGGCGTACACAGAACTTGTTAAAGCCCTGGACGACCAAAACCAAAGTATATTGATTGTCGCAAGTATTAGCGGTGCAAGTCTCAGGTTAAGACCAAATACACCTACCCTGATTCAGACTTCCATAAACACATAGTCATACTACCAATGAAATTCCGAGGGGTCTATCCAGAGCGAAGCTGTTTCCGTACCATTGTTAAACACAACCTCATATTACACATGCATAAGTATCCAATACGTAAATATATGAGAACTATGCCGTTATGCTCCCATAACACGCACAAGTGCAATACTAGTCTATTCCGCATTATCGATGTCCAATCTCGATAATACTCTGACTAGGGATGTTTTAATGATTAAACCTTCATGGATTTATATTGTCTCATATCTTATCAATCCGGAACTAATTATATGGACTTTTATCATTTATGTATCCCGGTAATCTAATTACAAATGATAAAAGAGCAATTTCCTTTGTCAGATAGTTAATTTGTACAACAACACCATGTTCTGTACAAATAGTGATGCTATAGGTCATAATTGTCCAACACCTCTATCGATTGTCAGATGCAAATACCCAAAGTAACCCAATTAACTATATGTCTATGTTAATTAAGAAACTCCGAATTCATTGTTAATTAAGAAACTCCGAATTCATTAAGATTAAGTTCCAATTATGGCTACCCACGCTCGACATGTATATGTCTATCCTGGAAGGAAATCTCTATGGTGAATGTGAGATCGTGAGTTATTGAGTTTAAGGATGAAACCTAAAATGCCTTCGTCAAGTTTATTTTAAGTTTACCAAATCAATCTTATTAGTGGCCAATTAACAAGAATCAGTAAGTTTAAGACTCAATAAATAAACCAAAACATTACACAAGACACAAGACAAATCAACTTATAAAACCATTGATATTGGAATTCATCACAACCCTAGATATTGTATTTAGTTACGACACATATCTAGGACCACTAAAGACATAGATAAATAAAACATCATGCAACTAATTGAAAACTAAAAAGGTAAAAATTACAACAATGAAATAAAATGCTGGGTTTGGGGATCCACTTTTATTATTTCAAATATAGAAATCTCTTTTATTATAATATATAAATTTGCATTATATTACCAACCGACCATATAGGCGGTATCCTGATTAAGTCAGATTTTAATTAATTCCAACTGACCATAAATGCGGTATCCAATTAAGTCAGGTTAAAATTAATTTAATTAAGCCCAAGCGACCATAAATATGGTATCCAATTAAGTCAGGTTTTAAGATAATTTATATATTATAAAATAAGGGAGATTGATCTAAACTATCATAATAAAAGTTTCACCTTTTACCCCAGCAGAAAGAAGTTGCATACTCATGCTTAAATAAAAATACACAGAATTTTATTGCTAAAATAAAAAAAAATACAAGAAATTTGAAAATAAACAAACAAGATACTATCTTCTTAGTATTCTAAGAAATTCCCCAGAAGAAAGTATGAAGAAAAACCTCTGATTTCAGCCTCTATTTATAAGCTCCAAAAACGGCCACGTCGCGACGCATGCTATGGTATTGTACAAGTGTCGGAAATTCAATGATTGTGATGACATCATGATGATGCAGTGATGACGCTGTGATGACGCGTGTCGGTAGATGAATTATTGGCTTGGCGTCACGACGCGGGAAGGCTTGCGTGTCGCGACACGTGAACAGTAAAATTCCCATTTTGTCTTTTTATCCGTTTTTCACCGTTTTAGCGCCGATTTGATTCCATTGAGTCCCGATATCTTATATTGATATATTTTTCACTCATCACACCCCCAAACCTAACATTTTGCTAGTCATCGAGCAAAACAAACAAAATAAAATGCAATAAACAACTTTAAAATGAAATTAAACTAAACCACTTTCGTATGGATCACAGTTGCATTTAGCGTATGCGACAAGCCTTTAAACCCCTAGGTGTCCCTAGTGTTGGACAATTATGACCCATATCATCATTATTTATACAGAACATGGTGTTGTTGTACAAATTAACTATGTGACAAAGGAAATTGCTCTTTTATCATTTGTAATTGGATTACCAAGATACATAAATGATAAAAGTCCATATGATTAGTACCGGATTAATAAGATATGAGACAATATTAATCCACTAAGGTTTAATCATTAAATATCCTTAGTCGTAGTATTATCGAGACTGGACATCGATAATGCGGAATAGACTAGTATTGCACTTGTGCGCGTTGTGGGAGCATAACGGCATAGTTCTCATATATTTAAGTATTGGATACTTATGCAAGTGTGATAGGAGGTTGTGTTTACCGATGGTACGGGAACAGCTTCGCTCTGGATAGACCCCTCAGAATCCCATTGGTAGTATGACTATGTGTCTATGGGAATCCGAATCAGGGTAGGTGTATTTGGTCTTAACCTGAGTCTTGCATCGCTAATACTTGCGACAATCAGTATACTTTGGTTTTGGTCATCCGAGGCTTTAACAGGTTATGTGTACGCCTCTTCTGGGTATACTGAGAATCGTAGTGTATTGGGTGTGATGTCAAGATGGAAGTATCACTCCAGTCATATGGAGATGATGATCACGCAGGATACGGAACTAGTACTCTTTAGTACTGCAGTCATCGGGATAATATGACTAGGTCATGATTATCCGATTATAGAGACTTGTTACCAGAAATCCGATATATGCTTCGTAAGGGGCAGACACAATTCCAGCCCCAGGCCTAGCATGTGACATTCGATACTGGATCGTTATACGCAATACTACGTATACTACGCCTGACATAGATTATATATTCCTAAAAGAATATTTCTGGAGAATTGGGTAGGCACAATGCTTTGCTAGAAGCCAACCATGTCTTGTAAATTGGTAAGAACGTGGTACCGGGTACGCACATGTTCGGATAATCCGACGACCGGATTTACTGCCAACATATCCAGGGATCTCATGGGTCGCTTCCCGAAAATTCACCGATGACGTATGACTCGAACATAGTTAATCTGAGATTAATTGGAAGAGAGAAAATTAATCTAGGATTAATTACGGAGAATTTTATCTGGGATAAAATTCAATTAATAGAGAGAGAGAACGATTAATTTGGAATTAATCGATAAAATAATATATTCGATATATTAAATGAAATTAGATTTCATAAAGGAATTAAAATTAGATTTTAATTTGGGCGAACGAATTAATTTAGAATCAATTCGCGAGCGACTTTAATAGTAATTTTGCTAGGCATAATTATTTAATTAAATTTGATTTTATTAAGTCGCAATGAAAAATTCGTTAATTCAGAATTAACGAACCCGAGCCCGGAATGTGTTTGCGGGCCCACTCGGATTTTGAATTAAAGTGGGGCCCACACTTGTCACATCACCTAGTCAACTTTATCAACTTTTTGTTGATAGAAGTTGGTGGGATTTTGATGGTTGCTTGTTTCTTACACAAGCATTATTAAAATTGATGTGAAAGTGAAATATATCAATTTTTTTAAGTTTGGTAATTGATATTATTGATTTTAAAAAATCAAAATACACAACTCACTCATTTTTCTCTCCATGTCCGAATTTGGCCTCCATTTTTCTCTCCAAATGCCGTGAGCCTAGGGCTTATTGGTTCTTGATTTTGCTTCAAAATCTTGCAAGCTAGCACTTCACAAGGAGTCATTCAAAGGTGTTAGGGACACTAACCCTTGAGTTTGGAATTCAAGATTCAAACTTGGAAGCTCAACATACATCAAAGGAGAGCTTGGAGCAAACTTCAAAGGTTGGAATTTTTGCTATGTCTTACATCCTCTTAGCCGATCAAAGTGAGTATTTTCCGCTACTTTACTTTGCGTATTCACATATTTTATGCTTAATGATCTTGGTTATTGTTCTTATAGAACCCAACAATGGTATCAGAGCCTAAATTAAGCATGAAATATTTTAGGGTTCTTAATCTTGAATTTGGGTATTTTTGATTTGAGTATGATTTGATCAAATTGTTTGTTTGAGTATTCTTACATATTGATAACTTAGAGTTATGTATGATCAATTTGATGAAAAATTTATTTGAATTAATTTTCCCCAAAAATGTTGGCTTGGCCGAATACATAAGGACCCTTGTAGGTCATGGTGATTTTCATTTTAAGCCATTGGATGTGTTTAGAATGTTTGGATATATTGATTTGTAATTTTATTGGATTGAAATCAAAATCGGATATAAAAGTCCATTATTGCCGTGAGCTTATAGAAGCATGTTGGGATTGATTTTACTTCAATAATGTTGGACATGTATTGATTAAATTAAAGCATGATTAATTAGTGTAATTGGTATTTTGGAAATATTAATTTAACTAATACACTTTAATTAAATAATTGTGATATTTGTAATATTGTGATTAAATTAATTAGGTTTAATTTGGAATTGGGCTAAAAATATTGTATTTGGGCTTAATGGGCTTGGTTGGGCCAAGTATGGTTTAGGATAATTGGTTGGATCCAATTGGGCCTAAAACTATTTCCATAAAGTCCAAATATAATAAATGGGCCTTTAAATAATTAATTGGGCCTAATGGGCCAAAATTAATTTTGTGGCAAAGGGTAATTCCTTGTTGGGCTTTGGTTGCCAAAGTCCATACCTTAAGAAATTAATTAAAAGCCCAATGGACTTTAATTAAATTGACATTGGATGTTAATTGGGCTTTGAGACCCATTAAGATTAGATTTAGAATCTAAGTCGTAAAGACGCATTAAAAGTGTAATTATTTAGTTTGGAATTAAATATAGAATTAGTATTGAATACAAATTAAATTGGATTTAAAATTGTAGTTCGATATAATTCAAGAATTCGTACTTTGAGTACTTATTCTTAAACGAGTTGGACTCGCGCAAATCAAATCGTTGTTTGAACATTGGATGGTTATTAATTAAAGATTAATTAATTGGATTAGATTGATTGATAACATGCTTTGTGTGAATACATGGATGTGATGTATGAATAATGTATATCAGATGGATAATAGATGGTGAAGGCAATTTTGGAAATTGTTGTAATAAATTTAGAATTTATTAAATTGGACCTGCGTGTCCAGCCTTTATCTCTCGATTCTTTGTAATTCTCTTCTCACCTATTCCCCTCAATGTAAATGAGGTTTCTTTGGAAGTGTTATGTAATTGGGTAGAAGTAAGAATAATGCTAGCCAGGGAGAGGAAATGGAGTGATTTGTTCTAGGAACAATTTGTGAGATATCCATCCGTATATCATTATTAATTTATTTACCGCGCCTTATTATGCTTTTAGAATGCATGCTTAAGGGTGTATGATGAGACCTAATCAAAGATAATTAATTGGTTTCCAATTACGCGAAAAACCCTTAACAAATATTAAACGTTTTCCTTCCATTGAGTGATTCTCTCTCAAGATCCAAGATTGGCACTGGTTTGTTGGCCAAAGTCAAGACCTTTGTCTATCACGGATGTGTTTGAATCATGAAGGCTTTGTTCCATATTGCATGTCCTGTCCAAGTTGTGATTTGTTGGCCAAAGTCAAGATCACTTCTTGTCCATCGACATTAATTACGAAGCTTTCCAAAGTCAATGAGTCCCGCTTAACTGGAATCATTAAGTTTGTTGTGCCAAAGCCAAGGCTTAGTTGATTCAGAGGAAAATGTTAGGAAATATATTGGATATATTTACATATATTGGATATTTGTTTCGGACTTGGAAGTCCACCTACTGGATCTAGGAATTGGATGAGATCTAATTGATCTTAGAGATCTACCTAGTTAAGTTTCATACAACTTGTTGGCCAAAGTCAAGGTTATGTGCTATTTAACGGGATTCTAGCCCACTAGGAAACTAGGTTTCCCGAGTACTCAACAGAGGGTTAGAGGTTCGCCGAAAAATAGTGGGAGGCAAGTATTAAATTTGCAATTTCGTTTAGATACTTGCCAATACGCGCTCATTTCATTTTTCGTCATTAATTATAAATATATTAGTTGGACTAATATTTAATTGTTGTTTTAATTTAACAGTTGGACTGTATTCAAACTACTTCATTTATAGTTGATTCTATAATTGGATTATAGTAATCAATATATTTGAATTAACCAATCAAATAGTAGTTGATTATATAGTTAGACTATAGTAATTATTATATTTGATTGTACCCGAAATCGTTGATTGGATAGTTGGACTATTGGAATCAAGATAACTAAAAGATTAGCGTTTAGAACATAATCCTGGGAGAAAATGTCTTTAAACGACTCCAATTTTCAGATTGGGAATAAAACCTCAGGATAGTCATGGGAACTGAGAAGTTATTCTATTTGATAGAGAAACATCTCGGGCCTGAGCCCGGAGTTGAGCAAATAGTGGAGCATGAGTTTTGGAAGACTCATGGTGATGATAACTTTAGTGCTCAATCCTTTATGCTTAATGCAATGACATTTTAATTTTGTCGTCAAAACTAAGAATTAGATCCTTATACCATGATATTGAAATTAAAGATCTTCATAGATCTAACCTTAGATCTTAGAAGTACAAATTGCAAAAGAATATCTTTCGCTCGCGTATGTCAGAGGGTACATCTGTCGAGCACTAGGTGTCGCAGATGATTGCCGACGTCGATCAGCTAGGTTAGCTGGGCATTACCTACATGACAGAGACTACCAAAGATTTGATCTTATAGTCTCTACCCGAAAACCGGGACAGGTTCATAATGAACCAAGAGTAAACTCTTGTAGATTTGATGGCTATGCTCAAGGAGGCAGAGCCAGAGCTTCTAAAAGGGGCAAAGGCAAAATCATCACAGTCTTCTAGGAAGACAAATGACATATCCCAAGATGTCTACCTAAAATGTGGCAAACGGGGTCACTGAAGCGTGACTGCCGTATGGACAAGGCATACATGAAGGAAGTGAAGGCGGGGCAAGGCTCCAGCTTCAATTATATTTTTCATAAACATGTTCACTATTAGTTTCAAAATTGGATTTTTTGATACTAGATGTAGTACATAAATATGTACTGATGTGCAGATTCTGCTGATGAGCAGGATACTGACTTCAGATGAGATCCACCTACGAGTCAGAAACGGGACGAGAGTCGCTATTTTAACCGTAGAAACCTAAGTTTTGGAACTGCCCTAAGGGCATGTACTTAAATTAGGAAACTGTTATAATGTACCTAGTTTGACTGGAAACATTATCTATATATCTAAGTTTAACCCGTTGCGGGTATACCTTTATATTCTAGAACACTAAGTGTTTTGTTTATAAAGATGATATTGAGATAAACACATTGGATGTGAATAACAATATTTATATTTTGAATATAAACAAATCTCAAACATATAACATGACAAACAAATAGCTCAAACTGTATTAATCAGATGAGACTTATTTGTGGCATTTTTGTCTGGGACACATTAACAAGACTCGTATATCTACACTTTTGAAGAGTGGGTACTAGGACGGATTTGATTCTAATTCAAATGATGTCTACGAATCTAGTTTATTGGGCAAAGTGCCTAAAACACCTTTTACTTGGTAAAAGTGTAAGTGCCACTGATCTGTTAGCCCTCGTTCATAGTGACATAAGTGGGCCCATGTCTAGCTAGGCTAGAGGTGGATATAAATACTTCGTAACCTTTACAGATGTGGCATCGCGTTACGGTTATGTGTATCTTATGAAACACAAATCGGAAAATTTTGAGTAATTCAAAGAGTTTCGACACGAAGTAGACAGACCGGCTAAAGTATTAAACCGTCATGGTTGGACCGTGGTGGAAAATACTTAAGCAATAAGTTTCTCGACTATTTGAAAGAGTATTGTATTCTTTCATAGTGGACTTCTTCCGGAACACCTCAATTTGATGGTGTGTCCGAATAGAGAAACCGAACTTTGTTGTACATGGTAAGGTTAATGATGAGTCGCTCTGAGCTACCAATTTCCTTCACGGGATACACATTAAACAGTGCAATACTTATTTTGAATAAGGTTCCATGATAATTTGTTAGACAGACTTCATATTAGATATGATCAGGAAAGATACCGGGTTTTCTCATTCCTGAAGATTTGGGAATGCTGGGCATATGTTTGGATGATACCAAACTAGAACCCAAATTGGATAAGTGCCTATTTGTAGGTTATCCTAGGGAAACCAAAGTATATTACTTATACAACTCACAAGAGAACAATGTAATTGTTGCTCTCCATGTGGTTTTCCTAAGAGGAATACCTATATATAGTGGTAAGTGGGAGGAAAGTAAAACTCAATGAAAATCAGAGTAATACTGTTCCAGACGCTGATTCTTTAACGGAACACAAACAATTCATCAGGGAAGAAATTGTACCACAATCTTTAAATACACAAGAACCGCGCAAGTCAGAGAGAGTCTAAAAATAACCTGGGAGGTATGGGTTTCTGATCTCACCTCGTACAGATGTCAACCTTATTGAGGAACACGAACCAGCTACGTATGAGGAAGTGATACAAGTTATCGACTCCATATTATGGAAAAGTGCCATGATGTCCGAAATGGATTCCATGTATACCAACCAAGTTTGGATACTGGTTGTTGTACCAGAAGGCATTGTGCCTATTGGTACTATATGAGTCTTCAAGGAAGACATACATGGATGGAAACATACAAACGTACAAAGGTAGGCTTGTGGCGAAATGGTATTGTCATCAACATGGTGTCGATTACGATGAAACCTTTTTTTCGTTGCCATGATTAAATTCATTTGGATAATGCTTGCTAATGCTGCATGTTTCATTTATGAAATATGGCAGCTGAACGTCAAAACCGTTTTCCTTAAACGGAAACCTTTTGGAGGATTTTTATCAACATCCTGACGGTTTTGTCGTACCGAAACATGCAAACAAGGTTTGCAAGTTAAATCGATCCATTTATGGATTGAAACAAGCATCGCGTTCTTGGAACCAACATTTTGATAAGATCATAATGGTATATGATTTCATTCAAAATGAACATGATTTTTGTGTATATAAGAAGGTTAGTGGGAGCGCACTGACAATGATTGTCCTATATAATGATGACATATCATTTCTTGGAAATGACATTCCCATAATACAATCGGTGAAAGCTTGGCTTTCATGAAAATTCTCCATAGAATACTTGGGAGAGACAAACTTTATTCTAGGAATAAGGATCTACTGGGATGGATCTAAAAGTTTTTGGCACTCTCCGAGAACTCGTACATTGAAAAGATGTATGTGACCTGGTGTCTCATAGGCTTTGAGCATATAGAGTCACAATCGGGCCGATCCAGATGATGGTCACTGGATTGATGTTAAGAATATCCTTAAGTATCTTAGACGAACTAAGGATGATTTCTTATACATAGAGAAGGAGAACTTGAAGTGACTGGGTTCACCGTTGCAAGTTTCCTAACCGATAAAAACGACTATAGGTCGTAATAAGGGTACTATATAGTTTGAATAACGGAACAGTGAGCTGGAAATCTTCCAAGAAAAATACTGTTGCCGAATAAATAACAAAAACGGAATATTACTACAGCTGAGGCAGCAAAAGAAGCAATTTTGGATCTGTAAAATTCCTAATTAGATTAGGAGTAGTTCTGTTAGCAGCTGAGCTAAGCTACAACATAGGCTAAAGAATTAAAGGTCTCATCAATGATCCAAGTATATACTTCAACTATTTCATCTGATTCGTCGGATCATACATCATGGCGATGTGATGATCGAATAAATCGCATCAGATGATAACAATGCAAATTCGCTGACGGAAGCTGTTTCTCAGCAGAAGTTTGAGCGACCCGTACATAGATCAGGTGTAGGATAATTGAGTGATTGGCTATAGGCCAAGTGGGAGATTGTTGGACAATTATGACCCATAGCATCACTATTTGTACAGATCATGGTGTTGTTGTACAAATTAACTATGTGACAATGGAAATTGCTCTTTTATCATTTGTAATTGGATTACCAAGATACATAAATGATAAAAGTCCATATGATTAGTACCGAATTAATAAGATATGAGACAATATTAATCCACTAAGGTTTAATCATTAAATATCCCTAGTCGCAGTACTATCGAGACTGGACATCGATAATGCGGAATAGACTAGTATTGCATTTCTGCGTGTTGTGGGAGCATAACGGCATAGTTCTCATATATTTAAGTATTGGATACTTATGCAAGTGTGATAGAAGGTTGTGTTTACCGATGGTACGGGAACAGTTTCACTTTGGATAGACCCCTCGGAATCCCATTGGTAGTATGATTATGTGTCTATGAGAATCCGAATCAGGGTAGGTGTATTTGGTCTTAACCTGAGACTTGCATCGCTAATACTTGCGACAATCAGTATACTTTGGTTTTGGTCGTCCGGGGATTTAACAGGTTATGTGTACGCCTCTTCTGGGTATACTGAGAATCGTAGTGTATTGGGTGTGATGTCAAGATGGAAGTATCACTCCAGTCATATGGAGATGATGATCACGCAGGATACGAAAATAATACTATTTAGTACTGCAGTCATCAGGATAATATGACTAGGTCATGATTATCCGATTATAGAGACTAGTTACCACAGATCCGATATATGCTTCGTACGGGGCATACATAATTCCAGCCCCAGGCTAGCATGTGACATTCGATATTGGATCGCTATACGCAATACTACGTATACTACGCCTGACATAGATTATATATTCCTAAAAGAATATTTCTGGAGAATTGGGTAGGCACGGTGCTTTGCTAGAAGCCAACCATGTCTTGTAAATCGGTAAGAACGTGGTACCGGGTACGCACATGTTCGGATAATCCGACGACCAGATTTACTGCCAACATATCCAGGGATCTCATGGGTCGCTTCCCGAAGATTCACCGATGACATATGACTCGAACATAATTAATCTGAGATTAATTAGAAGAGAGAGAAAATTAATCTAGGATTAATTACGGAGAATTTTATCTGGGATAAAATTCAATTAATAGAGAGAGAACGATTAATTTGGAATTAATCGATAAAATAATATATTCGATATATTAAATGAAATTAGATTTCATAAAGAAATTAAAATTAGATTTTAATTCGGGCGAACGAATTAATTTAGAATTAATTCGCGAGCGACTTTAATAGTAATTTTGCTAGGCATAATTATTTAATTAAATTTGATTTTATTAAGTCGCAATGGAAAATTCGTTAATTCAGAATCAACGAACCCGAGCCCGGAATGTGTTTGCGGGCCCACTCGGATTTTGAATTAAAGTGGGGCCCACACTTGTCACATCACCTAGTCAACTTTATCAACTTTTTGTTGATAGAAGTTGGTGGGATTTTGATGGTTGCTTGTTTCTTACACAAGCATTATTAAAATTGATCTGAAAGTGACATATATCAATTTTTTTTTAAGTTTGGTAATTGATATTATTGATTTTAAAAAATCAAAATACACAACTCACTCATTTTTCTCTCCATGGCCGAATTTGGCCTCCATTTTTCTCTCCAAATGCCGTGAGCCTAGGGCTTATTGGTTCTTGATTTTGCTTCAAAATCTTGCAAGCTAGCACTTCACAAGGAGTCATTCAAAGGTGTTAGGGACACTAACCCTTGAGTTTGGAATTCAAAATTCAAGCTTGGAAGCTCAACATACATCAAATGAGAGCTTGGAGCAAACTTCAAAGGAGAGCTTGGAGCAAACTTCAAAGGTTGTAATTCTTGTTATCTCCTACATCCTCTTAGCTGATCAAAGTGAGTATTTTCTGCTACTTTACTTTGCGTATTCACATGTTTTATGCTTAATGATCTTTGTTATTGTTCTTAGAGAACCCAACACCTAGTGGACGAGTTATAGTCTCGTGAGGGCTTACATCGATGATACCCACAAACGTCAATCAAATGTATACAAAACAAAATAAAAATAAAAACAAGTTAGTAACTAAACAAATGAAATTCTTATCCAAGTTAATAGTTGTTTTCGTTTTCTCCTATTCTTTTTACCATTTTTCATATACACTACCAACAAGGTATTAATCAATTCATTGTGCCCACAATATTAATGCGTGTAGTTGAAAAAAGAGTAATATTTTTGTACTAAAGTTATATCAGAATTCACACCTTTTTAGCAATGAATTTTTTTTCTAATTTTTTTATATATAACATCTTCAATCCTTGTAGCGAGCTTTGGGTCATTGACTCCAAAATCAGTTGGTTTTAGGGCACTAGGTGTTAAGACACCCCTACAGACTTAATTACTCGGATCTCATATGTTAAAAGTTCTACCGTTTGACGTGAACAATCACTGCTTACTGAGGCAAGATATCCGGTTACTAAGTAGAAATTTTATTATTATTAACTCAGGCTTTTACCATTTGACGCGAATAGTCACTGCTTACTGAGGCAAGACGTCCGGTTACTAAGTAAAAGCATGATTAATTAATTATATACACATTTTTTATTATTATTCAATCGCTTTCAGGTGTTTCTTCCAATAAACTAGAGCACCGAATATTACAAACTTTCACTTACAACCCATGTTCGTATATTACCATGTATGTTGATAATATCTGTCAAATGAGCATATGAAGATCCAATTTAGTCAATATTATGGAGAATTCATGGATTTAAATAATTCAAAAGGAAATAAACAAAAATTAACTTGTTACGAATTAGACTGAGATACGTCTCATGAGTGAAAATTCCTGACACAGCTATCTCAAACACAATTCCACATGGTTAGTCAAGTTTAAAACATAAAAACAATATATATATATATATATATATATATATATATATATATATATATATTATTTGAATAAAAACAACAATTCAAAAAAAATAAGAACAAGATACTAGTCAATTATTCCCCTCCCCCAAACCTAATTGAGACATTGTCCCCAATGTCTAAAAAGCAGAAGAAACGTTTAGAAGACAATATCTGGTTAGCGTGGAATTCTACATCTAAAAAGAAAACTAAAGGTTAAGATACAGATTTATCTGACGCTTCCACGATCATTATCAGACCAGTTTAACTTGGAAAAGATAAGGTCAATATTTGGTTCAAACGTCAAGAATTGGTCAATTAAATTATTGGCTGTTCTGACAGTGAAGAGGATATCTTTTACGGGTTTTGAAAGGAACCCATTTCTCCTGGCATCTTCAAGAAACACAAAAAGAAAGTCAAAAAATCCATCAACATTAAACAATTCAATTATTTTCTGGTGTATGTTCAAGTTCGCCCAAGATATCATTGTGAGAATTTACTCCATCGTGCCCAAGACACCTGGAAAAGCAATAAAAGCATCAGCATGATTAATCATTTCAACAAGTCATTCGGACATACCTGATACAATGCATTCCTCTTCGTTTGATTGTCCGATAAGATTTGCGTCTGCCAAAGGTTTTGGGATGATTCCCAAAACTTGACTACCTCATTACTGTATGGCCTTTGAAATGTATCCCATCAATCCAAGATTGCCACCGCCATATGCTAAGTGCATATTTCTCTCTACCATGACTCTACCCAATTCTTTCGCTGCCTCAACAAATTTTGGCTTAGTTCCAGAACTAGTCCCGCAAAACACACAAATATTCATGACTTGTTTTTTTGAAGTTTCTTCCATTTTTTCTTTACTCTCTCTAATGTGGATGTGTTGAAGAGAGCAATGACGAGCTGAATTTATAGATCCTGAAAAAGGATAAGTAATAATAGCACTAGTACCTGCCAAATGATAATTATTAGCTGAACAGTAAATTAAATCGTGAAAGTCAAAAAGTCTAGATCTTGTCGGCGAAAATAAAAGAAAATAACAAAAAAAATCACAGTAATTAGTTAAAAATAAAGAAATCAAAATAATAATATGTACAAGAAGTAACAGCTTGAATGACTCTATGGGTCAGAGATAAGCTTCCCATCCAATTTTCTTATAAATTGGCAATCATGGTCTGTTAAAGTCAGATTCTCAAGACTCAATTGTTGTATTTCTCTTCGAAATTATGTATGTAAATTTTGAATTACGTGATATACATATCCACTGGGATGCGTCTCAAGAGTCAATTATATATCATCTAAAGACTCATTACTTATGCCATCCTTAATGAATTTTATTTTATCTTCGAGATTATCAGACACCATTCCTAAAGAACGACAATGAGTATTGCATGTACAGCCTGCACATTTATAACAAACACCTAATCATTTAGCTCTTCTTTTCTTAGCATATGTGTTTTTTCCTAAACCAGGCAGAAATGAAATAAAAAAGTCAGATGACTCACCTGCTAAGCGAACTCGTGCTTCAATTATCCAACGAATATCATTAGGAATACCTTTGATCATCAGGAGTCTCATTCTTTCAATGCGTGCTTTGTAGACTTTCATCAGAGAGTTTTGAGGGAGAGAAAGAAAATACTTGTGAAGTTTTGCGAGAACATATTCCATCATGCCTGTGACTTTTCCTACAAAAATTAAACACACAATATCACAATATATACAAGAAATTGCATGGGTTGCCTCCCTGCTAGCGTTAAGTTTAACGTCGTCAGCTAGACATGACTGCCCAAACTTTAGTCTGGGGATGGATTCTCCCCAATAGTGCTTGACACATTGGCTGTTGACTTTGAATGTATCATTGGAGTTGGGGTCATGTAGCTCAACGGCTCCATAGGATAAAACTTGGGTGATCACAAATGGACCTGACCACCGTGATTTCAGCTTGCCAGAGAAAAGTTTCAACCTTGAGTTGTATAACAATACCTGCTGCCCTGGTTCCAATTGTTTGCGCACTATTTTCTGATCATGCCACTTCTTGCTCTTTTCTTTATACAGTTTGTCATTCTCATAAGCATGAAGGCGAAATTCCTCAAATTCATTCAGTTGGTGGAGTCGTTTCTCTCATGTTGCTTGCAGATCAAAATTTAGCTTCTTCAGTGCCTAGTACGCTTTATGTTCAAGCTCCACAGGCAGATAGCATGCTTTCCCAAACACCAGTCGATTTGGGGACATTCCAATGGATGTCTTGTAAGTTGTCCGGTAGGCCCATAATGCGTCATCTAATCTTGTAGACCAGTCTCTCCTTGTTGAACCAATAGTTCTCTCTAAGATTCTTTTGATTTCTCTGTTGGAGACTTCGACCTGACCACTTGTCTGCAGATGGTAAGAAGTGACAATTTTTTGAGTTACTCCATATTTGGCTAGGAGTGCATCGAAGTATCTGTTGCAGAAGTATGTGCCACCTGTTGGACAGTTATTGCCCATAGCATCACTATTTGTACAGATCATGGTGTTGTTGTACAAGTTAACTATGTGACAAAGGAAATTGCTCTTTTATCATTTGTAATTAGATTACCAAGATATATAAATGATAGAAGGTACATATGATTAGTTCCGGATTGAGATGATATGAGACAGTATCAATCCATAAAGGCTTAATCATTAAATATCCATAGTCATAGTATTATCGAGATTGGACATCGATAATGCGGAATAGACTAGTATTACACTTGTGCGCGTTGTGGGAGCATAACAACATAGTTCTCATATATTTGGGTATATGATACTCATGCAAGTGTAATAGGAGGTTGTGTTTACCGATGGTACGGAAACAACTTCGCTCTAGATAGACCCCTCGGAATTCCATTGGTCGTATGACTATGTGTTTATGGAAGTCCGAATCAGGGTATGTGTATTTGGTCTAAACCTGAGACTTACACCGCTAATACTTGCGACAATCAATATGTTTTGGTTTTGGTCGTCCAGGTCTTTAACAGGTTCTGCGTACGCCTCTTCTGGGTATATTGAGAATCGTAGTGTATTGGGTGTGATGTCGAGATGGAAGTATCAATCCAGTCATAGTGGAGATGATGATCACGTAGGATACGGAACTGGTGCTCTTATATGCTGCAGCTATCGGGATATTATGACTAGGTCATGTTTATCCGATTATAGAGACTAGTTACCAGAGATCCGATATGTGCTTCATACGGGGCATACACATTTCCAGCCCCAGGCCTTGCACGTGACATCCGATACTGGATCGAAATACGCAATACTACGTATACTACGCCTGATATAGATCACATATTCCAGTAATAATATTTCTGGAGAATTGGGTAGGCACGGTGCTTTGCTAGAAGCCAACCATGTCTTGTAAATTGGTAAAAACGTAGTACTAGGTACGTAAGTGGTCGGATAGTCCGACGACCTGATTTACTGCCAACATATCCGAGGATCTCATGGGTCGCTTCCCGAAGATTCACCGATGACGTATGACTCGCACTTTATTAATCTGGGATTAATTAAAGAGAGAGAAAATTAATCTGGGATTAATTACAGAGATATTTTATCTGGGATAAAATATTATTTAAAGAGAGAGAACGATTAATTTGGAATTAATCGATAAAATAATATATTCGATATATTATACGAAATTGGATTTCGACGCGGAATTGAAATTAGATTTTAATTCCGGCGAACGAGTTAATTTAGAATTAATTCGTAAGCGACGTGCATAGTAATTTTGCTAGGCAAAATTATTTATTAAATTAGATTTAATTACGTCGCAACGGAAAATTTGTTAATTTGGAATTAGCGAACCCGAGCCCGGGAGTGTTTGCGGGCGCACTCGCATTACGAATTTAAGTGGGGCCCACAAGTCACATCACGCGTCATTCATGTGATGGATGTCTTGTCACATTAAGTGATTGACAACCAGTCACTATTCATGAGTGATGTGAGTTGTTGGAAAGAATTAATTGCCAAATTTTGGCTCCAAAAATTTGTTGACTTTTGTAAAGGCATACACAACTTTTTGATTTTGATTTTTGGTATTAGGTTTTAGGAAAACCAAATACACACAACTCTTACCTCTCTCTCTCCCACACATTCGGCCAAGGGCCTTCTTCCTCTCCTCTCACCATATTCAGCCTAGAGCCAATTTTCTTCTTAAAAATCTTGCTTGGCCGAGACATAGAAGAAGAACAAGGAAGATTTGTGGCAAATCCTTCCATTGCTAGCACATAAAGGGTCATCCTAAGGTGATAGAGAATCTTTTTCATGAGCATGGAATCATCAAATAAAGTTTGGAGCTTGAAGACATTAATGGAGCACACTTGGAGGTGATGACCAAAAATGAGGAGCTCAAAAACAGCCCACTGCCGAGCACACCAAGGAGGGGAGAAAAGTTTTTGTTCCTCGCAACGCAATCCGATCAATGTAAGTATGTTTCCGCCATATTTCTTGATGTATTCACATGTGTTTCTTGCTTCAAATTGATCCTTGGGACCTAATAGAAACCCAACACCATCATCACTGATGATCGCTTGAGGTGTTCCGAAGTGAGTGAAAATATTCTTTTTGAGGAATTTTAACACCACTTTAGAGTCATTTGATGGCAGAGCTGTTGCTTCAACCCATTTGGAGACGTAGTCTACTGCAACCAGAATGTACTGGTTTCCATATGATGGAACAAATGGTCCCATAAAGTCAATCCCCTATACATCAAATATCTCCACTTCAAGAATGCTTTGAAGAGGTCATTCATTTCTCCTCGAAATATTTCCCGTTCTCTGGCACCTGTCACATTGAAGAAAGAATAAGTGAGCATCTTTAAACAAGGTGGGCTAGACCAAACAAAATTACAGCACTTTGGCCGCGATTTTGTCTCCGCTGAAGTGTTCGCCATATGGTGATGAATGACAATGCTGCAGGACACTATTGACCTCCTTCTGTGGTATACAACACCTTAATAACTGATCAGCATAATATTTGAATAGGTATGACTCATCCCAGACATAGTACTTGACTTCTTTGAAAAATTTCTTTCGTTGCTGATGTGTCCACTCCAATAGCCATTTCTCTGATACTATGTAGTTTACATGGTCAGCATACCATGAGACTTCCTACTGCTTGATGGTAAACATCTATTCATCTGGAAAAGTTTCTTTGATTGTCAGCTTAATGCCAGTTGTACCTTCATTCTCTAGTCTCGATAATTGATCTGCCACTTGATTTTCTATCCCCTTCATATCTCGGATCTCCACGTCAAATTCTTGCCGTATAAGTAACCAACGGATCAATCTGGGCTTTACATCTTTCTTTGCGATCATGTATTTGATTACTGAATGATCTGTGTAGACCACCACTTTGGGACCCAGCAAATAAGAGCAGAATTTATCAAAAGCAAATATAACTGCGAGCAAATCATTTTCAATTGTTGTGTAGTTGAGTTATGCTTTATTTAAAGTTTTGTGTGCGTAGTAAATGGTGTGAAAATCTTTCGCCTTACGTTGTCCCAAAACTGCACCTATAGTAAAATCACTGGCATCGCACATTACTTCAAATGAGAGCGTCCAATCTGGTACTACTATGATGGAGGCAGAGATCAACTTCTGGTTCAAGATCTCGAAATCATGGTGGCATTCTTTGGTGAAGTGGAATGGCACGTCTTTCTCCAACAGATTGCATAATGGTTTAGCAATCTTGGAGAAGTCTTTGATAAATCTCCTGTAAAATCTTGTATTCCTGAGAAAACTTTGAATCCCTTTGACGAATGATGGTGGGGGTAGTTTTTCTATCGTCTCAATTTTTACTTTGTCTACCTCGATTCCCTTCTGTGAGATCTGATGTCATAGGACAATGCCTTCCTACACCATAAAGTGGCATTTCTCCCAGTTGAGTACCAGGTTGATATCTTCACATCTTTGCAATATTTTTCCCAGATTCTGTAAGTAGTGGTCGAATGAGTCTCCAAACACTGAGAATTCATCCATGAAGACTTCCATGCTTTGTTCTATCATATCTGAAAATATGGCCATCATGCATCGTTGAAATGTGACAGGAGCATTAAAGAGTCCAAATGGCATCTTGCGAAAAGAAAAAGTACCATACATGTATGTGAAAGTGGTTTTCTAATGATCTTTTGGGGCGATGGAAATCTGATTGTACCTCGAGTATCCATCCAGAAAATAGTATAAATCATGCCCCGCCAGTCTGTCTAACATCTGGTCAATGAATAGTAGCGGGAAATGATCCTTCCGTGTTACTTTGTTCATCTTCTTGTAGTCCATACACACTCTCCATCCAGTCACTGTTCTTATTGGAATCAGTTCGTTCTTTTTATTTGTGACTACAGTCATTCCTCCTTTCTTGGGTACACATTGCATATGACTTACCCAAGAGCTGTCAGAGATGGGGTAAATGATGCCTACATCTAGCCATTTGATGATTTCTTTCTTCACAACTTCTTTCATGATTGGATTCAGCCTTCATTGATGTTCCATTATGGCTTTGTACTTATCGTTCATAAGGATTTTGTGCATGCAAAATGATGGACTGATGCCTCGAATGTCTGCTATAGTCCAGCCAATAGCTCTCTTATGCTCGCGTAGCACTCATAACAACTTATCTTTCTACACCCATGTTAGTGACGAAGAAATAATCACAGGTAAATCAGAAGTGTTTTCCAAGTATGCATACCTGAGATGGCTCGGAAGTGGCTTTAGTTCCAACTGCGTGGTTCTCTATCGAGGGCTTGACTCGCTCCTTTTTCGGTAGTTCCAAGATTTCCACCTATGGTGTCGATCTGAAGCGAAAGGCTCCATCAATATAGTTGATACATTCCATAATCTCATCATCTAATTCTCTGTCAGTCATGTTAGTGATGCATGCTTTAAGTTTTTCAGTGGAAAGTTGCATTGCATATGTATTCTGGATGATACTATCTATTACATCAAAGTCTGAAACATTCATCCTCTCGTTCATCATTTGGAAATTTCATGGCTTTGAAAACATTGAATGTTACTTCTTGGTCCTGCACCCTCATGGTTAGTTCACCTTTTTGTACATCAATAATGGTTCGACCTGTAGCCAAGAATGGTCTCCCGAGGATGATGGGTACGTCTTTTTCTTCCTCCATGTCAAGGACAATGAAATCTGCTGGGAAAATGAATTTGTCGACTTTGACCAGCACATCTTCCACTAACCCTCTCGGAAATATGAGTGATCTATCAGCAAGTTGCAGAGTGACTGAGGAGGGGTTTGCTTCTCCAAGCTACAGTTTCCTGTAAATAGACAAATGAATCAAGTTAATACTAGCACCTAAATCACACAAAGCCTTACCGAAGTAATGTTCTCATATGGTGCAAGAGATGGTGAAACTGCCTGTAGGCACTGCATTTTTGCATGTAAGTCCCTATGATGAGTCTCATTTGGAGACACTACCTTTTAAGTCACGGAAGTCGCGGGAAATGGACGTTTGAAGGGGAAAAGTCAGAAATCAGTATTTTGTTGGATTTTATTCGCTTGTTTAGCTTCGAGCTCGCTTGTTGGACCTCCGTTTTAAAGCACATTTAGCCCAAAACCCTTGAAATACACATCAAGCCCACAAGTCCACCACAAAAAAAAAAAACCAAGCTCACGCCCACACCAAGCCCATTCACGCCCAAGCCCAATAAAACACATCCAAAATTAACAAAACACATATTTAACACATGGTGAAATTAAAACAAAGCAAATAAAATCTAAATAATCACCTACCTAAATGAAACAATCACATACCTAATCAAAACAAATCAAATATATAATCTTCCTAATTAAGCCAATCATGTCCCCAATTAACTAGATATTTTCCTTGTGAAACACTAATTAGGAGATGCCACTCATGATTACATTGATTGCTTTCCTATTCACACAAGAGAAACCCAAGCTTTTGTCTATAAAAGAAACCGAAAATCAACCCTTGAGACCTCCTAGCTCACACGCCCAAGACAACAAGAACAAGCAAACAAATAATCCTCTTCTCCTCCTCTCTCTAGCAACCGAATACTCACACATCAAAACCCCCTACATTGCCGCACAACCAGACCGAAGACACTCCCATCACATCACCGAAACAGTCCCCAAACTGCACTATAACCACCGAAAATCACCCTCAAATAGTAGCTCAATTACCGCAAATAGCCCCTAAAAAACTGCACCCTAAACCGCAAACTGTACCCGCAAAGCTACATCTTTAAAACCGCAAAAACAGTAGCCTTCTACCATAAAATAGTGACTGAAAACAGCAACAAAACTGAGCAAAAATAGCGGCCCAAACAGCGAAACAGCGAGGGAAAACGTTGAACCAATGAACCGGAGGAGTTGCCTTCCGACGACCGTGTACCGTACTTCCGAGAGATGATTTAAGAGGTTAGACTTGAGCGCACTTTTCTTATTTATTTTAATTCATCTTTTAATTGTTTTATTTATTTTCTTCGCATGAGAGTCGCTTGTGGATGCATGTTGTGGCCTTTGAATGGATGGGAAAATGTGTCGTCTCTTGTGGTATATAGGATGGAAACCTAGACGTAAATTCCGTAGTCGAATCCGAATGGACGGTAGTGCGGTCTGTACTTGGGAAACAACTCCACGTACCACTTGAGCAAACAACACATCTTTATGTTATCTTATTTGTTTATTATTCACATTTTATATTTCGTCTTTTACTTTTCGCACGTTACTTGCTTGTGTATTGATGATATAGTGCGCATGGGCTTAATGTGTTGGTCTAAAGGTTCTCTATTTGAGGGAAGAAAAGTCTAAAAGGCCACCTTTACGACAATACTTTACCGCGCCAGACGAAGTATGTTTGGTTGAATGTGATATATATTCAATCGAGTATACGAAGTCCTATATTGTTGTCTTTATTTTATATGCATTGTAATATAATGCACATGGGCTAACTAGGGTGGATTAAAGGTCCTATATTCGAGGGAAACGCCTGAAGGCTACCTTTACCACGACGTTTTGCCGCGCCTTTTATTATGTCGTTTACCCTTTGTATATCATTGCTTTATTTATGCATGCATTGCATTCTAATGCGCATGGGCTAACTAGGGTGGATTAAAGGTCCTCTATTCGAGGGAAATGCCTAAAGGCTACCTTTACCACGATGTTTGCCGCGCCGGACGAGGTGCACTCGATTGAATGTGAGATGTGTTCAATTGGGCACACGAGGTCCTACATTATGTATTTGTTAAATCCATGCATGTGTTTATGTCGTTTTGGATGCCATTTTGGTAATCTCGTTCGAACGCGTTTCCGAACGCTGCACGAACGTATGCATTATGTCTCAGTCCGTTCGAATGCGTTTACGAACGCTACTCGAACGCGCATGTGTTTTGTTTTATCATGTATCATGTCTTATCCCGTTCGAACGCGTTCTTAAACGCTATACGAATGTGAACCTTTTGTTTACCGTTCGAATGCGTTTTCAAACGCTACACGAACGCATATACAGTGAACCGATTCATTTTCATCACATTTCATGCATGATTGCTTCTTGGGTGATTTCTATTGCTTTATGTAATTAATCATATCATTCCATTATTGACACTTTTACTGCTGTCATCTATTCGTATTCCCGCATTTATCTATTTGATGTATTCGTGAGATTGTGTTCAAGCATGATTAGGTCGTTAGTATGTTACTTGTTTCTTAAAGCATGATTATGTCGTTAGGATGTTACTTGTTTCTTAAGCATGATTTAGCCGTTAGTACGTTATTCCTCTATGCATGATTTGGTTATCTTCTTTCGCAATAGGCGTTCAATTTACGTTTATATTTAGGTTGTTATTTATTTTTCGTGTTTGATGATTCAACATGTTCATGAGATTTTTGTGTGATATCGTATGTTTGCCGTTATGATGATTTATTTTATACATGTGAACTTAGGAGTATATTATCCTTGGAAATATATGTTGCTTAGGCTTGGTTAGATTATTGCACAAATCTTTTCATTACAAGTGACATAAGTAAGGGACCATTCTGAACCCAACGGTTTGAGGTCTTCCCTTGCGAGGGGTGAGTGCGGCCTTAAATCATTTTCCCGGTTCACACCGGGTGGTGACTCCATGTTATTTCTCCGGTTTAGTTCCCTCGCGAGCTATTTCGTACTCCCGACCGGGCCGCGAGCCCGGAACAGCGTTGTCCACGTCTGTGTCCTACACTGTCAGGATCCTTCAACTTTGGGGGGAGCTTCCCCTGAATGATAGCGCTGTATTCTTCTGTCAATGCTACAGTCTCGTAATCTCCCAATCTTCACTTTCGTGACATAATATCTTTCATGAATTTGACATAACTGGGTATTTTCTCTAACGCTTTTGCAAATGGAATATTGATATGTAGCTTTTTGAATATCTTCAGGAATCGAGTAAATTGCTTGTCCAGTTTGTGTTTCTGGAGATGCTGTGGAAAAGATGGGGTGGAGTAAATCTTTCTCGATCATTTTTTTTGCCTCTTTTTCCTCCATCTGTGGATCTGATTTATTGCTTTCTTTTGGAACATTCTCAGTAGATGCCTTGACTCCAACATCTTTATTGATTTCAGTGCCGCTTTTCAACATGATGGTTTGGCATTGCTATTTCCCTCTGCTCATTACGGTCTGTAACTCTGAGCATTGGCCAGTTGTCCCATTTGATTCTCCAGTACCTTTATAGAAGCTGTTTGGCTTTGAAACATAGCATCGTATTTGGCTTCTTGCTTTTTCAACATCTATGCAAGCAAATCTTCTATTTCTGGCTTCTTTTCATACTCCTGACTTTTATTCTGCTGTTGGAATCCTGGTGGTGGATTGTTCCTTTGCTCTGAAGTGTTGCTCCATGTGAAATTGGGATGATTCCTCTAACCCAGGTTGTAGGTATTGGAATATGGATTGTTTCTCTATCTATTGAGGTTGCTTACATAGTTCACAGTTTCATCATGTTGGTTGTAAGATTTTGCCTCTGGTGTTCCTCCATATTGTGAAGTTGTGGATCCAGCATTAACTTGCATGCTAAGAGTTTCCAGGCATTTGCATATCTAATCCAGCTTGGCATTCATAGCTGAGTTGGTTCCTACTTCGTGGATTCTTGTTATTCAATGGATCATGCTCCTCTCTGTTGGCCACAAGGAATTATTGTTGGCCATTTCTTCAATTAAGTCTCAGGCCTGATCTTCTCCTTTTTCCATTAATGCTCCTCCAGCAGCAACACCTATTGTGGTTCTTATTAGTCCAGAAAGCCCATTGTAGAAGGTTTGGACTTGTAGCCACTTTGCAATCTCATGTGAGGACATTTTCGGAGCAATTCCTTATATCTTTCCCATGCTTTGCAGAGGGATTCTGAGTCATGTTGCACAAAGGATATGATGTTGTTTCTCAACTTTTCTGTTCTGGCTGGGGGAAAGTATTTCGCAAGGAATTTGGTGGCCAAAGTGTTCCAAATTGTGATGAAATCTGCTGGTAGTGAATGAAGCCAAGCCTTAGCTATGTCTTTCAAATAATATGGGAACACATGCAGACGCTTTGCTTCCTCTGCCGCTCGGTTGTAATTGAATATGCCGCGAAATTCTAGGAAGTTGCTGATGTGGGCTTTGAGAACTTCAGTTGCACTTCCCCCGAACTGAACTGATTGTTGTATCATCTGAATGCATGTTTTGATGTCACAAGTATTTACTGGTAAGGGTGGAAGAACAATACATGATAGGAAGCCGTCAACTATCAGAATTATTCTGTCTCGAATGGGAATTGGTGGTGCAACTTCCAAAGGTTCAGGTTCTTGATTGTTCATGTTGATCAGTGCTTCTAGATCTTATCGCCTTTCCCTTCTCAACTGTCTGATTTTTCTTTCAATTTCTGGGTCAAACGAACGGATTTCAAAGCTTTTATTTCTTCTCATGTAGTATCTGAGAACCTGAAACACAAGAAAATAAAAATAATAAGTAAAAATAAATTAGATACAAGTAAATTATCTAACCTCAAAATTAATAGTAAAAGATAAATAAGTCCCCGGCAACGGCGCCAAAAACTTGATCGGTGAAATCACACACGTAACGCAAGCGCACATATCGCTCAAGTAGTATAAAATATATCTATCCCACGATGACTTAATACCTATGCTATTAATTTATTGAAGTTAAATTTCTATAAGTACCTAAAAATTGATTGTTGTTTGGTTGGTGATTTTAACTAAAGACAAGTAATTAAAACAATGCAAAAGTAAATTCTAAAAAGTAATCAAAATTATGAAACTATCTACGGTTGTGAAATCCTTCCAATATTCTTCTAAACATGAAGTGATTATCCTATGTTTGTGTAATATGTCGGTTTATTAACCTGGACCACGAAGATATGTAAAAGCCTCTGTCGATGGTCAGATGCAAATACCCAAATTAACTCAATTAACTATATGTCAATGTTAATTAATAAACTCCGAATTCATTAAGATTAAGTTCCAATTATGGCTACCCACGCTCGACAGGTATATGTCTATCCTGAAAGGAAATCTCTAAGGTGAATGTGAGATCGTGAGCTATTGAGTCTAAGGCTGAAACCTAAAATCCCTTCGTCAAGTTCATTTTAAGTTTACCAAATCAATCTTATTAGTGACCAATTAACAAAAAACATTAAGTTTAAGACTCAATAAATAAACAAAAACATTACACAAAACCCAAGACAAATCAACTTATAAAACCATTGATATTGGAATTCATCACAACCCTAGATATTGTATTTAGTTACCATATATATTTAGGACTACTAAAGACATAAATAAATAAAACATCATGCAATTAATTGAAAACTAAAAAGGTAAAAATTACAATAATGAAATAAAATATCGGGGTTTGGGGATCCACTTTTATTATTTCAAATCTAGAAATCTCTCTTATTATAATATATAAATTTGCATTATATTACCAACCGACCATATAGGCGGTATCCTGATTAAGTCAGATTTTAATTAATTCCAACCGACCAAAAAGACAGTATCCAATTAAGTCAGGTTAAAATAAATTTAATTAAGTCCAACGTACCATAAATGCGGTATCCAATTAAGTCATGTTTTAAGATAATTTATATATTATAAAATAAAGGAGATTAATCTAAACTATCATAATAAAAGTTTCACATTTTGCCCCCAGAAAAGAAGTTACCTACTCATTCTTAAATAAAAACACACACAATTTTATTGCTAAAATAAAAAAAAATACAAGAAAGTTGAAAGTAAACAAACAAGATACTCTATTATTAGTATTCTAAGAATTCCCCAGAAGAAAGTATGAAGAAAATCCTCTGATTTCAGCCTCTATTTATAGGGTCCAAAGACTTGTCGCGTCGCGACGTGACAAGTCTTCTGCGTCGCGACGCGTGCTACAATATTGTACAAGTGTCAGCAATTCAATGATTGTGATGACGTCATGATGATGCAATGATGACGCATGAGATGACATAGTGATGACGCATGTGATGACGCGTGTCGGCAGATGAATTATTGGCTTGGCATCACGACACGGGAAGGCTTGCGCGTCGCGTGAACAATAAAATTTCCATTTTATCATTTTTCATCTATTTTTCACCGTTTTAGCCCCGATTTGATTCCATTGAGTCCCAATATCTTATTTATCTACAAAATAAACACAAACACATCAAAATATTCATAAAACTCGAGAAACTATACAAAATATTAAGTAAAAGGGGCGGTAAATATTGATATATTTTTCGCTCATCAACGATCAAGATTGGGATGTCTCCCCCGTATCGTCAAACGTATTGGGATTGGGCCTTCGCCCCCCGTGTACACTTGTAGATGTCAAAGTCATGAAATCATCACCAGTATTGTAACATGGAGATGTGAAACCTACTTAGTCGGACCTAGCACCGCGTAAGTGTTGGGTTTTCTAGGTCAAACCAAGATCATATTAAGCGATGAAAAGTGCGAATACAACAAAGTAAAGTTGCGGAAATACTCACTTTGATCGGCTTTTGGATGCGATGAACACAAAAATTTCTTCATGAGACTCTCGGCCAAGCTCCTCTTTGTCCTATTTGAGATGTTCTTCAAGCTCCAAGCTTTGAAAAAGATTCCATGCTCATGAATGGGTTTCCTTCCCTATCACCTTATGCGACTCCTTGGATATGCTAGCATCATTGAAAAATTTGCCACAAATCTTTCATTAGCTTCTTGTTGCTCTCGGCCATGAGAGGAAATTTTAAGAGAATAAGGCACCTTGTGCCGTGAGATGAATGAGAGGGAGAGAGGAAAAAATGAGTTGTGTTGTGTATTTTTGATTTCAAAAATCAAATACAAAAATCGATTACCAAATTCAAAAAGGTACAAGGCATTAAAGCCTTCCAACAACTCACATCACTCACAAAAGTGACATCCATCACATCACTCAAAGTTGATGTGACTTTCATCACAAGAATGACTAATGATGTGACGCGTGATGTGACTTGTGGGCCTCACTTGATTCGAAATGCGAGTGGGCCCACAAACACTCCCGGGCTCGGGTTCGCTAATTCCGAATTAACAAATTTTCTGTTGCGACGTAATTAAATCAAATTTAATTAATAATTATGCCTAGCAAAATTACTATTCACGTCGCTAGCGAATTAATTCTAAATTAACTCATTCGCCCGAATTAAAATCTAATTTTAATTCCGCGTAGAAATCTAATTTCGTTAAATATATCGAATAAATATTTTATCGATTAATTCCAAATTAATCGTTCTCTCTCTTTAAATAGTATTTTATCCCAGATAAAATATCTCTGTAATTAATCATAGATTAATTTTCTTTCTCTACTAATTAATCCCATATTAATTATGTGCGAGTCATACGTCATCGGTGAATCTTCGGGAAGCGACCCATGAGATCCCTAGATATGTTGGCAGTAAATCTGGTCGTCGGACTATCCGAATACGTACGTACCTAGTACTACGTTTTTACCGATTTACAAGACATGGTTGGCTTCTAGCAAAGCACCGTGCCTACCCAATTCTCCAGAAATATTCTTAAAGGAATATATAATCTATATCAGGCGTAGTATACATAGTATTGCGTATTGAGATCCAGTATCGGATGTCACGTGCTAGGCCTGGGGCTGGAATTGTGTCTGCCCCGTACGAAGCACATATCGGATCTCTGGTAACTAGTCTCTATAATCGGATAAACATGACCTAGTCATATTATCCCGATAGCTGCAGCATATAAGAGTACCAGTTCCGTATCCTACGTTACCATCATCTCCATATGACTGAAGTGATACTTCCATCTTGACATCACACCCATACACTACGATTCTCAATATACCCAGAAGAGGCGTACACAGAACCTGTTAAAGCCCTGGACTACCAAAACCAAAGTATATTGATTGTCGCAAGTATTAGCGATGCAAGTCTCAGGTTAAGACCAAATACATCTACCCTGATTCGGACTTTCATAGACACATAGTCATACTACAATGGAATTCTGAGGGGTCTATCCAGAGCGAAGCTGTTTCCGTACCATCGGTAAACACAACCTCCTATCACACTTGCATAAGTATCCAATACTTAAATATATGAGAACTATGCCGTTATGCTCCCACAACGCGCACAAGTGCAATACTAGTCTATTCCGCATTATCGATGTCCAATCTCGATAATACTACGACTAGGGATATTTTAATGATTAAACCTTAGTGGATTAATACTGTCTCTTATCTTATTAATCCGAAACTAATCATATGGACTTTTACCATTTATATATCCTGGTAATCCAATTACAAATGATAAAAGAGTAATTTCCTTTGTCACATAGTTAATTTGTACAATAACATCATGTTATGTACAAATAGTGATGCTATAGGTCATAATTGTCCAACAGTAAGCAGATGAATGTGAGTTGTAACTACAATAGTCTAAGAGGGTTATTTGAACCATTAGACATGCTAAACTGAGCGTATTTGAATCGCTATGCTGAGGGAACAATACTATGCTGACATTTGAAACTAAACTATAAAATTATACTGTATTTTGTAAACTGTAATGTACTTTGTAAAACTAAACTTGAAAACATAATATGTACTGCGTGAAAACATATTCTTGTAACTTGAAATTATGAAAATGTGACTGTAAGGTGTAAAATGTAATCATGAGCTGAAAACTAAATCGTGAACTAAAATTGTAAACACATATGAAAATTGTAAAACATCAACATGATCTGAAATGTAAACTGAAAACATGAACTAGAGACTATATACATGAACTGGAAATCTGCATAACATGGACTACAACATGGAAATCATAAACTGACATTGTACTGGCGTATGCATACAATGCTCGTACGAAACCAATTACATATTTTAGAATAAGTATATAATGAATGTCGCTCGAACATAATTCTAACCAGTACCTTTACTATGAGGATGCATAATTTGAAATCATAACCTTAAACACAAGACAAGTGATGTATACGTAAATTAAAAATGAAACTAGAAACATAACTTCTTATCTTAAAATCTTGGAACTTAAAACGTATGCCACAATATATAAGTGGAAACATAATTCGTAAATAACATATTTAAACGAATAACATGGAAAACTTAGAAAGTATATTGTTCAATCACAGGACTTGACGTCCAAATACTAACGTATTCGAGTGGGAAAGAAAGACTCCTCATGCATTGAATCTATAGAACATATGTCCAAACACTATTAGTATACTAAGACATACGATCCTAAATATGCGTGTGAATACTACGTGTATCTATGCTGACATGATAGCTTGAGATATGGGTGTTCATAGGGTCGGGTTCAACTCGTGACCAATCCAACCCGACGTGACCTGACTCGACCCGTGCGGGTTTAAAAAAATAAAAAAAATTTCCAATGACTTGAAATTTTAGGGTTAGGCAACGAGTTTGATACTAAAACCCGACCCGACCCAACCCTATAATATTTTTATTATTTTTCTAAAAATTTTATTATTTTTACAAAAAATTTATTATTTTTTTTAAATTTTTACTATTATTTCATTTTTTTATTACTTTTGTTGTATTAAAACTTTATATATATGATAATTTTCAGGACATAAAATAACTAATATTTATATTTTTTTGTAGTTATATGGACTGATCATTGACAAATACATTCATACATGAGTATAACATGTCATTAGATAGATAATGAATGGAAAATACAAAAAAGTGTTATTACTTTTCGTATTGTTGATAGTATACATACTGTAGATAATATTTACAGAATTATTAAATCTTTTTTAGAATAATATATATTAATTTATAAAAATTTCCAATCGATTTTGACAATGCAACAATTAATACTGCTTCTATTACTGAGCATAAAAATATTTATTAACCAAGTTTTGGAGGAAAATTTTTCATATTAGATATGTATGTCATATTTTAAATTTATGTGTTCAAGATGGTATAAAAATTCTTAATAATTTTATTACTCCCATTAGAACAACAATTTCATTTTAGCAGCTCCAGTTGAACAAGTTTTTAGTGCGTTAGGTAGTATATTAGATGATGTTGGAGTCGGTGCTTGGAGTGCCAATTCGAATTGTACATTTTATTATTTATTAATAAAATAATTATTTTTCATTTCATACCTTATTAATGATATTGTCATTATGTGTATTAGATTGATGTATAGATATGCTAAGAATGACATCGACCTTAGAATAATCTTATAGTAATACTGGACACTGGGTGGTCCGACATTGGGATAAATATTACTATTGTAAATTATTCTTAAAGTGTATATATTTATTCATAGTCGTTGGTTTTAGAATACGGTCGAATTTCTACAACCTATAAGACTAGCACATATCTTATATTGGAATTAGAGTTCCAATGATTTAACCCAATGTACCATGAGTTTTGGAAACTCGTATAGACGTGTGGGTATTGGTTGGACCGAATACTGAATAATGTTGAGGTTTTCTCAAAGGCGCAGCAGAAGCGCTGTTTGGGCGAAATCGTAACTTTAAAAACTTTTAAACTTACCGAATAAATTATTCAATATCCAATATGAATAATTCATTCATATTTCACCTAAACATATTATATTTGTTATCAAATAACAATATCAATAATTTAGAAAATATTGCGAAACCTTTTACCGTAAAATGGTATAAAATGTGTTTTTGCCTGAACTGACCAACCAATACACATGGGGGCTGCCCAAGTCATCCCCAATAGTACTTGGGCAGTTCATGGGCTACTCAAACAGTGACTAATTCGCTGTTTCGATAGTCGTCACCCGGTAAGCCCAAAACTCACCCGGTAACGCCGTTTTTTTTTTTATCGTTTTTACTTATTTTCACTCTGAAATAATTTCCGGAAATTATTCCAATGCCCAATACACATCCAATACATTTAAATAATATATTTGTCATCACCAAAATTCCATAATTTTCAGATCTAATATGGGTGCCAAAAATATCATTTTTCATGCTTTAAATCCAATTTTCTCAACATTAATCATATTAATATTTACACCAATCAAAGTCACCACCAATGAAGAACTGAAGAAAAATTATAGGAGTTATAAGAGTGGTCATAACACTCTAGAATGACAACAAGTCATCATATGATAAAATTGAACTAATATTACACTAATATCATTCAATCTAACTTCACACATGCATCTAGCCTCCAAATCCATCCTCCAAATCAAAAAGCCTCAAAATCCAAGAAAGAAAGAAACCCTAGAACTATTCTAGATGCTCAAGAACAAGAAACAAGCTTTCTAAGCTTAAGAATATTGAAGATTACCTCAAAATCTCTTAATTTCCTTAAGCTTTCTTATTGATTTCATCACTTTCTCTCAAGTTTCTTCAAGAACAATTTTGGGAGCTTTCATGGAGGTGTACTTTCGACCAAGGGAAGCTTAGGAAAGAGAAAACAAAATTTTTCACTTTATATACAAGGCTTAACCTAACTTGGGGGCAATTTGGTCATTTTGATTCATTTAATCATATTTAAAGAATTCAAATTCAATTCGAATTCTTCAAGCTTAAAAAATCATGCCACTTGTTACCAATGATAATAAAACATATGTAATAACAATTACTACAAATGAATTATTATTTAATCCAATTAAACATTAAGTTTAAAGTAGACAAAATCAAATTGAATACTTCAACCTTAAAGTTTAATATTATTAGTAACCAATAATAATGAAACATATTACATAAAAATTATGTAATATATATATTATTTAATTATCTAAATATTTAACATTTAAATATCTAAATAATTAATTAATATAATTATTATCATATATGTATTTTTATTTACACTAAATAACAAAATACATATATTAATGACATGTATCAAAATCTCATTTGACAATTAATTAATATGTATCAAATCAAATTTTATATCAAATACAAATACATATTAATTATTAATTGATCAAAATCCCTTAATGCATGTATTTTCATTCGACCATTTAAATGATTCGAATTAACTTATTTAATCCGGTAAAGTATTATGAATAATCCATATTATTCACAACGTGTTGCCTAAGTGCTCAACGAGTGCACTTCATATTGTGGGACTCTCTAAGTTCAGGTTTATCTATCACGAAATCAAATTTCGTGTCCATAATTAACCTACTAATGAATTATGACGACCACATATATGTTAGGTTTATATCTAGGTCCAAAGATCAAACAAGCAATGAAAAACATGTGTGAACACATCAACGGAGGTAGCGGAATACTCACATCGATCGGTTGAGACGATTTGAAGATGAATGAAGCCACTTTGCTCACTGCCAAGGATGCCCACTGCTGGCAGTTCACTGCCCTCCATTTCAGAATTTTGAGCTGCGAAACGGAGCTCCAAGCTTCGTCGGACGGATCCCGGCTCATGGGTGAACCTCCCTACCACCTTCGCATGTTCCGTAAGTGTGCTAGCACTTGAGTTTTTGCCACAAAAACTCACTCTTGCTTCCCTCAAAGTCACGCCAAAATTGATTCCAAACCAGTGAGCTTTTCAAGCTTTGGGCGTGAGAGAGTGGAGAGAAAATGGAGAGAGATGAATGTGTGTAAAAGTTGTGTAATTGGTTAGTAAAACCTTTTCCAAAAAGGTTTATATATTTTTCCATAAAATATACAAAAAGCATTTACCAAATAATAAATCAAATAAATGAAATGGTAAATACTCCCACCAACTTTCACTATTTCAACCACACACATCAACTATTCATTTTACTTTAATAAAGTGATGTGTGTCTTTCAATCAATCAATCACATCAATCAATCATATCACTCAAAGTGACATTTGATTTGACGATTGATGTGACGAATGATTTGACGCTTGATGTGACTTGTGTTGCCGCACTCGAATTCGAAATACGAATGCGCTCACAATCATACTCGGGCTCGGGTTCACTAATTCTCAATTAGCGAATTTTCCGTCGCGTAGTAATTAAATGATTACGCCTAGCGAATTCACTATTCACGTCGCTAACGAATTAATTCTAAATTAATTCGTTCGCCCGAATTAAAATCCAATTTCAGTTCCGCGTCGAAATCCAATTTCTTTTAATATATCAAATATATTAATTTACCGATTAATTCCAAATTAATCATTCTCTCTCTTTAGACGATATTTTATCCTAGATAAAATATCTCCGTAATTAATCCTAGATTAATTTTCTCTCTCTTCTATATAATCCCAGATTATTTAAGAGTGCGAGTCATACGTCATCGGTGGATTATTGGGAAGCGACCCATGAGATCCCCGGATAAGTCGGCAGTAAATACGGTCGTCGGAGTATCCGAATCACGTATGTACCAAGTACTACGTTCTATCGATTTACGAGACAAGATCGGCTTCTAGCAAAGCACGAAGTCTACCGAATTCTCCGGTCATATTCATCTAAGAATATTTAAGATCTATATCAAGCGTAGTATACCAAGTATCGTGTATATCGGCCCAGTATCGGATAGTCACGTGCTAGGGCTGGGGCTGGATGAGTGTCTGCCCCGTCCGAAGCACATGTCGGATGTCTGGTAACTAGTCTCTATAATTGGATATACATGACCTTGTCATAATATCCCGATGGCCGGCCAGCACTTAAGAGCACTAATACCGTATCCTGCGTGACATCATCTCCACTATGACTGGAGTGATACTTCTGTCTTGACATCACACCCAATACTCTACGATTCTCAATATACCCAGCATTGGCGTACACAGAACCGGTTAGAGTCCTAGACGACCTCAACTAAAGTATATTGATTGTCGTAAGCATTAGCGGTGCAAGTCTCAGGTTAAGACCAAACACACCTACCCTGATGTCGGACTCCCATAGACACATAGTCATAATACCAATGGATTCCGAGGGGTCTATCCAGAGCGAAGCTGTTTCCCGTACCATCGGTGAAACACAACCTCCTATCGCACTTGCATGAGTATCCAATACCCAAATATATGAGAACTATGCTGTTGTGCCCTCACAACGCGCACAAGTGCAATACTAGCCTATTCCGCATTATCGATGTCCAGTCTCGATAATACTACGACTAGGGATATTTAATGATTAATCCTTCGCGGACTGATACTGTCTCATATCATCTCAATCCAGGAACTAATCATATGGACCTCTCTTCATTTATATATCTAAGGTGATCTAATCACAAATGATGAGAGTGCAATTTCCTTGTCACATAGTTAATTTGTACAACAACACTATGATCTGTACAAATAGTGACGCTATGGGTCATATTATCCAACAATATATTCTCACTAAACTATGCAAGTCGAGGTCATCGCATACGTATAATCCATCATTCATAGGCTATCAATATTATACCGAAGATATAGATAGGAACGTCAAATCCCTAAGGTATAAACAGTCGACTTTTAAATTTACGATCTCTTAATAACAATCAAGACTTACTTCCGAAGTATACCACAGTCATGGATTTACTAGATCGTAAATACGTTCAAGATATCTATGCCATGTACACAGGACTGATGGATTCTATGTGATATTCACAGAATATCATAAGCATCAGTCCACACCCAACAGACATGCGGAGGTCTGATCTAAATAGATCAGTGACGTGACTGCCATCAAAGTGTGGAAGGTGTCTCATATATCCACAGTGGTATCTCAAGTCGAAGGACCACTATGTTACCCAACTCGAGAAGATTCATATTGATGTTGGTGTACCATCTATTAGGAAATCTTTGGTGAATCATTCAATATTTATCAAATAAACACATACATGTCTATACGAGTCTCCCAAGACTCATGGTTTATTGGGATAAACCATCGGACCAAGTCTCAATATACGACATGTACTGGTCTCAGAGGATTTTACTAACCGACCTGTGTCAGTAAATCTTGACCAGAAACTTTATTTGAGAATATTCAACTTATAGTGACGCTTCCCAATGTCAATTACAAACTACGTTGTAACTGCGCACTACGTTGTAAATCCTAGATCTTTGTCTAATATATACATATCACTAAATCATATTTAGTTTCAATCTAATCGTAATTAGAACGAATACGCATATAAAAAAAAAGGTGCAACCATTAAGTAAGTAATATTATGGAAAAATGAATTATTCATATTCATGAATCAGACATAAATACGATCCGGATTGGCACTTCGAGCACCAACCCTAACAAATAACTTACATGTGATTCCTAATAGTTGGAAGTACACACCACCATCAATAGGAATCTCATTGAGTCGAGTAGCATGTGTAATCTTTTGACTATAGGATAACATTGATTTTGTGTGAGATCATCCACACTTTGATGTCATGTATGTCAGAAACCTTTCATGCTCTACCCTCTAGATGTTCGTTGGGTGTGGACCGATGTACTCAGTAATCAAGTGCGAAGCAAGATAGGACCTGTCGGCCCGTATGTGAACCATAAAGGGTTTAGGTATCCATGTGAGTAAAGTCACGATTCTTAAAGCTTTGGCTAAATTCGATCACCTAGGATGGATCACATCAGTTATGAAAAATCGTGGATATGTTGTGATGAGATGTTCACCTCGAAAACTTGACGGTGTATTCTATGTTTCTTAAGCACAACTCGGATAGCCTACGACGGATGGATTATTAAACATATGTGATGACCTCGACTTGTATAGTTCAGAAAGGTCGTTCGTGTTCTTCGTGAATTCGGAGGTGGCCGAATTGCGTATATATTAGCTAGGGTTATATGACGAACGTGTCTGAACTTAAAGAGTCTCAATATTAAGTGTACTCGTTGAGCACTTGGGTAGCCGATTAATTTTGATAAAATATAATATTCGAAATTGTAATTATCAACTAAGATAATCAAGTATTATTGAATAACATTGATTATTTACTTTGACCTAATTAGATTAATTTAATAATTACACAAGGGCTTAATTATAAAATCATAATTATCTCTACCATTTAAGGATATTATGGTAATTTTAAGTATGTAATAATATATGGTTTTGGCTTGATTTAATTGGATTAAATCAAAGTAGCAAACATTGAACTAATATATTTCCTAATCATTGTCTTAATTTAATTGGATTAAATCAAAGTAGTAGACAATGGAGATTAGTCACACCTAATTATATATATTTGGACAAATTAGATTAAGCCCACCTAAAAGTTGATTATAACTTTTATTAATTAAAAATTACCTAAGTTTTGCTATAAATAGCAAGCTTTATGAAGGTTTTAATCAAGCTTGAGAAAGCTACATACAAGCAAGAATTAGAGAAATTAGCCTAAGTTAGAGAAATGTTTAGAGAAACTTTTTGAGATCTCTACAACATTTCAATTAAGAGAAATCAAGATTAGATCTTGGAATCAAGATTGGATATTGGAGTAAAACTTGCTAACTTTGGAATTTCTCCACAACATTTCAACAAGTAGAAGTAGTCTGGATCTTTAAATCAACCTTACTAGGTAAGTTTGATCTTCTCCAAAAGCTATGTTTTTCATTAGTGAGACATATAGTGATGAATTATGTATTAGATACATAATGTTGAAATTAGGCTAATTAATTGTGTTAGGATATTTTGGAAGTATAAACACAATATGCTTGTAATTGAGTCAAAATGTTTATGTTAGACATAGACATAAAAGTGGAATTTGGAACTATATATAATAGCTTGGAGCTAAAGCTACTATTTTAGAATCACTTGACCACGTTTGGGTGACCTAGAATTATTCACGAGCCACTTTATTGTGGGATTTTAATTTGGTTTGTGTTTTGGATTCAAAATTTACGCAAGTGCGTATTTAGAATAAACTTATATTTTGTAAAAATATTCGATATTTTGAAAAATTTGATTTTTGCTCTTTAACATGTGTTGATGTTGATTTTGATGTTAAAATTAATTTTGGGTGTTTTGAAAGTGTTTAGGGAAGGTTAGAAGCAATTAGGGTTAAAAATCATTTTTCCTACAACTCTCCGTTTCCAGAGAGCTGAAGGCAAAAGCTGAAGAAACAAATGAAATTCAAAAAAAAAAAAATTGTTTCAGTCCAAGCCCTTTTAATTTATTTTTTTCAATTTAAAACTAATTTAAATCATTTTTTTAAAATTTTATTAAGTACTTTTGTGATTCCAAAGTAAGAAGTTATTGATCGGGATTACTATACCGACTTAACCCTTGTAAATCAAATGACATAGCCTGTCATGCAGGAGTTCGCAGTACACTCAATCCATATATGATCATCTATTAGACTGGTATGAATTTCTTTATTTAACAAATACTAAAAGAAACTCATTTCTATATAGATCAAGTCCTATATAATCGCATCATATAAAGTCACCATATGAACGATCCTGGATCAAGGTCGTCATATAATTATGGAATGGACCGCAGTTGTAGATAAACAAAAAATAAAGTATCTGTCTTTGTTAACTATTTACAGACTATTTTATATGACTAATTTCATACTTAAATCTTTTTGTGTATGACACTCATATACTAAGTCTGAAGGTACATTAGTAATCATGGGCATGCATGATAATTTATAATATACGAATTTAAAATATACAATTTGATAAATGAAAGTGCATTGTCTATTTATTAAAATAATTCTGTTTACATATTGCACATGATACTCTAGGACATCTATCCCAACATAAAGTGATCTACACTAATATTTTCCATCACTATATTTGATTTTGTGCAACTATTTTTTTACATATTGTGGGACACAGAAACTGGGCGACGCATGCTGTTCCGGGCTCGCGGCCCGGTTAGGAGTACGGAGTAGCCCGCGGGGGACTAAACCAGAGAATAAAGGAGTCGCCACCCGGTGTGAACCGGGAAAATGATTTAAGGCCGCACTCACCCTTCGCAAGGGAAGACCTCAAACCGTTGGGTTCGGAATGGTCCCTTACTTATGCCACTTGTAATAAAACGATTTGTGCAATAATTTAATCGAGTCTAGCAACATATATTCCTAAGGGTATTCTATTTCTAAGTCCGCATGCATAAATCAAAAGTTCATCTAAGTTCACATGTAACACATTTTCATATTTGCATACAACCTATTTGCATGTAATCTATGTCCAAATTTGCATACAACCTATTTGCATACAATCTATGTCCAAATTTGCATACAATCTATTTGCATATAATCTATGTCCGAATTTGCATGCATAAAGATAAATTGAAATACGGCAAGCATACAATGTCATAAGCACATTACATTCATGGACACAGAAATGCAAACAAATGGCAGTTGCACAATCATACGTAATAAAGAGGAACAATTAGGTATATAATGCAAAGAAATAACCAAAGAGGAAATTGTACATCAAAATAAACGAGCCATGATGCGATTTGAAAGATAAATAATGGAAGTGAAAGAAAAGAGATGCGACATATGCCCACATCTATATAGGACTTCAAGTGTCCGATTGAACGTATCTCACATCCAATCGAATGTACTTTGTCCGGCGCGGCAAAACATCTTGGCAAAGGTAGCCCGTAGGCTTTCTATACCTCAAAGTGGAGGACCTTTAATCCAACTTGATTTGCCCATGCGCGATGCAACATAATGCATGATTATGCAAGAAGATGGCAAATAAAGAAAAGCAAATAACGAAGTAAAAGGCGCGACGAAGTATCGTGGTAAAGGATTTTAACCCCTCGACATGGAGGACCTTTAATCTAACTTACTAAGCCCATGCGATAATAACATAATGCATATAAAAAATAAAGACAACAATATCGGACTTTGTATACCCGATTGAACACATCTTACATTCAACCGAATATACATCATCCGGCGCGGCAAAGCATCGTGGTAAAGGATTTTAACCCCTCGAAATGGAGGACCTTTAATCCAACTTACTAAGCCCATGCGCTTTATCTCATCATTACACAAACAAATAACATATGGAAATTAAATAACGGATAATAAACAAAAAAGACAAAATAAATCGAAATATGTGTCGTTTGCTCAAGTGGTACGTGGAGTTGTATCCCAAGTACAGACCGCACTACCGTCCATTCGGATTCGGCTACGGAGTTTTGGTCTGGGTTTCCATCCTATATACCACAAGAGGCGACACATTTTCCATTTTATTCAAGGGCCACAACACACATCATTCCACAATACTCATGCAAATAATAAACAATAAAAATACGAATGAAAATAGATGTAAAAAGTTCCCTCAGGTCTAACCTTTTATGTCGACTCTTGGAAGCACGTTACGAGGCTATCGGAAGGGCTAAAAATCCGCAACTTTTCTGGTTCGCTGGTTCACTTTTTTCCTCGCTATTTTCACTCCGTTTTGCCACTGTTTTGCTACTATTTTCGCTCCATTTCACTGCTGTTTTGCTGCTATTTTTTGGTCACTATCTTTGGTAATATTAGGGGACTGTTTTTGGGTTTTTTTATGGGGTTGGGGCTTCTGTTTCGGGTGCAGTTTCAAGGACTATTTCGGGTGTAGTTTTGGGCAGTTTCGGGGACTGATTTGGGTGTCTTTCTTGTTACTGTTTTGGTCGGTTATTGAGGGACTATTCCAGGCTATTTTCACGGTGATATAAGAGGTTTCAGGGGGGTGTTTCACATGGAATTGAGGCTAGTGAAGGGAGGCTATGTGGCATGGAGAGAGGGTCAGTTACGTGGGCAGTGTGGCTGCAATGTGGATTGTGGCTTTGAGGTGATCTGCTTGGTGTGTGAGTGTGTTATTCGTGTGTGGCTTTGAGGCTTACGGTGTGAAGGCTGCGTGGAGTGTAGGGCTTGGTTAAAGGTGTTGATCTTGTTTGTTTAGGGTTGATGAGTTACGTGAGTGCGTGTTGAGTGAAGGGTGAGGGTGAGACGCGTGCAGGCTGTTATGGGATTTGAGGGACGTGTGGAGCAGACGTTAAAGCAAGATGTTGGCTGGTTGAAGGGTCAGGTGTGTGGAGTTGTAGGTTTGGTGATGGCGTGAAGCCAAAGGCGTGAGGGCAATGGCTAGGGGCTGTTGTTTAGGGTTTTATTATTCTCGGATGTCGAGTGTTTATTTGTTTTTTTGTTTCGCCCTTGGTTTATATTTTTGTTTTGGTCGTGAATAGTCTAGGAGGGGAATATGGTTGTGTTATATTTATAGTGAGAAGGTAGGGGAATTAGGGTTATGCATTGTGCATGGAATTTTTAAAATAAGGAAAGAAAGATCAAGTAAATAAGGGAGGTATTTAATTTATTTAAAAAAGGGAGAGGATATTTGTATTTTTGGTGGGTAATATATTAAATTAGGTGAGTGATTTATTTAATTTTGGAAATGACTTATTTAATTTTGGAATTAGATTTTAATTAGATTTTAATTTAATTTAACTTAGATTTAGTTTAATTTCATTTAATTTCAATTTAATTGTTATTTTAATTTAATTTAATTTGTGACATGTTTTAATTATTTTTTGGATTGGGCTTGGGTGAGATGGGTTTGGTTTTGTATTTTAAGGGTCTTGGGCCAAGGTTAAATAGCTTGTGGGGTTTTTGGGCTAAAGGTGCTTTAAAACGGAGGTCCAACAAGTGAGCCCGAAGCTAAACAAGCGAATAAAATTCAACAAAATACCGATTCCCTTTCGACGTCCGTTTCCCGCGACTTCCTCGACTTAAAAGGTAGTGTCTCCAAATGAGACTCATCATAGGGACTTACATGCAAAAATGCAGTGCCTACAGTCGCCCCCACTTTGATAGGACTTGTGCAGTGTGTGACAATGACAATCCTATCATAGTACGTGCAATGTATTTTTACTTACCTGGCTCGCCAGCTGTTGCTTAACTTACTTGTTATCCTGAGATGCTTTGACCTTTGGGATTTGTTCTCGAATTGCATTGAGAGAGAGCTTTATTCCCCTTGGCTTTATTCCCGAGCTGTTTTGAAAGTGGGCTTTATTCCTATAGGCTTTTTTCCCGAACTGTGTAGAGATATGGCTTTATTCCCCTGGGCCTTGTTCCTGAACTGCTTTGAAAGTAGGCTTTATTCCCCTAGGCTTTATTCCCGAGCTTTGTTAAGATATGACTTTATTCTCATGGGCCTTGTTCCCGAACTGCTTTGAAAGTGGGCTTTATTCCCCTAGGCTTTGTTCCCGAACCGTGTTAATATAGAGCTTTATTCCTTTGGGCCTTGTTCCCGAACTGCGTTAAAATAGAGCTTTATTCCCTTGGGCCTTGTTCCCGAACTGCATTAAGATAGAGCTTTATTCCCTTGGGCCTTGTTCCCGAACTGTGTTAAGATAGAGCTTTATTCCCCTGGGCCTTGTTCCCGAACTGCTTTGAAAGTGGGCTTTATTCCCCTCGGCCTTGTTCCCGAATCGTGTTAAGATAGGGCTTTATTCCCCAAGGCTTTGTTCCCGAACTGTGCTGAGAGAGGGCTTTATTCCTCTGGGCTGTATTCCCGAACTGTGATGAGAGAGAGCTTTATTCTCCTGGGCTGTATTCCCGAACTGTGCTGAATGTGGGCTTTATTCCCTGGGCCTTGTTCCCGAACTGTTTCAAGATAGGGCGTTATTCCCCTGGGCCTTGTTCCCGAATTATGTTGACTGTGTGCCTTATTCCCGAACTGTACTGAATGTGGGCTTTATTCCCTGGGCCTTATTCCCGAACTGTTTCAAGATAGGGCGTTATTCCCCTGGGCCTTGTTCCCGAATTATGTGGATTGTGGGCCTTATTCCCGAACTGTACTGAATGTGGGCTTTATTCCCTGGGCCTTGTTCCCGAACTGTTTCAAGATAGTGGGTCTTCGACCTCAAACCGATGTGGGCCTCGCCCCAAAACTGATACTGATGTGGGGCCTCACCCCCAAACTGGTACTGAGGTGGGCCTCGCCCCCAGACTGATACTGATATGGGCCTCAACCCTGGGACTCGTCCCCAAACTGCTTATGTCATATTGATGCTTCTGATTGGCTTTCACTTGCCGTTTTCTCTCTTTCTTCTTCAAAACCTGTGAATACAAAACAAACACAAAACACAAAAAAGAATGCAAAATATGTTACGTGTATGCATGCATGCGTAAATGAGTTTCCCATCCCGTTGGGTTAGGTCTTCCGCCAATTCCTTTGATGACCATTCTTCTCTTAGGGAAAGTACTGTTTTCAATCTACCCACATTGATCGGCTCGGTGAACTCATTTCCTTCTAAGTCTGACAGTCTCACTGCCCCATTTCCCAATTTCTGAATGGATATCCTGTCCTTTCTGCTTGCTTCTTCCGAGGACTCCTTGTGTTCTAAACTTCACTGAGTATCATAGTGTCATGGTTGGATGCTTTTGTCAAATATACTCATGTTACAGGTTGAAAAGACGAAACTCAGGCAAGTAAACGAAATGAACGTCTTTATTATCATTAAGAAAATGTTCGAATAAGTAGACAAAATCAATGTCTTTATTAAAAATGCAGGATCAAATAAGCTAGGGAGAACAACTTCATCATTCGCAGCATTGCCTTCTTCCTTAACCTATGGTTCTTTACTACTGTTATCCCTTATCTCAATGCAAGAAGCCTGGTGGTTGAGAGTTTGGAGGACAAAGGTTTCGGGTAGGCCGGAGTTGATCATGTAGGTGGGTGGTGGAATGGAGTGGTAATTAGGTAAGGGATTTCTGTATGTGTTAGGTTGTTCTTTTTCTGGATTGGGTATTTTATGGGAGTCAATGAGGTTTTGGACCTCATACTTAAGGCGGGTACAGTTGTCGGCGTCATGGCCTTTTTCTTGATGGAAGTAACAATACTGGTTTAGGTTGAGGTACGGTGGCACAGGGTTCGGAAATGGCCTAGGTTCCAAAGGTTTTAGAAGTCCTTGCATTTTCAGCTTTTCAAATACATTTGACAAAGGTCTACCAAGATTGGAGTGTTGGAAAATTATGACCCATAGCGTCACTATTTGTACAGATCATGGTGTTGTTGTACAAATTAACTATGTGACAAGGAGATTGCACTCTTATCATTTGTGATTAGATCACCTAGATGTATAAATGATAAGAGGTCCTTATGATTAGTTCCTGGATTAAGATGATATGAGACAGTATCAGTCCATGAAGGATTAATCATTAAATATCCCTAGTCATACTATTATCGAGACTGGACATCGATAATGCGGAATAGACTAGTATTACACTTGTGCGTGTTATGTGAGATCATAACGGCATAGTTCTCATATATTTGGGTATAGGATACTCATGCAAGTGTAATAGGAGGTTGTGTTTTACGATGGTACGGAAAATAGCTTCGCTCTAGATAGACCCCTCGGCATTCCATTGGTAGTATGACTATGTGTCTATGGAAGTCCGAAATCAGGGTAGGTGTATTTGGTCTTAACCTGAGACTTGCACCGCTAATACTTGCGACAATTGGTATGCCTTAGTTTTGGTCGTCCAGGGCTTTAACCGGTTCTGTGTACGCCTTTACTAGGTATATTGAGAATCGTAGTGTATTGGGTGTGATGTCAAGACGGAAGTATCACTCCAGTCATAGTGGAGATGATGTCACATAGGATACGGTACTAGTGCTCTTAAGTACTGCAGTCATCGGGATATTATGACTAGGTCATGTATATCCGATAATAGAGACTAGTTACCAGACATCCGACATGTCCTTCGTACGAGGCAGACACATTCCAACCCCAGGCCTAGCACGTGACATTCGATACTGGATCGCAATACGCAATACTACGTATACTACGCCTGACATAGATTATATATTCCAGTAAGAATATTTCTGGAGAATTGGGTAGGCACGATGCTTTGCTAGAAGCCAACCATGTCTTGTAAATCGGTAAGCACGTGGTACGAGGTACGCACGTATTCGGATAATCCGATGACCGTATTTACTGCCAACATATCCAGGGATCTCTTGGGTCGCTTCCCAAAGATTCACCGATGACAGTTGATTTAATTAGAATTAATATGGGATTAATAAGAGAGATAATTAATCTGGGATTAATTAAGAGAGAGAAAATTAATCTGGGATTATTAAGAGAGAGAAAATTAATCTGGGATTAATTGAGGTATTATTTAATCTGAGATTAAATGTGTTCGGAAGAGAGAGAACGAGATTAATTTGGAATTAATCGGTAAAATAAATTTAATAGTTAAATTTGATTTTTCTATTTAATTTATTCGTATGGGCTAAAATTATTATATTGGATATATTAATATGAATTGTATTTCATTACGAATTGAAGTCGGACTTTAATACGAACGAACGAATTAATTTAGAATTAATTCATAACGACATTCGTAATATATTTGCGAGGCATCGTTATTTAATTAAATTATATTTAATTATTTAGCGACGAAAGTTCGTTTAATCGGATTAAACGGAACCGAGCCGCGGCAAATGTTCGTAAAGAACATTTGAATTTGAATTCAAATGTGGGGCCCACTTCACATGTGGTAGTTGGGAGGGTAGTTGGCTTTTATGCCAAGCCACCCACCATCCAACTACCTTGGAATGGTTTTGGTGAAACCATTTACCCAACTACCTTGTTTAGGTAAAAGGGTAAATTGGTTTTTACCTAAAACTCTTCTCTCTCTCTTGACTTGTGTAAGCATCACACAAAACACACTTGGAACAAAAATGAAAACCCTAATACTCTCTCAAATGGGCGTGAATGGCCTTCATTTCTTCTCTTTGATTTTGTTGCAATTTCAAAGGAGCTAGCACTTCATGGAATCAACTAAGGTGATAGGGAAACAACTTCAAAAGCTTGGAATCAACAAAGGAAGGATCTGGAGATCTTCAACTCAAAGCTTGGAATCAACAAAGGAATCATCTTGGATCTTGATCTTCTTCTCAAAATTTTAAAAGCTCAAATCCATTCAATGTAAGTAAGTCCGCAACTTATTTTGAATTTATGAACATGTTTTCATGCTTATTAGATCCTTGGCATGTTCTAGGAACACTAACAATGGTATCAAGAGCCAATTTTAAGCATGAAAATTTTAGGGTTCATGAGACTACAATTTAGGGCTTTTATGTTTTGAGCATGATTCTTTCAAATTGATGCTTTGAGCATGCTTAGAATATGATAACTTAGAGTTATGCATGATTAGATTTGAAACAAATCAAAAGAATCAAAGTTAAAAAATATATTTAGTGTGGCCGAATTTGATAAGGCAGTGCACTGCAGTTTTGTTTTTTGTAACATGAAATAATGTGTTTTAATGCATGTTTAAATGTTGATTGTTGGTTTGATTGGATTAGAATCAAAGTCAATGAAGTTTATGTTATAATCAAAGAGCATGTTGAGCATGAAATGATGAATTTAGGATTCAATTTGTGTTGAGCATGAAATAATGATTTTTGGCTTCAATTGTGTTTGAGCATGAATTATTGGATTAAGCATGATTAATTAAGTTAATTGGTATTTTGGAAATATTGAGTTTAATCAATTAATCATGGCTAATACACTTTAATTAAAGTAATTGTGATATTTGGAATATTATAATTATGTTAATAAGCCTTTAATTATGAATTGGGCTAAAAGTGTGTATTTGGGCTTGGTTGGACTAAGTTTGGTTTTGGACTTTTGGATGGATCCAATTGGGCCCAAAAACAATTCTAAAGTCCAAATACACCACTTGGCCCTTTAAAGAATTTAATTGGGCCTAATGGGCCTAAATTAATTTGTAGGCAATAGGGTGATTCCTATTGGGCCTTGACATTTTGGGTTTGACCCATTATGGCCAAAGCCCATGCCTTAAGAATTAATTAAAAACCCATTGGACCTTAATTAAAATGACATTGGATGTTATTGGGCCTTTAAGACCCATTAAGATTGGATTTGGAATCCAAGTCTTTAAGGCAAATAAATAAGTTGAAATATTTAATTTGGAATTAAATTGGAGTTAGTATTGAATACAAATAAATTGGATTTAAAGTTGTAGTTCAATATAATTCAAGAATACTTACTTTGAGTATTTATTCTTAAACGAGTTTGACTCGTGCAAATCAAATCGTTTTTGAACATTGGATGATCATTAATTCAAAGATTAATTATTGGATTAGATTGATTGAATACATGATTTGTATGAATACATGAATGTGTTGTATGAATAATGTATATCGAATGGATATTAGAAAGGCAAGGCAGTTTTGGAAATTGTTGTAATAAGTTTAGAATTTATTAAATTGGACCTACGTGTCCAGCCTTTTATCTCCTCTCTCATTGTATTTCTCCTCTCACCTATTCCCCTCAATGTAAATGAGGTTTCTTTATTGTATTTTGTAATTGGGTAGAAGTTAGAATAGTTCTAGCCGGGGAGAGGAAAAGAGTGATTTGTTCTAGGAACAATTTGTGACATATCCATCCGTATATCATTATTATTTATTTATTTATACGCGCTTTATTATGTATTTAGAATGCATGTTTAAGGGTGTATGATGATGAGACCTTAACAAAGATAAAAAATTGGTTGCCAATTTGCACGCGAAAACCCTCAAAACATATTAAGCGTTTTTCCTTCCGTTGAGTGATTCTTACTCAAGATCCAAAGTTGGCATTGGTTTGTTGGCCAAAGTCAAGACCTTTGTCAATTGCGGATGTGTTTGGAATCATGAGAGTTTTGTTCCATATCGGTGTCTTGTCCAAGTCGTGATTTGTTGGCCAAAGTCAAGATCACTTCTTGTCCATCGACATTGATTACGAAGCTTTCCATGTCAATGGGTTCCGCTTAACTGGGATCATTAAGTTTGTTGTGCCAAAGCCAAGGCTTAGTTGATTCAGAGGAAAAATGTTAGGTAATATATTTGATATATTGGCATATATATATATATGTTTCGGACTTGGATGTCCACCTACTGGATCTAGGAATTGGATGAGATCCAATTGATCTTAGAGATCTACCTAGTTAAGTATCATACAATTTGTTGGCCAAAGTCAAGATTGTGTGTTATTTAACGGGATCCTAGCCCACTAGGAAACTAGGTTTCTCGAGTACTCCACAGAGGGTTAGAGGCTCGCCGAAAAATAGTGGGAGGCAGATTAAATTTACAATATTCGTTTAGATACTTGCCATACGCGCTCAATCAAATATCATTCGTCAAATAAATTAATGTTAGTTGGACTAATATTTAATAGTTGTTTTAATTTAACAGTTAGACTGTATTCAAACTACTTCATTTATAGTTGATTATATAATTGGATTATAGTAATCAATATATATTTGAATTTTACCCTTCAATTATAGTTGATTATATATTAGATTATAGTAATCAATATATTTGGATTTTACCAATCATTTATAATTTATATAATTGGATTATAGTAATCAATATATATTTGATTTTAACCAATAAAATTGTAATAAGTTATATAGTTAGACTATAGTAATCTTACATTAGATTGTACCTGAAATCGTTGATTAAATAGTTGGACTATTAGAATCAAGATTAAATTGAAAGATTAATGTTTAAAACATTATCCTAGGGAAAATGTGTTTAGACGACTTTAATTTTCAAATTGGGAATAAATTTCAGGATAGTCCTGAAACTAAGAAGTTACTTTATTTGATAAAATAACATCTTAGGCCTAAGCCCAGAGTTAAGCAAATAGTAGAGCATGATCTTTGAAGATTCATGTGATGATAACTTTAATGTTTAATCCATTATGCTTGCCATAAAGACTCCTTAATTTCCTAATCAGAACTAAGGATTAGATCCTAAAGTATGATGAAGAAATTGAATGATCTTCATATATCTATTCTTAGATCTTAGAAGTATTAAATTGCAATTAATAACTCTTGAGAGTTAATGACCATTCTCAAGGAGACAAAGTCAAAGTTTGCAATAAGGCAAGTAACGCAAGGTTCACCTCACTTCGATATTCTAGAAACCCAAGGCTTGGCCAAAGCTTCTGGGATATAGAAAAGGGCAAAGGCAAGATCATTATAGTCTTCTAGGAAGACAAAGGACATAATCCCAAGATGTCTGCCTAAATTATGGCAAACGGGGTCATTGAAGCATGACTGCCGTATAGACGAAGCAGACATGAAGGAATGAAGACGAGCAAGGCTCTGACTTCAAATATGTTTGTTCATAAATATGTTCACTACTAGTATTAAAATTGGATTTTAAATACTTATGTGATACATAAATATGCATTGATGGTGGCAGAATCTGCTGTGAGTAGGATACTGACTCAGATGAGATTAATCTGCGAATCGGAAACGGGACTGTTGGACAAAATGACCCATAGCGTCACTATTTGCACAGATCATTGTGTTGTTGTAGCAAATTAACTATTGACAAGGAAATTGCACTCTCATCATTTGTGATTAGATCACCTTAGATATATAAATGAAGAGAGGTCCCTATGATTAGTTCCTGACTGAGAATGATATGAGACAGTATCAGTCCCCGAAGGATTAATCATTAAATATCCCTAGCCGGAGTATTATCGAGACTGGACATCGATAATGCGGAATAGGCTAGTATTGCACTTGTGTGCGTTGTGAGGGCACAACGGCATAGTTCTCATATGATAAGTATTGGATACTTATGCAAGTGCGATAGGAGGTCGTGTTTCACCGATGGTACGGGAAACAGCTTCGCTCTGGATAGACCCCTCGGAATCCCATTGGTATTGAATAGTGTCTATGGGAGGCCGAAATCAAGGTAGGTGTGTATAGTCTTAACCTGAGACTTACAATCGCTAATGCTTACGACAATCGATATACTTTAGTTGAGGTCGTCTAGGACTCTAACCGGTTCTGTGTACGCCAATGCCGGGTTTATTGAGAATCGTAGTGTATTGGATGTGATGTCAAGACGGAAGTATCACTCCAGTCATAGTGGAGATGATGTCACGCAGGATACGGTATTAGTGCTCTTAAGAGATGCGCATCCAATCGTGATATTATGACCAGGTCATGAATATCCGATTATAGAGACTAGTTACCAGACATCCGATATGTGTTTCGGACGGGGCAGACACTTATCCACCCCAGCCCTAGCACGTGACTATCCGATACTGGGCCGATATGCACAATACATTAGTATACTACGCTTGATACAGATCTTAATATTCTTTAATGGATATGTCCGGAGAATTAGGTAGACTTGGTGCTTTGCTAGGAGTCGACCTTGTCTCGTAAATCGGTAGAACGTAGTACTTGGTACGTACGTGATTCGGATACTCCGACGACCGTATTTACTGCCAGATTTTATCCGGGGATCTCATGGGTCGCTTCCCGATAATCCACCGATGACGCACAACTCGCACTCTTGAATAATCTGGGATTATACAGAAGAGAGAGAAAATTAATCTAGGATTATTACGGAGATATTTTATCTAGGATAAAATATCGTCTAGAGAGAGATAACGATTAATTTGGAATTAATCGGTAATTAATATATTCGATATATTATACGAAATTAGATTTCGACGCGGAATTAAAATTAGATTTTAATTCGGGCAAACGAGTTAATTTAGAATTAATTCGTTAGCGACGTAAATAATAATTTCGCTAGCCGCAATTATTCGATTGAATTAACGTCGCGACGTAAGCTCGGTATTTCGGAATATCGAACCCGAACGCGTGAGTGCACGTGGGCCCACTTTCATTTGGAAACGTGTGGGGCCCACATGACACATGTCATATTATGCATTATTTAATTCTAATGCATTGCATGAAGATTGTGTACATACACTCAATGGTCTTGCATGGAGTTTGAGTGTTTGACACTCTAACCATTGCATGTTTTGTGTCATAAATTTATTATTAATTTAATAAATTTTATGGCATAAATATAAATTGATTTTTGGTAAATCATTTTAACTTAACACAAAACTTCTTCTCTCTCAATTTTCTCTCTTCTCTCCCCACCAGCCAAGCTTGAAATGGGGACTGGTTTTGAACCAGAAAAACGTGACACAAAAGGGAAGCAAGGGTTGGGTTTTCATGGTGAAAACCGCAAGTGCTAGCACACTACGAGTCTTGCGAAGGTGGTAGGGAGGTTCACCCATGAGGCGGGACTCATCCGACGGAGTATGGAGCTTCGTTTTGAGACCCGAAATTCTGTTTTGCAGGGACAGTGGACTGTTGCAGTTTGGCGTGAAGGGCAGTGCGTTTTTGGCCTTCATTCGTCTCCAAATCGACATAACCGATCAATGTGAGTATTCCGCTACCTCCGTTGATGTATTCACGCATTATTTCATGTCTTGATTTGATCTTGGGACCTTAGAATAAACCAACAATGGCATCAAGAGCTAATGTTGCAAGCATGAAAAATGTAGGGCTTAAAATTTGGGTAAATGTTTGTTGAGCATGATTTGAATAAATTGCTTGTTTGAGTATGTTTATAACATTTTATTTCATTTTGGTTGGACTATGATGAAAATGATTTGGAATTATTTTCCCCAAATATTATGCCATGGGCCGAATGTGTGATGAATTTGGGGATCTTGGATTTTTGATTTTTAATTCATTTGATGAGTTAGAATCGATTAGGTTGACGTTAATTTGAATCGAATTGGATTGGATTTCGAATTGGACAAAACCCCAAAAATTCTATGTTGGCCGAATTGGATATGCCCTAATGTTTGTCTTGGAATTTTGGTTTTGTGGACATTGGATGTGTATAAAATCAAATTGGATGGTGATTTGATGTCGATTGTAGGTTCGATTGGATCGAAACCAAATCGGACACAAAATCCTCCTTGGCCGAGAGCATGAAAGCATGTAAATGGGTTTGATTTTTCATTATGTGTGTTTGACATGTAATAATGAATTAAGTATGATTAATTGGACTAATTTAGTGTTTTGGAAATGTTGATTTAGTTGATTAATCATATAATGCACTTTTGTAATTAAATTGTGAAAATTGGATTTTTGGATTTAATTAATTGGGCCTAATTTTGGAAATTAGAATTTAAAATTGTAATTGGGCCTATTGGGCTTGATTTATCAAGTTTGGTTTAGGCCAAGTGGATTGGATCCAATTGGGCCCAAAACCTTAACCATAAAGCCCAATTGCGACTAATGAACCTTTAATGTTCAATTGGGCCTAATGGGCCAAGATTGATTTATGGGCTTATGGGGTAAATCCCGGATTGGACTTTGGTTATCGGTTTGACCCGAGTTGACCAAAAGTCCACGCCTTAAGAAATCAATCAAAAGCCCATTGGACTTTAATTGAATTGACGTTGGACGTTAATCGGTCTTTGAGACGCGTTACGATTAGATTTGGAATTTAAATCGTAAAAGGTTTATTAAATAAAAGTGTATATTTAATTTTGAATTGAATAGTGAATTAGTATTAAATACATGTTATTAGATTTAATGATGTAGTTTAATTTAATTCATGAATTCGTACTTTGAGTACTTATTCGCAAAAACGAGTTTGACTCGAACAAAATCAAATCGTTGTTTGAACATTGGATGATCACTTAATTATCAGATTAATTAATTTGATTAGATTGATTGATAGCATGCTTATGTGTGTGAATACGTGGTTGTGTTGAATGAATAATGTATATCGGATGGATATTAGTCGGGTGGGCAATTTTAGAAATTGTTGTAATAAATTCGATTTATTAAATTGGACCTGCGTGTCCAGCCTTATCACCTCTATTCTCTTTGTATTCTCTTCTCACCTATTCCCCTCTATGTATATGAGGTTTCTTTAGAAGTGTAGTGTAACGGGTAGAAGTAATACTAGTGCTAGCTTGAGTGAGAAAGGGAGAGATTTGATCTAGGATCAATGTGTTAAGTATCCATCCGCATATCATTATTATTTATTTTCATACTCGCTTTATTATGTATTTAGAATGCATGTTTAAGGGTGTATGATGATGAGACCTTAACAAAGATAATTAAATTGGTAGCCAATTTGCACGCGAAAAACCCTCCTCGTTAAATATCAAGCGTTTATTTCCTTCCATTGAGTGATTCTTACTCAAGATCCGAGATTGGCAGGGGTTGTTGGCCAAAGTCAAGCCCTTGTCCTTCGAAGATGTGTTTTAATCACGAGGCTTTGTTCCATATCGGTGTCGTGTCCAAGTTGTGGTTTGTTGGCCAAAGTCAAGACCACTTCTTGTCCATTGACATTGATTACGAAGCTTCCATGTCAATGGGTCCGCGCTTGACTGGGATCACTAGGTTTGTTGTGCCAAAGCCAAGGCCTAGTTGATTCAGAGGAAAAAGGTTAGGGTATATTTGGATATATAGGCATATATAAGATATATGTTTAGGACTTGGATGTCCACCCCTACTGGATCTAGGAGTTGGATTAGATCCAATTGATCTTAGAGATCTACCTAGTTAATTATCATACAATTTGTTGGCCAAAGTCAAGATTGTGTGATATTTAACGGGATCCTAGCCCACTAGGAAACACGGTTTCCCGAGTACTCGACAGAGGGTTAGAGGCTCGACGAAAAATAGTGGGAGGCAAGTATTGAATTTGCAACATTCGTTCGAATACTCGCTAAACGCGCTCATCTATATTTTACTCGTCATATTAATCAAAGTATTAGTTGGACTAATATTTATGTTGTTTTAAATATATATATAGTTGGACTATATACAAACTCATTCAATATGTAGTTGATTTTATAATTGGATTATAGTAATCAATATAATTGAATTAAAATGATAGTTGATTTTATAATTAGATTATAGTAATCAATATTAAAATTATAGTTGATTAAATAATTGGATTATTGTAATCATTATAATAATAGTACCTTATTAAATTGATTAAATAGTTGGACTATTGAAATCAAGAAAGAATTGAAAAGTTGAATATTTAAAATATATAATCATTGGATTAAATGCTTTAAATGATTTAATTTTCATATTGGGAATAAATAATAGGTTAATTTATTTGATAAAATAACTTATTATGACTAAGCCCATAATTAAGCAAATAGTAGAGCATAAATCTTTGGAAGATTTATGTGATGATGACTTTAGTGCTTATTATTATACTTATCAAAATCTATCTTTAGATTTAAAAATATTAAATTGCAATTAATAATTCTTAGAGAATTGATTTGACTATTCTAGTGGAGAAGAAGTCAAAGTTTGCAATTGGGCAAGTTGCACAAGGTGCACATCATTTCGATATTCCGAAACCCAAGGCTTGGCCAAAGGTTTGTGAAATATTGAAATGATAATTGACATATCCCAAAGTGACTACCATTTGGATATGGAAGACACGAAGGAATTAAAGAAGGGCAAGGCTCTGACTTTAAAAAATTTGTCAAGTTATATTTACTACTAGTATTGAAATTGGATTTTAAATACTGAGTGTGGTACATAAAATATATGTATTGATGTTCAGAATCTGCTTTGAGCAGGATACTGACTTCAGGCTGAGATTTTCTGCGAATCGGAAACGGGACGAAAGTCGCTGTTTCGACCGTAGATACCTAAGTTTAGGAACTACCCTTCGGGTGTGTACTTAAATTAGGAAATGTTATAATGTAACTAGTTTGACTAGAGACATTATCTCTATATCAGTGTTTAATCCGATGCGGATAAAACCTTTATATTCTAGAACACTAAGTGTTTCATTATATAAAGATGATACTGAGATAAATACATTAGATGTAAATAACATAATTTATATTTTGAATATAAATAAAATCTCAAACATATAAATGACAAATAAATAGCTCAAATTGATTTGATCAATAGAGACTTATTTGTGGCATTGTCGTCTAGGACACAATTAAACAAGACTCGTATATCCACACTTTTGAAGAGTGGATACTAGGACTGATTTGACTATTCAAATAAGGTCTACGAATCTAGTTTATTAGGTTAAAAACCTAAAATACTATTTACTTGGTAATAGTAAAAGGGCCACCGATCTGTTAGCCCTATTCATGGTGAAGTAAGTGGGCCCATATCTAGCTAGGCTAGATGTGAACATGAATATTTCGTGACCTTAACGGATGTGACATCACGTTGTGGTTATGTGTTTCTTTTGAAGAACACAGATCGGAAACTTTAGAGTTTCGACACGAAGTAGACAAACAGATCGGCTATAGTATTATTCCGCCACGGTAAAACCGTAATGGAAAATACTTAAGCAGTAAGTTTCATACGTAAATGAAAGAATATGGTATTCTTTCATATGAGGACTCCTCCCGAGACACGTCAGTTAGACGGTGTGTCCGAACCAAAAACCGAATTTTGTTGGACATGATAAGGTTTATCACGAGTCGCTCTGAGCTACAATTTCCTTCAACAGGATATGTATTAACAGTGCAAAACTTATTTAGAATAAGGTTCCATATAAATCTGTTTGACAGATATCATATAGGATATGAACAGGGAAGAAACGAGGTTTCTCATTCCTGATAATTTGGGTATGCCAGGCATAGCGTTTGGATGATACCAAACTAAGGACCCAAATTGGATAAGTGCCAATATAGGTTATCCTAAGGGAAACCTTAAGTACAATACTTGTAAATCCCACATGAGAACAATATAATTGTTGCTCACCATGCGGTTTTCCTGAGAGGAATACCGATATGCAGTGGTCAGTGGGAGGATAGTGATACTCGATGAAAATCGGAGTAATACTGTTCAGGCACGAAGTCCTTAATGGAACACAAAAGTTCATCTATGATGAACTATACCATTAATCTTCAAATACACAAGAAACTGTAGATCGGATAGAGTCAGAAAACAACCTAGGGTATGGGTTTCTGATCTCGCCCCATAAAGATGTCAATCTTATGGTGGTGTACCATCCGACTACGTTTATGAGGAAGTGATACGAGGTATCACTCCCTGTATTGGCAAAGTGCCATGAGTCCGAAATGGATTCCATGTATAACAACTATGTTTGGATACTAGTTGTTGTACCACAAGGCGTTGTGCCTATTGGTACTATAAATGTCTTCAAGGAAGACATACATGGAAGGCAACATACCAACGTGCAAAGCTAGACTTTTGACGAAAAGGTATCGTTATCAACATTATGTTAATAATGGTTCAACCTTTTACCTGTTGCCATGGTAAATCCATTTTGAAGATGCTTGAAATAACTGTATATTTCATTTATGAAATGTGCCAGTTATAAATCAAAATCGCTTTCCTGAAAAGGAAACCTTTTGGAGGATGTTTACAACATCCTGACGATTTTGTATAACCGACAAACAAGGTTTGCGGATTATTCAATCCATGTTTGGATTGAAGCAAGCATAAGGTTCTTGGAACTGACGTTTTGAAATAATCATAATGGTTTATGATTTAACTCAAAACGAAATAATTCTTGTGTATATAAGGAGGTTAGTGGGAGAGCGCACTGACAGTGAAATTCCCATAAAGCTATTGGTGAAAGCTTGGCTTTCATAGATATTCTTTCAATAGAAATTCTCCGTAGAATTCTGGGGAGTAACAACCTTTATTCAGGGAATAAAGATCTACTGGGATAGATTTGGAGTTGTTAACACTCTCTGGGAAATTGTACATTTAAAATGTACTTGTATTGGTGTCTCATACGCTTCGAGCATATGGAGTCACAATTGGGTCAATCCAAGTGATAGTCACTGGATTGAACATTAAGACATCTGTTAGTATCTGAGAGAACTAAAGATGTTGTCTTAAACTATGGAGAAGGAGAACTTGAAGTGACTGGGATCACTGCTACAAGTTTCCAAACAATTAAATACTGCGGTACTATAAAGTTTGAATAACGGACAGTGAGCTGAAAATCTTCCGAGCAAGATAACTGTTGCCGAATAAACAACAAATGCGGATTATTGCTGCAGCTGAGGCAGCAATAGAAGCCATTTGGGTCGATAATAAATCTAATTAGATTAGATATAGTTCTGTTAGCAGCTGAGCTAGGCGTCAGCACAAGGCTAAAATTAAAGGTCTCATCGACGATCCAGATATATACTTCTATATCATCTGATTCGTTCGGATCATACATCGTGGCGATGTGATGATCGTATAAATCGCGTCAGACGATAATCATACAAATCCGCTGACGAAAACCTTTCCTCAGCAATTTGAGCGAACCGTACATAGTTCGGGTGTTAGACACTCGAGTGACTGGCTATGTGCCAAGTGGGAGATTGTTGGACAAAATGACCCATAGCGTCACTATTTGCACAGATCATTGTGTTGTTGTAGCAAATTAACTATGTGACAAGGAAATTGCACTCTCATCATTTGTGATTAGATCACCTTAGATATATAAATGAAGAGAGGTCCCTATGATTAGTTCCTGGACTGAGAATGATATGAGACAGTATCAGTCCCCGAAGGATTAATCATTAATATCCCTAGCCGTAGTATTATCGAGACTGGACATCGATAATGCGGAATAGGCTAGTATTGCACTTGTGTGCGTTGTGAGGGCACAACGGCATAGTTCTCATATATATAAGTATTGGATGCTTATGCAAGTGCGATAGGAGGTCGTGTTTCACCGATGGTACGGGAAACAGCTTCGCTCTGGATAGACCCCTCGGAATCCCATTGGTATTATGAATATGTCTATGGGAGGCCGAAATCAAGGTAGGTGTGTATAGTCTTAACCTGAGACTTACATCGCTAATGCTTACGACAACAATCGATATAACTTTAGTTGAGGTCGTCTAGGACTCTAACCGTTCTGTGTACGCCAATGCCGGGTATATTGAGAATCGTAGTGTATTGGATGTGATGTCAAGACGGAAGTATCACTCCAGTCATAGTGGAGATGATGTCACGCAGGATACGGTATTAGTGCTCTTAAGAGATGCGCATCCAATCGTGATATTATGACCAGGTCATGAATATCCGATTATAGAGACTAGTTACCAGACATCCGATATGTGTTTCGGACGAGGGCAGACACTTATCCAGCCCCAGCCCTAGCACGTGACTATCCGATACTGGGCCGATATGCACAATACATTAGTATACTACGCTTGATACAGATCTTAATATTCTTAATGGATATGTCCGGAGAATTAGGTAGACTTGGTGCTTTGCTAGGAGTCGACCTTGTCTCGTAAATCGGTAGAACGTAGTACTTGGTACGTACTGATTCGGATACTCCGACGACCGTATTTACTGCCAGATTATCCGGGGATCTCATGGGTCGCTTCCCGATAATCCACCGATGACGCACAACTCGCACTCTTGAATAATCTGGGATTATACAGAAGAGAGAGAAAAAATCTAGGATTAATTACGGAGATATTTTATCTAGGATAAAATATCGTCTAGAGAGAGATAACGATTAATTTGGAATTAATCGGTAAATTAATATATTCGATATATTATACGAAATTAGATTTCGACGCGGAATTAAAATTAGATTTTAATTCGGGCAAACGAGTTAATTTAGAATTAATTCGTTAGCGACGTAAATAATAATTTCGCTAGCCGCAATTATTCGATTGAATTAACGTCGCGACGTAAGCTCGGTATTTCGGAAATATCGAACCCGAACGCGTGAGTGCACGTGGGCCCACTTTCATTTGGAAACGTGTGGGGCCCACATGACACATGTCATATTATGCATTATTTAATTCTAATGCATTGCATGAAGATTGTGTACAATACACTCAATGGTCTTGCATGGAGTTTGAGTGTTTGACACTCTAAACCATTGCATGATTTGTGTCATAAATTTATTATCAATTTAATAAATTTTATGGCATAAATATAAATTGATTTTTGGTAAATCATTTTAACTTAACATAAAACTTCTTCTCTCTCAATTTTCTCTCTTCTCTCACGCCCAAAGCTTGAAATGGGGACTGGTTTTGAACCAGAAAAACGTGACACAAAAGGGAAGCAAGGGTTGGGTTTTCATGGTGAAAACCGCAAGTGCTAGCACACTACGAGTCTTGCGAAGGTGGTAGGGAGGTTCACCCATGAGGCGGGACTCATCCGATGGAGTATGGAGCTTCGTTTTGAGACCCGAAATTCTGTTTTGCAGGGACAGTGGACTGTTGCAGTTTGGCGTGAAGGGCAGTGCGTTTTTGGCCTTCATTCGTCTCCAAATCGACATAACCGATCAATGTGAGTATTCCGCTACCTCCGTTGATGTATTCACGCATTATTTCATGTCTTGATTTGATCTTGGGACCTTAGAATAAACCAACAGGGACGACAGTCGCGTTTCAATCATCAACCGTAGATACCTAAGTTTGGAAACTACCATTTGGGTGTGTACTTATTGGAAACAGTTATATGTAACTTGTTTTGACTAGAAACATTATCTCTATATCGAGTAAACTCGTTGGGCAGTATACCTTTTATTCTAGAACACTAAAGTGTTTTATTTATAAGATGATATTAGATAAACACATTAGATGTGAATAACATATTTATATTTTGAATATAAATAAATCTCAAACATATAATATGACAAACAAAGAACTCAAACTGATTTGATCAGATGAGACTTATTTGTGGCAGTGTTGTCTGGGACACAATTAAACAAGACTCGTATATCCACACTTTTGAAGAGTGGATACTAGGACGGATTTGATTCCATTCAAATGAAAGTCTATGAATCTAGTTTATTGGGCAAATTGCCTAAACACCTTTACTTGGTAAAATTATAAGTGCCACCGATCTATTAGCCCTTGTTCATAGTGACGTAAGTGGGCCCATGTCTAGCTAGGCGAGAGGTGGATATGAATATTTCGTGACCTTTATGGATGTGGCATCGTGTTATGGTTGTGTTGCTTTTGAAGAACACAAACAGAAACTTTTAGAGTTCGACACGAAATAGACAAACAGATCGGCTAAGTATAAAAACCATCACATCACGTTTTGCCATGATGAAAATACCGAGTAAACAACAAATGCGGGTTATTGCTGCAGTTGAGGCAGCAATAGAAGCCATCTGGGTCATTAACAAATCTGATTAGATTAGATATAATTCTGTTAGCAGCTGAGCTAGGCTACAGCGCAGACTAAAGAATTAATGGTCTCATCAACGATCCAGATATATACTTCGACTATTCATCTGATTTGTTCGGATCATACATCGTGATGATGTGATGATCGAATAAATTGCATCTGACGATAATCATACAAATCCACTGATGAAAGCCTTTCCTCAGCAGTTTGAGCGAACCGTACATAGTTCGGGTGTAAGACACACTCGAGTGACTGGCTATAGGCCAAGTGGGAGATTGTTGGACAATTGACCCATAACGTCACTATTTGTACAGATCACGGTGTTGTTGTACAAATTAACTATGTGACAAGGAGATTGCACTCTTATCATTTGTGATTAGATAACCTAGATGTATAAATGATAGGAGGTCCTTATGATTAGTTCCTGGATTGAGATGATATGAGACAGTATCAGACCACGAAGGATTAATCATTAAATATCCCTAGTCGTAGTATTATTGAGACTGGACATCGATAATACGGAATAGACTAGTATTACACTTGTGCGTGTTATGTGAGATCATAACGGCATAGTTCTCATATATTTGGGTATAGGATACTCATGCAAGTGTAATAGGAGGTTGTGTTTTACCGATGGTACGGAAAATAGCTTCGCTCTGGATAGACCCCTCGAAATTCCATTGGTAGTATGACTATGTGTATGGAAGTCCGAAATCAGGGTAGGTGTATTTGGTCTTAACCTGAGACTTGCACCGCTAATACTTGCGACAATTGGTATGCTTTAGTTTTGGTCGTCCAGGGCTTTAAAACGGTTCTGTGTACGCCTCTGCTAGGTATATTGAGAATCGTAGTGTATTGGGTGTGATGTCAAGACGGAAGTATCACTCCAGTCATAGTGGAGATGATGTCACGTAGGATACGGTACTAGTGCTCTTAAGTACTGCAGTCATCGGGATATTATGATTAGGTCATGTATATCCGATAATAGAGACTAGTTACCAGACATCCGACATGTCCTTCGTACGGGGTAGACACATTCCAGCCCCAGGCCTAGCACGTGACATTCGATACTGGATCGCAATACGCAATACTACGTATACTACGCCTGACATAGATATATATTCCAGTAAGAATATTTCTGGAGAATTGGGTAGGCACGGTGCTTTGCTAGAAGCCAACCATGTCTTGTAAATCGGTAAGCACGTGGTACGAGGTACGCACTACGGATAATCCGATGACCATATTTACTGACAACATATCCAGGGATCTCTTGGGTCGCTTCCCAAAGATTCACCAATGACAGTTGATTTAATTAGAATTAATCTGGGATTAATTAAGAGAGATAATTAATCTGGGATAATTAAGAGAGAGAAAATTAATCTGTGGTTAATTGAGGTATTATTTAATCTGAGATTAAATGTGTTCGGAAGAGAGAGAACGAGATTAATTTGGAATTAATCGGTAAAATAAATTTAATAGTTAAATTTGATTTTTCTATTTAATTATTCGTATGGGCTAAAAATTATATATTGGATATATTAATATGAATTGTATTTCATTACGGAATTAAAGTCGGACTTTAATACGAACGAACGAATTAATTTAGAATTAATTCATAAACGACATTCCTAATATATTTGCGAGGCATCGTTATTTAATTAAATTAGATTTAATTATTTAGCGACGAAAGTTCGTTTAATCGGATTAAACGGAACCGAGCCGCGGAAAATGTTCGTAGAGACCATTTGAATTTTGAATTCAAATGTGGGGCCCACTTCACATGTGGTAGTTGGGAGGGTAGTGGGCATTTATGCCAAGCCACCCACCATCCAACTACCTTAGAATGGTTTTGGTGAAACCATTTACCCAACTACCTTGTTTAGGTAAAAGGGTAAATTGGTTTTTACCTAAAACTCTTCTCTCTCTCTCTATTGACTTGTGTAAGCATCACACAAAACACACTTAGAACAAAAGAAACCCTAATACTCTCTCAAATGGCGTGAATGGCCTTCATTTCTTCTCTTTGATTTTGTTGCAATTTCAAAGGAGCTAGCACTTCATGGAATCAACTAAGGTGATAGGGAAACAAATTCAAAAGCTTGGAATCAACAAAGGAAGGATCTTGGAGATCTTCAACTCAAAGCTTGGAATCAACAAATGAAGCATCTTGGATCTTGGATCTTCTTCTCAAAATTTTAAAAGCTCAAATCCATTCAATGTAAGTAATTCCGCAACTTATTTTGAATTTATGAACATGTTTTCATGCTTATTAGATCCTTGGCATGTTCTAGGAACACTAACATGGAGAATCGCCTGTTCTTGACGGTAGCGACCTTGGCAGTAGCGGGCTTGGTCTCAGAAGGCCCCCCAAAAGTTCTTATATTCTGGCCATAAAACTTTCTATTTTTAGCCTCCTCTTCTTCAATATCCATAACAGTCTCTCTCAACTGTCGGAAATCAGTAATCATTGAAGTCATCCTCCTCAACTTGCCATAGATCGAGGGCTTAGTGCCCTTGATGATCACTTTAATCTGGTCCTTCTCAGAGGGCCGAGTCTGCATTTTCAGAAGCTGGCTTCTCCAGCGGTCTACATACTCCTTGAAGCTTTCCTCCGGCTTCTGCTTAGTGTTCTCCAAATCACGGAGTGACAAATCAATTTCCAAATCTGTAACATATTGCTTCAGAAAAGCATCAGCCAGTTCCCTCCAATCTTCCTTAATCTTCTTCTCAAGGCTGTGATACCAAACTACCGGCGCTCCCTCAAGTGACATCCCAAACATTTTCTGCACTTGACGTTTGGATAAACCCACTGAACTCATAACTGAAACATACTGACGGAGATGGACCCTCGGATCCCCATTCCCGTTGAACTTAGCCATATCCGGCATTTTGAACTGAGCTGACAACTGTTCTTCGAAGGTCATTGCCTCATAATCTAACAACTCTTCATGTTTACCCCTCATTTTGCTGGTAACTGTTTCAACCTGATCCTGAAGCTTCTGAAATTCTGCCTGAGACCCAATCACTCTGCCTGTTGCATACTCTGCCATGTCGTCATCAAAAGCGGGGATATCATCCCCCAACCCATTCGAGGCTCCTCGCGCCTCACATTCTCAGAACTTCCCCCAGTACGGGGTACAGCCATACCAGCCACAACAGTAGTCAAGGCTTGCAACTGTTCAGTTATTTTGGCGAGACCGTTTTCCAACTGATCTATCCGGGATACCTCGTTATCAGATGTACTAATATCTGTTACCGGTCTTTTAGTGAGTCTTCCCTCTCCCCTAACCTAACGAGAATCTATGATGTCTTTTATAGACATAGAGGGTGTTAACATGATATATGTATGCATGAGATGAATGAGATGCATGCGATACAATGAATATACCAACTCATTAAAATTTTCACACAAATCGGCCCATCATCATTTTAGAAGCTTTTGGGCTAACTGTCATAGGAGTGAACTCGTCCCAGTTTAAATGGCCCAACAAGTTCACATCTCATGGCAAGAAGTCCAACCATATCCAAATGATAATGTTCCTAAACACAAACATATAATGTCCCATTGGCGTTTTAGAAGCTTTTGGCCCAATCATCATAAGATACGTTCTTATCCCAGTTTAAATGGCCCAACAAGCCCATACCTCATGACAAAAGGTCCGAATGGATTCAAACGACAATGTTCCCAAACACAAGCATATAATGGCCCATTGGCGTTTTAGAAGCTTTTGGCCCAATCATCATAAGATATGTTCTTGTCCCAGTTTAAATGGCCCAACAAGCCCATACCTCATGACAAAAGGTCCGAATGGATCCAAACGACCATGTTCCCAAACACAAGCACAAGTAAATAATTCTTATTAGTTCTACGACTAAGGTTCACATGTAGGTTTACGAGGGTGTGGACAAAGGCTCTCGCTGACGAAGGATTACCCATAATTAGGTCTCCCCACTCAAGGGTCCGAACGACCAAGTGAGCACACCATTTTTTATACACTAAGGTACGTGCCAACGAGCTATGGTGTATGACTGACTGTCAAATGGATTTCCCGTTGTAGATTCCCCAGAGGGAGGGTGGAGCGAGGCTCTCTTAAGTACCCAAGCCTCTTAGGCTCTTATCGTTTGGTGTCAGGAATAAACAACGAGTCCTCCAAATTAGTCCATCACAGTAGGCTACGAGTAGATGATTATCTAGGTGCCTTCACGGCTTTTCCTTATAGAAAGGTAGTGAGTGAAGGAAGACACCAAACCATTACCTAGCCTTAAAAGTGCCTTTGATTAAACCCCTTTCAACCCACTATAGGAATGGTTAACTTAAAGCACAAATCATAATATTACAAGACATTATTTCGGGGCCGATTCTCTATCCCTAGTGGAGTCGCCAGACTGTGGGACACAGAAACTGGGCGACGCATGCTGTTCCGGGCTCGCGGCTCGGTTGGGAGTACGGAGTAGCCCGCGGGGGACTAAACCGGAGAATAAAGGAGTCGCCACCCGGTGTGAACCGGGAAAATGATTTAAGGCCGCACTCACCCCTCGCAAGGGAAGACCTCAAACCGCTGGGTTCGGAATGGTCCCTTACTTATGCCACTTGTATTAAAATGATTTGTGCAATAATTTAATAGAGTCTAGCAACATATATTCCTAAGGGTATTCTATTTCTATGTCCGCATGCATAAATCAAAAGTTCATCTAAGTTCACATGTAACATATTTTCATATTTGTATACAGCCTATTTGCATGTAATCTATGTCCAAATTTGCATACAACCTATTTGCATACAATCTATGTCCAAATTTACATACAACATATTTGCATACAATCTATGTCCAAATTTGCATACAATCTATTTGCATATAATCTATGTCTGAATTTGCATGCATAAAGATAAATTGAAATACGGCAAGCATACAATTTCATAAGCACATTACATTCATGGACACGGAAATGCAAACAAATGGCAGTTGCACAATCATACGTAATAAAGAGAAACAAATAGGTATATAATGCAAAGAAATAACCAAAGAGGCAATTGTACATCAAAATAAACGTGCCATGATGCGATTTGAAAGTTAAATAATGGAAGTGAAAGAAAAGAGATGCGACATATGCCCACATCTATATAGGACTTCAAATGTCCGATTGAACGTATCTCACATCCAATCGAATGTACTTTGTCCGGCGCGGCAAAACATCGTGGTAAAGGTAGCCCGTAGGTTTTCGATCCCTCAAAGTGGAGGACCTTTAATCCAACTTGATTTGCCCATGCGCGATGCAACATGATGCATGATTATGCAAGAAGATGACATACAAAGAAAAGAAAATAACAAAGTAAAAGGCGCGGCGAAGTATCGTGGTAAAGGATTTTAACCCCTCGACATGGAGGAACTTTAATCTAACTTACTAAGCCCATGCGCTAATAACATAATGCATATAAAAAATAAAGACAACAATATCGGACTTTGTATACCCGATTGAACACATCTTACATTCAACCGAATATACATCATCCGGCGCGGCAAAGCATCGTGGTAAAAGATTTTAACCCTTCGAAATGGAGGACCTTTAATCCAACTTACTAAGCCCATGCGATTTATCTCATCATTACACAAACAAATAACATGCGGAAATTAAATAACGGATAATAAACAAACAAGACAAAATAAATCGAAATATGTGCCGTTTGCTCAAGTGGTACGTGGAGTTGTATCCCAAGTACATACCGCACTACCGTCCATTCAGATTCAGCTACGGAGTTTACGTATGGGTTTCCATCCTATATACCACAAGAGGCGACACATTTTCCATTTTATTCAAGGGCCACAACACACATCATTCCACAATACTCATGCAAATAATAAACAATAAAAATACGAATGAAAATAGATGTAAAAAGTGCCCTCAGGTCTAACCTTTTATGTCTACTCTCGGAAGCACGTTACGAGGCTGTCGGAAAGGCTAAAAATCCACAACTTTTCTGGTTCGCTGGTTCACTTTTTTCCTCGCTGTTTTCACTCCGTTTTACCACTGTTTTGCTGCTGTTTTCGCTCCGTTTCGCTGCTGTTTTGCTGCTGTTTTTGGTAATATTAGGGGACTTTTTTTGGGTTTTTTTATGGGGTTGGGGCTGCTGTTTCGGGTGCAGTTTCAGGGACTGTTTCGGGTGCAGTTTTGGGCAGTTTCGGGGACTGTTTTGGGTGCCTTTCTTGTTACTGTTTTGGTCGGTTATTGAGGGACTGTTCCAGGCTATTTTCACGGTGATATAAGAGGTTTCAGGGGGTGTTTCACGTGGAGTTGAGGCTAGTGAAGGGAGGCTATGTGGCGTGGAGAGAGGGTCAGTTACGTGGGCAGTGTGGCTGCAATGTGGATTGTGGCTTTGAGGTGATCTGCTTGGTGTGTGAGTGTGCTATTCGTGCATGGCTTTGAGGCTTACGGTGTGAAGGCTGCGTTGAGTGTAGGGCTTGGTTAAAGGTGTTGATCTTGTTTGTTTAGGGTTGATGAGTTACATGAGTGCGTGTTGAGTGAAGGGTGAGGGTGAGACGCGTGCAGGCTGTTATGGGATTTGAGGGACGTATGAAGCAGGCGTTAAAGCAAGATGTTGGCTGGTTGAAGGGTCAGGTGCATGGAGTTGTTGGTTTGGTGATGGCGTGAAGCCAAGGGCGTGAGGGCAATGGCCAGGGGCTGTTGTTTAGGGTTTTATTATTCTCGGTTGTCGAGTGTTTATTTATTTATTTGTTTCAGAAAGAGAGCCCTTGGTTTATATTTTTGTTTTGGCCGTGAATAGTCTATGAGGGGAATATGGTTTTGTGTTATATTTATAGTGAGAGGGTAGGGGAATTAGGGTTATGCATTGTGCATGGAATTTTTAAAATAAGGAAAGAAAGATCAAGTAAATAAGGGAGGTATTTAATTTATTTAAAAAGGGAAAGGATATTTGTATTTTTGGTGGGGTAATATATTAAATTAGGTGAGTGATTTATTTAATTTTGGAAATGACTTATTTAATTTTGGAATTAGATTTTAATTAGATTTTAATTTAATTTAACTTAGATTTAGTTTAATTTCATTTAATCTCAATTTAATTGTTTTTTTAATTTAATTTAATTTGTGACATGTTTTAATTATTTTTTGGATTGAGCTTGGGTGAGATGGGCTTGGTTTTGTATTTCAAGGGTCTTGGGCCGAGGTTAAATAGCTTATGGGGTTTTTGGGCTAAATGTGCTTTAAAACGGAGGTCCAACAAGTGAGCCCGAAACTAAACAAGTGAATAAAATCTAATAAAATACCGATTCCCTTCCGACGTCCGTTTCCCGCGACTTCCTCGACTTAAAAGGTAGTGTCTCCAAATGAGACTCATCATAGGGACTTACATGCAAAAATGCAGTGCCTACACATATATATAAATTTATTAAAAAAAAACTATATTTTTCATCACTTATTATTTAAAAACCTTACATTTTAACTTGTTTCATATTTAATCCTATAATTTTATTTTTCTTTAGTCGTACTTTATTACTCTTTAATCATTTTTTTGACTAATAAGAGATTCTCCCTAATTTTTTTTCCCTTATATCCTCATAAAGCAAAATAATTATCAATTATTGTGCATGTGAATATTACTTTTTACTTTAAAAAAATAGTGTGAAAGCTCAGATATATTTTAACTTATTATCTTCTATTTGGACACTGAGTTTTGAAAGCTCATATTTTTATTTTAAATACACACTAAATATTATCTGTGGTTTTTTTGTACTGATAAAATCACTTATAGTCATATTTTTACTATGTTTAAATAAATAACACTCAAACACACACCAAATTGACAGTCAATTTGTGATTGTAGGTAAAAGAAATACAATCTTAATTTGACTCATGTCACAAATGTGATTATTCTCAATGTGCATGAGGTCGATAATGTGATTAAGATAACTAATGTGATTGAGGTCACAAGTGTGAATGAGGGTCGATAATGTGATTGGTGTCACAATTATGATTGTGCTCAATGTGGCTAATGATCGATAATGTGACTGAGATAACTAATGTGACTGAGGTCAACAACGTGAATGATGATTGCCAATGTGACTGAAGTAACTAATGTGAATGAGGTCATAAATGTGATTGATACTCGTCGATATAATTGAGATAAATAATGTGATTAAAGGTAAATAATATGACTGAGATATATATAACATAATTTTCAGTACCAATATAATTAAGGTATAAAAGTGACTATAACAGAGATTATTGTGAAATATGTGATATAATAATTTTATAACTAATTTCGATCTTATATAAATTCTAAGAACTTGAGATAGATTTGTAGATAAAAATTGTATTTGTAGATAAATTAAAAATAGCAATCATCACCTATGCAACACATCAGCTGACAAAAAACAAAAACAAGGCCCCCCTGACAAAAATAGCAACAAACAAAAAGAAGAGGAAAAAAGAACTCTTGATTCTTCTCTCCCACCGTGAAGTTCGAATCAAACATCACCCAGAAACTATCGATCAGTTAATCGATCTGAGCGATGGACAAGCCCTGCGACTTTATGTCGTGCGATAAGCTGGACCGGGTAGCCAACTGGGTTGGCGTCAACGTGGCCACCGCATTCTTCGCCTCGCTGGAGCGGTGCTCCTGCATCAACCTCAGCACCGCCGAATTCGAAGACGAGGATGAGGCTAAGGACCGACCTCTCACGCTCTCCCGTCCCACGGTCCACGATGGCTACGACCTCGACGCCCAGCCCGCCACCACTACCGTTTCCGATGTCAATAAGCTTCCATAACTCATCTTCCCGGGTTTGTTTTGTTTTCTCCTTGGAACAATTTGCTTCTTTTTTTTTCAAACTTCGTTTTGTACGAGTGTGTATCTTAACGCGTGTACAACTTTGTAGAAACTTGGGGTTGATCAATTTGAATCACAGTTTTTTTTTCTTTTTATTTGTGTGCTTAGCCTGATTAGAAATGTATTTTTTCCCCTAGTAATAGATTGAGCTATGTGTTATATTCATGATCTTATTGCGTTAGATGATTTATTTTCATCTCGAGTTGTGATTTTGGAGGGGCCTCATTGATTCTTGATCCAATCCTTTATGGTTTCATAAAGGTTCGTGCTTGTACCAGTTTATGGAGATCAAAATGTCTTTCCTACTTTGTTTAGGTCCGACATTTAGACTGCCTTTTGTCTCAAGTTTTGAAGATTTTTGCTAACCATAAATGGATTTTGGTGGTGGACTTGCCGTTTTCTTGGTTGTTTTATTATCTTAATATTAATAATTTCCTCTACCGTTCAATGCCAGGGACGGCTGAACCAATAATTGCTCGAAGGTTTTTAAATTGTCTTTCATCCTGCAAATCCCTGTAGTATGGTTCTTGTTTTTGGTATGATATCCTCTTCTTTTTCAGCCCCCCTCATCCTTTCTCCTCCATCCATAATAGTTCGCGCCTCAGATTCAGGCTTAGACCACCGCCAATGTTCAAAAATATGGATAACGCCTCGAGGCGGTCAGCTTTTGAGGCCCGAGGCGGACCGTCTTAAGGCGGAGAGGCGGGCGCCTCATTCCAAACGCCAAAAAAAATTAATAATTTTTGTAACTTGATGAAATGATGATTCCTGATTAATAATAAATTTATTATAAAAAAATGACAAATAAGAAATTTAAAATTTCACTAGTATAAGAATATTGTCTCTAAATAAAAATTATTCACAGGTTTGGATCCCATATTCTACTTGAAACATATTCATATCAGAATCAAATATATAAGAATAATAAATTTGAAAAAATAAATTAGAATAAACTAAATACTCATTAACAAACTAAAGTAACAAGTCAAAATCATGGATAATGGACCCACAATACCACGTGAAAAGGCATGGAAAGTTAAAAAAAAATTTGTCGCTGGCTTTCTTTTTTATTGAATATAAAATAATTGAAAGTGATTACAGTTGTTACCCACATAATTTAAATTTTCTTATAATTGGCAGTTGGCACACATCATTGAAATCCACGACTAGATACAACTCTTCAAAATTAAATGGATAATTTTAAATCCATCACACTTTACAATACATTTACAAATAGTTGTGCACCATACATTTACAATAAAGTAAATTTAAATCCATGACATTTTACAATACATTTAGAAACAACTTTACACCATACATTTAGAACATAATTAATTTTTTAATAAAAAAAATTAATAAAAGAAATGGAAAAAAGCAGTTTTCACGTCACTTCATCTTCTTCTTTCATTTCTTCATTTTTGATGACAACCACTTGGTGTGATTTCTTCTTCTTCTTCTTCTTCATTTCTTCATCTTCTCCTTGGCGTGAGGGAAATTTGAAACCAAAGAGAGAGTTTCGTGCGAGAGAAATCTGAAACCAGAGAGAGATCTTCGTGAGAGAGAGAGAGAGAGTTGAATGAGAAAAATTTTGTTGATTTCCACCCACACGTCACATCTTCGCTTTCTGCAACAATAATTTCTCTTCTTCAAAGCCGCCTCACGCGCTATGACGTGGGAAAACTCTAAATGCCGCCAGAGGCGGGCGCCTCGACGCGCCGACGCCGAGAGGCGTTTTAAACACTGACCACTGCACCTTATGAAAGGTCAGGTCAGACGACCTTCATCAGGCGTGTGCCTAGGCACAAAGGCTCGCACCTTTTAGATGCACCTAGGTGAGCCTCATAAAAATCTGTGAGAAAACCCCAACCCTAATTGACTCACCCAACCCAAAATCAAATTGTACAATATTTATTCAATAAATTAAGATATGTTTTGGGGTTGGCTTCAAATTTTGACAAACAAATTAATTTGTATTATCAGTAATTGTTTTTTTTATATGTTTTCAATGATTTCTCTTTGTTTTAGTTGACTAGATACTTATATTCTTTTTTCAATTTGCGCCTCATTTTCATCAAGCGCGCGCCTTGTGCCTTGAGGCGTGCGCCTAGGCCCTAGGACCCTTTGCGCCTTGCGCCTTTAACAACATTGGTTAGACTTGTGGTTGCTGATTTTCTCTGGCTGTTTTTTTAATAGTTCTTATATGAGGTGATCTAAGACCACTTTCTGGTAGAGTTATTGCTTTTAATTGCTGAGATCTTAAGAGTGAGAACCAAGTAGAACTCTGTTTGTTGTTGAAGTTGAAAGAATGTTGCACAATTCGAAGCTAGATTTTGCCTTTGGTCAAAATATCAGTTTACTATTCTTTCTTCATGATGGGGCATTAATTTCTAATTCATTCACTGGGTCTTGACGTAGATTTATACGGATTGGTGATGTTTAAGTTAATGGAGAGTTGAGAGGCTAAATCTTGTTCACCTGCATTAGCATTAAGAGCTGAATATAGTAAGTCCTTTAAAAGTTTTCAGGATTTTATATCAGTGACTTCAGATGTTGAATAGCATGGCAATTTTAAGTATATGTGTTCAGCTTTATGATTGTTCTTCATTTTTGAAAACCTTTTCAATCAAACTCTGACAGACAAGAGACAACTTTGAGATACTGCTAAGATATGAAGAAGTAAGATTCACCGTTTGTGTGTGTATGTTTGATTCATCTTTTTTTTTCCCTCTTTCATTTCCTTTGTCGTAATTCTTATGGAAAGTGGTATAAAATGTTGATTCCGCGGCTATGAATTCAGAACTATCTTACTTCTCAGAATTGGTAGGGAAATCTTGATTCTGAAGTCTGGGTTTATATGTTTAATTTTTTTTTTCATCTTTCTCCGGGTTCATGCTGCGTGATGTGGTACATGAATGCCACCAAAGCCTGATTTTCGGAATGTCAGTTATTTGCCGAATTATTGGTTTTTGCATTTATTTTTGTGGTTAGCGAGTTATTAGGAAGGGATCTTGGTGGTAGAGAGTGTGGATCGATGTTTAGATGATGGTGGTTGTATCTTTGTCTAGCATAATTAGATAAGACAAATTTAAATGCCGCCAAAATGAGAATTTTTCTGCTGCATATGACAAAGTCTATCGTCGTGCCTTAACCGTTAGGGAGTGACTTGATTCTCAAGGAATGTTTCCCACATAGTTGTTGGGTAAATCTTGGTGCGAAACATATTAATTGAATTTTAGTCGTCAATATCATTTCCTTTTCTGGTTTAATGAGGTGCAGTGTGGTGTCCAAGTAAAACTGGAGTAAAGTCGAAGTATTGATGTGCCTAATTTTATTATAGAAGACTGATAATTCACATAGTTAGGCAATTCAAGGATGTTTCCTACTTCTGAAGTGGGTTGGCAAATCTTGATGCAAAAGCAAGTGTAGATGGAATTTCAGATACCCATATTTTTTCTGATGCCAAAAGCATTTTCTTCGAGGCAGCATATGAAAGAAAAATCTAGTTTTGCTTCTTACATTATTAGTTGATTTTGCATAGATTTTGACATACCATTTATTTGCTTGAAACTTTCTTATGTGGACATATTAGTTTCCATTAAGTTATAAATTCCGATCAGGAAAAGGAAAACGAGCTGTGGCCATGTGGGTTTGTTTGTTTGAGGAAAACACAACCATATTGAAGTAATGTTGATAGGTAACAACCCACAAAGAGAGAACGATGATAAAGACAGAACATGCATGTGATGGATTAACATTAGGTTAATGAACCTTCATTGACATTACATAGATGGCAAGAACTTAAATCACTATCCTTACTGTCTCTCTGTCTCTTTCTTGGCAATGCCATTACTTTTTCTCTTGATTTCTGGTTACAGGTGAACAAATAAATAACATACTACATCCATCAAGATCTAATCACTCGTCTTTCCAGCAAAGCAGCATCAACACGCAGCGCCTGATAATGTAGAGCCTTGCTCGCTTCCCGTCTAGAATCCTAGCTCTTGAATCCCGAACTTTGCCTGACCTCCTTAGTGGAAAACCCAGGCATCTAATGGCCATGAGCTTGTGAGTCTTGCTTTTGAAGAAAAATAGAGCAAGAAAATTCTGGTACCAACCTAGAGTGGTCTCTATTTGTTTGATACAGGAACCTTTTCTTATATGATGAGTTTTTAGACGATATTGTTGAGGAGGTTACAATTTTGTTACAAATTTTTGTCTTGGTGTGCAGTAAGCAAGTGAGTGTTTATTTTGTACTTGGAAATTTGGAGCTCTTTTGGCTTCGTTGGGAGCTCCGCAAAAGCTCATGCAGACCAAAATTTCTGGCATTCAAATGCTGCGTTTTGCTCAAATTTACTGGCATTTTTTTATGAAGAAGAGAATCTCTATTAGCTGTCGTCCTACATAAAATGTTATTTGCGCACTTATGATTTTTCTTAATTATATATTTCTTCTTTTGTGGGCAATTACTCAAAGGCTTCCATTATTACGTGGTCTGAAAATGACGTAACTCGATCTTATCCTTACAAGCATATGTTGTTTCCAAAATTGGAACCACAGTTTGTAAGATTTTAACAATTTATTAACTTATGGATCCAGAGGCCACAAATGGAAGATTGTCACTTGCTGCGTGACATAACGCCCTGGTCTCGTTTCCGAGATTTCACCAGATAAGCTGGACGTTGGATAAATCACATGGTCAATGTTTCATTTACATAATAACCCACAAAATAAATACCAAAAAAATAATAAATAATTCTTAATAACTCCTAGATGAATATAATTTAGCATTTGGGTTTTGGGCCCAATTCAGCAAGTACTTGTTCAAACAGAATTCTAAGTACACCCACCATATCTAGTGACGTGGCTAATGACATTTTAAAAGAAACAACTCAAACAAGTCAGCAACCCACCTGTAATGCTTCAAATTAAACAATAAAGCAAGAGTTATGGTAACAAGTGCTCTTAGGGCACTCGTTAAGGATCCATTTAAGTAAAATTTTGACATTATTTTTATGGGGAATGCAAAAAACTGTCAAATCATTAATGATTTTTTTTCTTTTTCCCATCAAAACTTTCCTTAAATGGATTCTTGAGGAGTGTCTTTAGGGCACTCGTTAGCATTTCACATAAATCAAATGAAACCACTCCATTAGATCTTGCTTACGCTGAGGAATTAGGATATAGTTTTGGGTTGTATTTGTGTTAGTACTGGATCAATAATTCACAAGAGATAAGTAGCACTCACATGGGCTCCTCATGGTTAATCAAGTATTTAGCAAAAATTCATTTTAATACTGAATCCTTATACTCCAATTAGATGCATTAGTCTAAAAGTATAGGCTGCAAAATGACAATAATTTCCATGTATTTACGGATTAGGAATTTCTTATGATGAGTAACAATTCTAAAATTTATTAAAATATGTTGTATATATTAATGAAAAATATAATTTATTAATGAGATAATTTTGATTTTCCATTCTAAAATAAAGAGTATCTATATAATAAGTTTTATCCAGCTGAATCATTTTCGGGACCATATATTAGTGTATAAAAACACAGGTGAACCTGTAAAATCATAAAACAACTAATCAAAGTACAATAGGATCCCATCCTAAAGCTCCAATTGAACAAATTCATATTAAATAGATCTGAACTGGTAAAATTCATTAAAGTCTCTCTTTAAATATTTAAATTTAAATTTCATTTTCAAGTTTGTTATACTCTTATTATAAAGAAATAAAGATGTCAACTCTTTGGTACTAAACTTTTTTGTCTCGGCATTTATACTAAACATATCTTCATGCAAGGAACCATGCAATTTAACAAATACAATGCAGTGTGATGCTATCTAAGATATTGATGTGGATAGACAAACTTAAGAATAATTATAAAGAGATAGGAAAATAATTATAGCAAAAAGTTACAGGTAGAATCTTCAAGTATTTTAATCATTTGATTGGTGAATTAAAAAAATAAATATATGAAATTAGTTAAAAGGATTGCTTAAACCTGATCTTTAATTCATTTACGTGGACTTTTTTTCCAGGCCAACTGCTCCCTAAAAATAAATAAATCTTCGTAGGTGTTATGTTATGTATGTGCCTGCGTAGGAAGACAAACTAATTATATCCCATGTTTTGAAATTCAGCAGGAAAATACTGACACCATTCACACGCAGGCCTGCAGTGTGATACTGAAGTTACGTTATCATTTCAATTAGACACAATCATCTATTGGCTCAATTTTTGTCGACAATAAAATTCATCATTTAACCTGCCCTTTTTCTTAATTTGGCTACACGGAAAATGTTTTTGTTTAATTGTTTGGTGTTTGGCTTCTTTAAAGTATGATTTTGACTTTGTTGTCAAAATGATGTGGCGAGATATTTTCTTAGATTTAACGTAATTGATGATTTTTTTTTTTTTTCAAATGGCCCCCGGACAATGCTACTCGCTCCATCCATTAGCAGTATGGCAAGTTCCACCTCTGAGCCACCTGCTCAGGCCGCTGATCCGACCCCCACAGTAAGACGATCTCGGGGTTATACAAGAAGTTTGGAGTTGGCGAGTCACATGAAGGCCCACAGACAAATATCTATTCGCATATCCGACGATGGAGAGAGACAGCTGGGCCACCACGATCCAAACTTCACTAACGGAATGGGACTATTGCACGGTGTGACACTCCTCAGCAATACATGTGCTGGACAAAGATACTGGAGTGGACGCGCCACAACTTGTTCGCGGTCTTGTCAATAAGTATCATTTTAAGCATCAATTTTACTTTTTATTGTTTAAAATTAAGCCTTTAACTATTGTGTTTTTTGTGTGCATGAGTGATCCGACGTTGACTTGACCACTCCGAATGTGGTCAAGTACGTCGACCACTGCATGAGCAAGGGATACTCGAACTACTGCACGAAGAAACTCAAGCCCATCATCGACGAGCATAGTGCGATTAATGTTGTTTCTCATTGTCCATATGACATCAGTGAGGAGGATTGGGCATATCTGTGCAGCATGTGGGCTTCGGATGAATACACAGTAAGTTTTACAAGGGGTGATACAAGGGGTTTGGAGTTAGCGCGTCATATGAAGACCACTAACGGATATTGATTCACATATCTTATGATGGAGAGAGAAAGTTCGGCCGCCACAATCCAAAGTTCACCAACGCAATTGAGACTATTACACGGTGTGACGCTCCCTAGCAGTAAATGTGTTGGACAAAGATACTGGAGCGGATGCGTCATAACTTTTTCGCGGTCTTGTTAATAAGTATCATTTTAAGCATCAATTTTACTTTTTTTTTTTAAATGAAGCCTTTAACTATTATGTTTTTATGTGTGTGCATGAGTGGTTTGACGTTGACTTGATTGCTCTGAATGTGGTCAAGTACGTCGACCACTGCATGGGCATGACATACTCAAACTACTGCACAAATAAACTCAAGCCCATCTTCGACGAGCATGGTGCGGTTAATGCTATTTCCCATTAGCCATATGACATCAGTGAGGAGCATTGAACATATCTGTGCGGCATGTGGACTTCAGATGAATGCGCTGTAAGTCTTAAATTTTCATAATATTTCATTTTGCAGTATTTTTGAAATAAAATAACAACTATATATATATATATATAATTTATGAGCGAAACAAGTTGAACCGGCATAATCTACGGTTTAACTATGTCGGAGGCTCCAATTCATTTTCTGTGCATCTCGATGGACACTCCGAGGTAAGCGAATATACATTTACTTAATTGTATTTTAAAAATATTTAATTACTAATTAATATTTTTCCTCTACAACAAAGCATCATGTTTAGCTCACCCACAACACTCAAAATAAAAGATTAGGTGAACAATGTCGTCCGAGAGTTCTATGTAAATGTTTAATTACATAAATTATATAAAATTTCAGTATTTTCCACTAAGACGAAATCCTAAAATATAGGAACGTATGGAGGACATTCAGACATAGAACCTCACAAATGGCTTACAGTGTTTGGTTGATGAGGAACTTTCGTGTCAGCTGTTCCAGAACACCACCTCTCACAACATCGGGCTTGACATTAGTTGAAAGGAGACAACAGTTACTTCTCGATCGTTGAATTCTCAGAATAGGTCACTATCATGAGGGAGTAGTTGAAGTGTCACATCCGAGTTTCCCATGATATGACGATAAGAGACAACATTACCATCTCACTGAGCCTCATAAAACGCATATGCATGACATGACGTGATATAACTTGACTTGCACTTAAGCTACATATTCATGCGTCATGTTATGAATTTTCTATGAACATGCATATCTGAAGTAACATTACACATGAACTATATCCAACAATGCTAAACATAACATGAATTACATGACTATTAACATTAAACCATATAGTTTATCATGATACGATACTTTACAAATAAGCCCCTGACACTTGAACCTAATGACTCAGGTGGGTGTTTATCTTTTCCAAAGCTCGTCCTCAACATTCTTGAAATCCTGCATCCCAACAAGAAAATGAGATAAATTAGTTGCATGATTGATTTAGTGAATGATTGTAGAAAATGAAATAAAACATAAAATATATGATCTGTATAAGTGATGCCATTATCACTTATTATTCTTGAAAGTATAACTTAAGTAGTCATAGACACATACCGTAGATCATGAAACATATATCATAAACCTTGGAACTTAAAAGGTGACCATGAACTGGTAACTAGGGGCCATGAAACGTGAGTCGTAGCTACGAAACATGACTGAGAAATCATGAATTGTGCATCGTGTATCATGTCATGTAAGTTGTAAGACGTGAATGGTACGATATAGAATGCGACTAGTAAAACCTAACCCATGATCCGTAAGTCATAGAATCTAATAATTGAAAAACTTATATATGTAATGATCGATGTCTCCCCCGTATCGCCATATGTACTGGGATTGGGCTATTGCCCCCATGTACGCTTGCACATGTTTTAAATCATGAAAACATATGTATTGTAACCTAAGAGCATAAGACCTACTTAACGGGACCTAGCTCCGCGTAAACAAGGGAACGCGAAAATGAATATACCTAAAAGTGATGGAGTTGGTGTTTGGAGTGCCAATCCGATTTGTATATTTTATTATTTATTAATAAAATAACTACATTTTTCATTTCATACCTCATTAATGGTATTGTCATTATGCGTATTAGATTGATGTATAGATATGCTAACAATGACATCGACCTTAGAATAGTTTTGACACTGGGTGTAAGCTATTCTTAAAGTAAATATTCATAGTCGTTGGTTTTGGAATACGGTCGAATTCCTATAACCTAGAAGACTAGCACATGTCGTATATTGGAATTGGAGTTCCAATGGTTTAACGCGATGTACCATGAGTTTTGGAAACTCGTATAGACATGTGGGTATTCGTTGGAGTGAATACTGAATGACTCGCAGGTGATTCCTAATAGTTGGAAGTACACACCACCGTCAATAGGAATCTCCTCGAATCGAGTAGCATATGTAATCATTTGTCTATAGGATAGCATTGATTTTGTGTGAGATCCTCCACACTTTAATGCCATGTATGTCAGAAACCTTTCATGGTCTGGCCTCTAGATGTTCGTTGGGTGTGGACTGATGCACTCAGTAATCAAGTACGAAGCAAGATAGGATCCATCGGCCTATATGTGTACCATAAGGGGTTTAGGTATCCATGTGAGTTAAGTCACGATTCTTAAAGACTTTGGCCAAAGCCGATCACCTAAGGTGGATCGCATCAGTTATGAAGAATCGTGGACATGTCGACATGGGATGTGCGCCTTGGAAATTTGACGGTATATTCTATGTTTCCTAAGGATAACTCGGATAGCCTATGATAGAGGTATTGTTAAACATATGTGATGACCTCAACTTGTATAGTTCAGAAAGGTCGTTCGTGTTCTTCGCAAATTCGGAGGTGGCTAAATTGCGTTCATATTAGCTAGGCTTATATGACGAACATGTCTGAACTCAGAGAGTCCCAATATGAAGTGTACTCGTTGAGCACTTGGGTAGCCGATTATTTTTGATAAAAGATAATATTTGATTTTATAATTATCAACTAAGATAATCAAGTGTTATTGGATAACATTATTTACTTTGACCAAATTGGATTAATTGGATTAATTCAATAATTACACAAGAGCTTAATTGTAAAATCATAATTATCTCTACAATTTGAGGATATTATGGTAATTGTAAGTATGTAATAATAGGTGGTTTTGGCTTGATTTAATTGGATTAAATCAAAATGGCAAACATTGAACTAATCAATTTCCTAATCCTTGGCTTGATTTAATTGGATTAAATTAAAATGGGAGATAATGGAGATTAGTCATACCTAATTATACATATTTGGACAAATTAGATTAAGCCCACTTAAAAGTTGATTACAACTTTTATTAATTAAAAATTACCTAAGTTTTGCTATAAATAGCAAGCTTTAGGAAGGTTTTAATGACAAGAATAACAAGCATAAGAAAATTCTTGAGAGATTAGCCTAAGTGAGAGATGTGTTTAGAGAAGCTTGTGAGGTCTCTACAACATTTCATGTAGGAGAAATCAAGATTGGATCTTGAAGTGAAGCTTGGAAGCATTGGAAACAAGATTGTATCTTGAAGTCAAACTTGCACACCTTTAAGGTTCTCCAACAATTTCAACAAAGGAGAGGTAGATTGAATCTTACATCAAGCTTACTAGGTAAAGTTTGATCTTCTCCTAAGCGATGTTTATTTGTGAATTAGATGCATGATCACATAGCTTAATGTTGAATAAGGCTAATCAATTGTGTTAGGATATTTTAGAAGTATAAACACAACATGCTTGTAATTAGGTCAAAGATGTTCATGTTGGACATGGAATAATTAATAAGAGCTATGGCTACCATTCTAGAATCACTTGACCACCTTTGGGTGACCTAGAATTGTTCACGAGACATTTCTTATTGGGATTCTAATTTGGTTTGTGCATTGGATTCAAAATTTACGCAAGTGCGTATTTAGAATAAATTTATGTTTTTGTAAAAATATTTGATATTTTGAAAAACTTGTTTTTTATTATATAACATGTGTTTATGTTGGTTTTGAAATTAAAAATTAATTTTTGGTATTTTTGAAGTGTTTAGGGAAGACCGGAAGCAATTAGGGTAAAATACCCTAATTGCTTCAGCTCACTGGAAAGTGAGATAAAGCATATAAAAGAAAAAAAAAATTCAGCAGTGCGCGCTACAGTGCCCGCACTGCACTGTAGCACGCCCAGTGGGTGCACGTACGTGCACTACGAGCGGGAATTTTGTTTTTCTTCGTTTTTGAGTTTCTGGACTCCGATTCAGCCTCGATTTTTTTCTATACACTCGTAATGGAATATTGTATTTCATTAAATAATTTAAAATTACACCTATACTTAATATCCATGGGTTAGACCCATTTTCGCTGCCCGGGGCACCGATCCAACCCTAGGGGTTCCACAACAGAACAGAATGGTATCAGTAACAAAGGCTTAACCACACAACACATATTTTTGAATCTATGCCATAGTAATTTTAATTTAATTATGCATAAGGCATATTAGATATGTATTGCATGTTTTAAATTAAAACTTTGACCTAATTAAGTTAATGACTTAATTATCATAAATCTCTCGTGATCTGGTGATTACTTTATTTAGGTAATAATATTAATAATGTTGGAGCATTATTGGATGGTCCATCTTGTCAATACAGAGATGAATGAGTTCTTACTACTTATATCCAATATCGTCATTAGTGTGAGGGTATAAGTGCTTGGAACTTAGGTTGCTCCGATAAAACATTAGATGTAGCGTGATGAGTTAACGTAGTCACCCAATATCGTCATTAGTGTGAGGGTGTATATACGAAGCTCATTAGTGCACATTGACAAATATACACCTAGAACACGTCTCAATCCAATATCGTCATTAGTGTGAGGATAAGAAACGGTTTATGACCAAACTAAGAGTCACATGAAGTGATTGACCTTGGAGGTCTACCTAATGAGTTTATAAAGGCCAATATCGTCATTAGTGTGAGGCTGGAGTAAATGTCATGGGATCCACTTCCCGCTATGAAATTTTGATAGTCAAATTTCTATTTTTCTATTAAGGGAGATTACAAAATTACATAAAGTAGTGGGAGGGCACTAATAGATTTAAAATTCCATAATCAATTAGTGTTATCACTTTTGAAATGAAAACTGTTCTGCTATTACTCAAAAATATTATCTTCTAGATGGCTGCTACTAATCCATTGATGAAACTTTTGGATTCCAATAAGCTAAAATGAGCCGAAAACTATTTCGAATGGGAAATAAACATGCGCCTTGTCTTGGAGTATGAAAAGTTGACTTATGTCACTATCAATCCACTGCCTGTTGATTTCGATCCTAACTCCACTCCAGAAGAGCGAAATTTTTTTTATAGATGGAAGGATGATAACCTGAAGGTGAAAGCCTACATCTTGGGATCGATGGTTCCAGATTTGCTGAGACAGTACATTGAAGTACCAGATGCTTGGAGCATCATGCGAACACTCAAGGAGTTGTTCGAGGCAAATCAAGAGATGGAACTTTATCGAAGGTCTAAGGAATTGTTCCGCGCTGAACTCAATGAGGGAGGAGCTGTCAGCACTCATGTTTTTAACATGATTGACCAGATTCGATATCTGAAACGACATGGCATTGTGTTTGATGAACGGCTGGGCCGTAATTTGATTATGTATTCTTTGCCTGGTTCTTATGCTGGCTTTGTATTAAATTTCCATATGCATTCGATGCAAGCCACATACGAAGAACTTCATTACATGCTACGCACAGTGGAGAAATATTTGAGAAAAGGCAACCCCATACTGTATCTCCATGGTGGAGCTGGCTCTTCAAAGACTTATGGGAAGTCAAAGAAAATAAAGATGGGGAAGAAGAAGATATCAAAGAAAAACTCCAAGAAGCGCAAAGACGCAAAATCGAAAGTAGCTCGTGATCAATGTCTACAATGCAAGAAGTCTGGACACTGGAAGAAGGACTGTCCAGAGCTAAAAGGAAAAGCAGGCCCCTCAGATACACTTTGTATTTTTCCAATTATTGACATCTCATTAGCCTTAGATACAAATAGTGGATGGGTGTTAGACACTCGCAGTCCTACTCATATTTTCAATTCCTTAAAGAAAATGAGGATTAAAAGAAGGCTAAATAAATGGGAGATCCAGCTTAGAGTTGGCAATGGTGAGACATTGGATGTCAAGGCCATAAGAACAGTTGTTCTAGATCTCCCAAATAGATGTAAATTAGATTTTTACGACTGTTATTATGTTCCCTCACTTATTAGATAAATAATATCGCTGCCAATATTAGATAAAGAGGAATATAAAATAAACATTAAGGATGAAACTTTATGTTTGTATGATAAAGAAAATTTATTGAAATGTGAATGTTCTTTATCAAACGGTCACTATGTTTTGGAAACATATAAAGATGTCTTTAATGTAGAGGAAAATATAAGTAGGAAGTCTGAACTAAATAATACTGAATTATGGCATATGAGATTAAGCCACATAGGTATTAGACGTCTATCCAAATTGGTAAATGATGGTTTGATTGAAAATCTTACCTTAGATCTTTATCCGATTTGTGAGTCATGTATCCAAGGAAAGATGACAAATGCCTCATTTCAAGGTGTTGGACACTGTGCTGGAGATTTACTGGAGCTAATACACAACGATGTGTGTGGTCCATTAAATCATGTCGCTCATGATGGTTCAACATACTTTGTAACTTTCACAGATGACAAGTCTAGATATGGATATGTCTATCTGATGAAACATAAGTCGGAAATATTTGACAAGTTCAAAATAATCCAAAACAAAGTAGAAAAAAAAACCAAAAAATTCATCAAGAACCTTAGATCAGATCGAGGCGGTGAATACATGAGTGAAGAATTCAGAAATTATTTAAGGGAGAATGGAATTCTCGCCCAATATAGCCCACCAAGAACACCTCAACACAATGGAGTGTCTGAGCGAAGAAATCAAACTTTATTGGATATGGTGCGATCCATGATGAGCTATACAGATCTTCTTTATTACCTTTGGGGTTACGCTTTACAAATTGCTGCCTACATACTTAATAGGGTTCCATCGAAAGTTGTTTCTACAACCCCCTATCAGATATGGTTCGGTAGAAATCCAAGTCTTAGACATTTAAAGATTTGGGGTTATCCTGCATACGTTAGAATTACACAGCGGGATAAACTAGCACCCAGATGGTATAAATATAGGTTCATTGGATATCCTGGTAATTCCATGGGATATCAATTCTAAGATTCCGAACAACGAAATGTATTTGTTGTTCGCTTTGTAACTTTTCTTGAAAAGCAATTTTTGAGAGAAAGTGCGAATTGTAGAGAGATTAAACTTGATGAGTTTGATCCCAACATTAAGGAAACTGAGATGAAACCAGAGATCCAACTAGGTGAAGGATCTACAACACAGGTTCTACGTAAGTCGAATAGAATATCAAGGCCTCATGAGAGACTGTTTTTAACATCTGATGTGAGCCTTGATGTTCTCCTCTTGGAGGAAAAAGATCCGACTACGTATAAAGAAACGATATTGGATATCGATTTGGGAAAATGGCAGGAAGCCATGAAATCCGAAATGGATTCAATGCATGCCAATCAAGTCTGGGACTTAGTTGAACTTCCTGAAGGAATTAAACTTATTGGTTGTAAATGGGTTTACAAAAGGAAGCGAGGGCCCGATGAAAATATGGAAACCTTTAAGGCCTGACTGGTAGCAAAAGGTTACACTCAACGTCCTGAGATTGACTATGAGGAAACTTTTTCACCAGTAGCCATGCTAAAATCCATTAGGATTCTTTTAGCCATTGCTGCATATCACGACTATGAGATATGGCAAATGGATGTGAAAACCGCTTTTCTAAATGGATTCATTAAGGAGGATATCTATATGGAACAATTAGAGGGTTTCGTATCCAGTGAGACTTCAAACTTGGTTTGTAAGCTCCAAAAGTCTATTTATGAACTTAAACAGGCATCTCGAAGCTGGAATCGTCGTTTTGATGAGATAATTAGATTATCTGGATTCATCAAAAACGAGGAAGAACCATGTGTTTATAAGAAAGTTAGTGGGAGCATGATAGTTTTCCTAGTCTTGTATGTAGATGACATCCTTATCATAGGAAATGATATAGAGATGATGCAAAGTGTGAAAGCCTACCTTTGCAAGAACTTCTCCATGAAAGATATGGGAGAAGCTTCATATATACTAGGTATAAGGGTCTACCGAGATAGAGTTAGGAAGCTTAGAGGGTTGTCACAATTGACGTACATAGACAAGATGTTAGAAAGGTACAGTTTAACCAACTGCAAGGCAGCAAATGTACCTTTCTGATACGGCATACATCTTTCGAAGAAAATGACACCTCAAACCGAGGAAGAGAGAGTTAGGATGTCTAACTTGCCATATGCTTCTTATATTGGAAGCATAATGTATGTTATGTTATATACTAGACCTAACATCAGTTTCGGCGTCAGTGTGACTAGCCGATATCAATCTGATCCAGGTAATGATCATTGGACAGCCTTGAAACATATCATAAAATATCTTAAAGGCACCAAGGATAAGTTTCTGATATATGGAGAAGATGAGCTACAAGTTAAGGGTTATACAGACTTCGACTTCCATGGAGATCCAGATGATAGAAAATCTACATCAGGATACATATTTACCCTTAACGGTGGTGCTGTTAGTTGGCGTTGTTTAAAGCAAGGCTCAACAGCTGATTCCACCATTGAGGCGTAATTTATAGCGGCTTCAGAAGTGGCTAAAGAAGCTGTTTGGATTAGAAATTTTGTCACAGAACTTGGCATTGTGCCTAGTATTGCTGATTCGATCCTATTGTACTGTGATAATAACGGAGCCATCGCGCAGGCTATGGAGTCGAGGGTGCATTCCAAGTCTAAACACGTGGAAAGGAAATACCGCGTAATTAGAGAGATTATTGAACGAAAAGACATAGTGGTCTTGAAGGTTCAAGGACAAGACAACATAGCAGACCCACTTACAAAGGTCTTGCCTCCTCAGTTATTCGATAAACATGTGGAGGATATGAGACTATGGTACCATCCAGATTGCCACTAAGCAAGTGGGATTTTGATGTAGTTGGTGCTTGGAGTGCCAATCCGATTTGTATATTTTAATATTTATTAATAAAATAACTATATTTTTCATTTCATACCTCATTAATGGTATTATCATTATGCGTATTAGATTGATGTATAGATATGCTAAGAATGACATCGACCTTAGAATAGTTTTGACACTGGGTGTAAGCTATTCTTAAAGTAAATATTCATAGTCTTTGTGTAGGCATTGCATTTTTGCATATCAGCCCGATGATGAGTCTCGTATGGAGACACTATCTCTTTAGTTGTGAAAGTCGCGCGAAACGGACGTTGAAAGGGTAAAATTGGAAAATGGAATTTTTGTTGGATTTAATCCAGTTGTTTAGCTTCGGTTGCTTGTTGGATCTCTGTTTCAAAGCTTATCCTCGGCCCAAAACCCCCATAAACCACTTACCAAACCATAAACTAAACCTAAACACACCAAGCCCAATCCAAAATAATTAAAACATTTAAAATGCATGTCACAAATTAAACTAAAACCAATTAAATTAAACTTAAATTAAATTAAATCACTTCCAAATTAAAATCAAATTAAATGATTCACTCACCAATTTAAATCCATCCCCATTTACATGATTTCTTTTCTTCCAAATAAACCCATGCAGAAACCCTAATACACTACTATATAAACAACAAACCCTAATCCTCTTGAACCCCCCTCTTGCCTCTCTCGCTCTCGGCCCCCTCTCCACACACACGGTAAACAATAAACAAAATAATAAACCCTAATCAGCCATCCTCTCTCTCTCGGATCCTCTCTCTCTCGGCCACAACCAGAAGGAGAAACCCTAAGCAGCTCTAGCCTTTCTCTCACCTCCTAGCTCTCGGCAGCCCTCTACTAGCAAACAAAAAACCCGATCTCTCTCGACTGAACCAAAGACAAGACGCAAGAACCCTAACTCTCTCTCTCTAACCTCAAGCACACACGACAATTGAAGAAGATAAGCCTCACACATAATCACTCACTCGGCAGACCCTATCTCTCTCTTTAAACTCACACGCTAACAAGAAAACCCCAAAGCTCTCATCTTTCATGTAGACGTCCTCTCTCATCTTCTCGCCTCCCTCTCATCTTTTCATCCTCCAAACCTGGGATTCACGGCAACAAAAAGACCCTAAAACATGTCTCTCCTCTCCCATTGAAGATACACTCACAGCCAAAAGACAAAACTCACGCACCCAAGCCACTCACGGCTCTTTCACGGCAATCAAAACCACTCACAAGGTACACACAAATCAGCCACAAACCCATGCACACTGACCGACTGAAATAAGAAACAAAGTAGTAGCCATAAACCAACGAGCCCTCTTCACAAATCATAAAACATGTAGCCACACACTCCCACGACAATACAAATAAGCCCCCCTTCAAAGTAGCAACCCCACTGACCGACCAAGCCACACGTGAACATGCACTATGTGAGGGCGTGAATCATCAAAGGCGTGAACATGTTGTTCGATTATTCGTGCATGTGCCATTCATCAATTTGCAAGTTTGAGAGTCTGACCTTACAGCTTCTTGATTATCTGATCGTCCATGCAATTAATCTTATGCACATGCGCATCTTACTTTAATCCAGCCTTGGTCACAATCACATTCCACAAGCACAAACCGATGAACCCTCAAACAGTCCACGAACCAAACACAAAAACAACCAAAACTGCCCATCACGTGAACAAAAGACAAACGACCAATCAGCCAACCCACTCACGAAAGTGACCCCACAAGTCAGCCAACCTTAACACCAAAATCCCCTTTCAACGCCACCTGCACCCCCACATTGCTAACTCCCATCCACGCAACAAACAAAACCCTTAAATTGCCGCATCACAAGCCACAGCTCACCCACTCACGCCAATTTCCCTTCCAGCCTTTCACGCCACACATACACTCACCTTCACGCACACAAACTGCACACATTAGCCCTCTGACCAGCCTCAAAGCCACGCACCAAGAATCAGCATTTCAACTCCACTCACGCCCCTTCACCACGCCTACAATCCACAACACAAACCTGCCTCTTGCTCCATACGTCAATAACACCCTTAAGCCACAACCCACTTAGCTTCAACACCTAATCACACACCCCCTTCATAGCCGCATACAGCCCCCACATACAGCCTGAAATTACCGCACAATACCCTCACAATACAGCCCCTCACTGCATCATAAACTGTCCAGAAATTCCCCTAAATAACACCAAAAAAACCGCAGCCCCTTAGCCCTCCAAAACCGCAAAACAGTCCACCATTTACCGCAAACCAGTAAGCTAAATACCGCAACCAGAAATACCGTGAAACGGAGTAAAAACAGCAGTCCAAACAGCGAAACAACGATGAAGAATATTGGATTAGTGAACCAGAAGAGTTGTGGAACATCAACCCTTCCGACGGCCGTATAACGCACTTTCGAGAGATGACAAAAGATGTTAGACCTGAGGGCACCTTTTTATTTATTATCATTCGTTTATTTTGTTTATTTTAAAAATATTATCGCATGAGAGTCGTTTGAAGCATGATGTGATTGTTGGATGAGCGGAATATATGTTCCATTTTGTGGTATATAGGATGGAAACCCGGACTTAAATTCCGTAGCCGAATCCGAATGGACGGTAGTGCGGTTTGTACTCGGGATACAACGCCACGTACCACTTAAGAGACACTTATTTCGTCTCATCCAAACTTGTGTTTTAGCATGTTGTAGTTCGTAGGTTATTTATTTGTTATTAAAGCATGAAATCATCAATCCGAATGAACTGATAATGACTTTTAATAATTACACTCCACACACTTCTGGATGGTTCATCAATTTCGGTCATGAAATCATCGGAATTTGAAAATATTTTCTCTTTCCAAGTTGTAGATCTTTGAGTCTTCTTTAATCTGGAACTTGAATCAGCTAAATCCAATATCTGAGTAAAACGTTATGCTCAAAATACGACAGATGCGCAAAACTGGAATTTCCAAAACTGCACTTCGTCAAAAACGCCCTTTCAAGTTTCCAATCTCCAAAATTAATATATCAAGTCCAATAATTGCCCTTATTTGATCCACATTTCGTCCTAAATGATTTCATTGAGTCCCGATATTATTTTATCTGCAAAATAAAATAAAACATATCAAAACGTTCATCAAACCCGAGAAACTAAACAAAATATTAAGTAAAATGGGCGGTAAATATTGATATATTTTCCGCTCATCAAGGCCCACGTCAGCATCAGTTTGCGGCGAGGCCCACATTAGTGTCAGTTTGGGGCAAGACCCATATCAGTTTGGGGTGAGGCCCACATAAGTAACAGTTTGGGGAGAAGCCCATATCAGTTTGGGGCGAGGCCCACATTAGTACTAGTCTGGGGACGAGGCCCATATCAGAATCAGTTTTGAGGGCGAGGCCCACATCAATACCATTTTAGGGTCGAAGACCCACTACATCATCAGTTCTAGGGCAAGGTCCCTATTGCCAACGGTGTTGGGTCGAGGTGCCCAGGGTCGAGGTGCCCCCGTTTTCGGTTGTAGTTCCGGGTCGAGGTGCCCAAGGTCGAGGTGCCCACTACATCATCAGTTCGAGGGCGAGGTCCCTATTTTCAGCGGTGTTGGGTCGAGGTGCCCAGGGTCGAGGTGCCCCCGTTGTCGGTTGTAGTTCCGGATCGAGGTGCCCAGGGTCGAGGTGCCCACTACATCATCAGTTCGAGGGCGAGGTCCCTATTGTCAGCGGTGTTGGGTCGAGGTGCCCACTACATCATCAGTTCGAGGGCGAGGTCCCTATTGTCAGCGGTGTTGGGTCGAGGTGCCCAGGGTCGAGGTACCCCCATTGTCGGTTGTAGTTCAGGGTCGAGATGCCCACTACATCATCAGTTCGAGGGCGAGGTCCCTATTGTCAGCGGTGTTGGGTCGAGGTGCCCAGGGTCGAGGTGCCCCCGTTGTCGGTTGTAGTTCCGAGTCGAGGTGCCCATGGTCGAGGTGCCCACTACATCATCAGTTCGAGGGCGAGGTCCTTATTGACAGTGGTGTTGGGTCGAGGTGCCCAGGGTCGAGGTGCCCTCGTTGTCGGTTGCAGTTCCGGGATGCGTCCCAGGGTCGAGGGCCCACTGCATCATCATCACAGTTCACATTCGGTGGTTCGGGAACAAAGCCTAGAGGTCGAGGCGCCTCGCCACCATATCTACTACATCATCAAATCAGTTCGAAGTAGCAGGCAAGTCAGGTGGCAGCTGGCGAGCTAGGTAAGTAAAAATGCATTGCACGTACTTTGATAGGATTATCATTGTCACACACTGCACAAGTCCCATCAAAGTGGGGGCGACTGTAGGCATTGCATTTTTGCATATCAGCCCAATGATGAGTCTCGTATGGAGACACTATCTCTTTAGTTGTGAAAGTCGCGCGAAACGGACGTTGGAAGGTTAAAATTGGAAAATGGAATTTTTTTTGGATTTAATCCAGTTGTTTAGCTTCGGTTGCTTGTTAGATCTCTGTTTCAAAGCTTATCCTCGGCCCAAAACCCCCCATAAACCACTTACTAAACCATAAACTAAACCTAAACACACCATGCCCAATCCAAAATAATTAAAACATTTAAAATGCATGTCACAAATTAAACTAAAACCAATTAAATTAAACTTAAATTAAATTAAATCACTTCCAAATTAAAATCAAATTAAATGATTCACTCACCAATTTAAATCCATCCCCATTTACATGATTTCTTTTCTTCCAAATAAACCCATGCAGAAACCCTAATACACTACTATATAAACAACAAACCCTAATCCTCTTGAACCCCCCTCTTGCCTCTCTCGCTCTCGGCCCCCCTCTCCACACACACGGCAAACAATAAACAAAATAATAAACCCTAATCAGCCATCCTCTCTCTCTCGGATCCTCTCTCTCTCGGCCACAACTAGAAGGAGAAACCCTAAGCAGCTCTAACCTCTCTCTCACCTCCTAGCTCTCGGCAGCCCTCTACTAGCAAACAAAAAACCCGATCTCTCTCGACTGAACCAAAGACAAGACGCAAGAACCCTAACTCTCTCTCTCTAACCTCAAGCACACACGACAATTGAAGAAGATAAGCCTCACACACAATCACTCACTCGACACACCCTATCTCTCTCTTCGAACTCACACGCTAACAAGAAAACCCCAAAGCTCTCATCTTTCATGTAGACGTCCTCTCTCATCTTCTCGCCTCCCTCTCATCTTTTCATCCTCCAAACCTGGGATTCACGGTAACAAAAAGACCCTAAAACACGTCTCTCTTCTCCCATTGAAGATACACTCACAGCCAAGAGACAAAACTCACGCACCCAAGCCACTCACGGTAATCAAAACCACTCACAAGGTACACACAAATCAGCCACAAACCCATACACACTGATCGACTGAAATAAGAAACAAAGCAGTAGCCATAAACCAACGAGCCCTCTTCACAAATCATAAAACATGTAGCCACACACTCCCAGGACAATACAAATAAGCCCCCCTTCAAAGTAACAACCCCACTGACCGACCAAGCCACACGTGAACATGCACTATGTGAAGGGCGTGAATCATCAAAGGCGTGAACATGCTGTTCGATTATTCGTGCATGTGCCATTCATCAATTTGCAAGTTTGAGAGTCTGACTTTACAGCTTCTTGATTATCTGATCGTCCATGCAATTAATCTTATGCACATGCGCATCTTACTTTAATCTAGCCTTGGTCACAATCTCATTCCACAAGCACAAACCAATGAACCCTCAAGCAGTCCACGAACCAAACACAAAAGCAACCAAAACTGCCCATCACGTGAACAAAAGACAAATGACCAATCATCCAACCCATTCACGAAAGTGAACCCCACAAGTCAGCCAACCTTAACACCAAAATCCCCTTTCAATGCCACCTGCACCCCCACGTTGCTAACTCCCATCCACGCAACAAACAAAACCCTTAAATTGCCGCATCACAAGCCACAGCTCACCCACTCACACCAATTGCCCTTCCAGCCTTTCACGCCACACGTACACTCACCTTCACGCACACAAACTGCACACATTAGCCCTCTGACCAGCCTCAAAGCCACGCACCAAGAATCAGCCTTTCAACTCCACTCACGCCCCTTCACCACGCCTACAATCCACAACACAAACCTGCCTCTTGCTCCATACGTCAATAGCACCCTTAAGCCACAACCCACTTAGCTTCAACACCTAATCACACACCCTCTTCATAGCCGCATACAGCCCCCACATACAGCCTAAAATTACAGCACAATACCCTCCCAATACAGCCCCTCACTGCATCATAAATTGTCCAGAAATTCCCCCAAATAACACCAAAAAAATCGCAGCCCATTAGCCCTCCAAAATCGCAAAACAGTCCACCATTTACCGTAAACCAGTAAGCTAAATACCGCAACCAGAAATACCGTGAAACGGAGTAAAAACAGCAGCCCAAATAGCGAAACAGCGAGGAAGAATATTGGATTAGTGAACCAGAAGAGTTGTGGAACATCAACCCTTCCGACGGCCGTGTAACGCGCTTTCGAGAGACGACAAAAGAGGTTAGACCTGAGGGCACCTTTTTATTTATTATCTTTCGTTTATTTTGTTTATTTTAAAAATATTATCGCATAAAAGTCGTTTGAAGCATGATGTGATTGTTGGATGAGCGGAATATGTGTTCCCTTTTGTGGTACATATGATGGAAACCCGGACTTAAATTCCGTAGCCGAATCCGAATGGACGGTAGTGCGGTTTGTACTCGGGATACAACGCCACTTACCACTTAAGAGACACGTATTTCGTCTCATCCAAACTTGTGTTTTAGCATGTTGTAGTTCGTAGGTTATTTATTTGTTATTAAAGCATGATTAGGTTGTTAGCATGTCATTTGTCTTAAGCATGATTTAGTCGATAGAAAGTTATTTCTTTATGCATGATTATGTTGTTTTCACATTAGGGATTTAATTTATATTTATGCTTAGATTCTTATTTATTTTCCGCATTAGATAATTGAGCATGCTTGTGTGATGATTGTATGTTATTGCGTGTTTGCCGTTATGACAACTTACTTTGAAGTATGCGAACTTAGATATAGGTTCTCATTGTTATTATTATGCATGCGGACTTAGGCGTAGATTACTCTTGAGCATGAATGTTGAATAGATTCAGTTAGTTTATTGCACAAATCATATCATCACAAGTGACATAAGTAAGGGACCATTTCGAACCCAACGGTTTGAGGTCTTCCCTTACGAGGGGTGAGCGCGGCCTTAAATCTTTGTCCTGGTTCACACCGGGTGGCGACTCCATGTTATTTCTCCGGTTTAGTTACCCCGCGGACTATTCCATACTCCCAACTAGGCCGCGAGCCTAGAACAGCGTCGTCAGTTTCTGTGTCTCACACTTTGGTTTTGGAATACGGTCGAATTCCTATAACCTAGAAGACTAGCACATGTTATATATTGGAATTGGAGTTCCAATGGTTTAACGTGATGTACCATGAGTTTTGGAAACTCATATAGACATGTGACCATTCGTTAGAGCGAATACCGAATGACTCACAGGTGATTCATAATAGTTGGAAGTACACACCACCATCAATAGGAATCTCCTCGAGTCGAGTAGCATATGTAATCCTTTGACTATATGATAACATTGATTTTGTGTGAGATCCTCCACACTTTGATGCCATGTATGTCAGAAACCTTTCATGGTCTGGCCTCTAGATGTTCGTTGGGTGTAGACCGATGCACTCAGTAATCAAGTACAAAGCAAGATAGGATCTGTCGGCCTATATGTGTACCATAAGGGGTTTAGGTATCCATGTGAGTTAAGTCACGATTCTTAAAGACTTTGGCCAAAGCCGATCACCTAAGGTGGATCGCATCAGTTATGAAGAATCATCGACATGAGATGTGCGCCTTGGAAACTTGACGGTATATTCTATGTTTCCTAAGGACAAACTCGGATAGCCTACGATCGAGGGATTGTTAAACATGTGTGATGAAATCAACTTGTATAGTTCAGAAAGGTCGTTCGTGTTCTTCGCGAATTCGGAGGTGGCTGAATTGCGTACATATTAGCTAGGCTTATATGACGAACATGTCTGAACTTAGAGAGTCCCAATATGAAGTGTACTCGTTGGGCACTTGGGTAGCCGATTATTTTTTATAAAAGATAATATTTGATATTATAATTATCAACTAAGATAATCAAGTGTTATTGGATAACATTATTTACTTTGACCAAATAGGATTAATTGGATTAATTCAATAATTACACAAGGGCTTAATTGTACAGTCATAATTATCTCTACCATTTGAGGATATTATGGTAATTGTAAGTATGTAATAATAGGTGGTTTTGGCTTGATTTAATTGGATTAAATCAAGGTGGCAAACATTTAACTAATCAATTTCCTAATCCTTGGCTTGATTTAATTGGATTAAATTAAAGTGGGAGACAATGGAGATTAGTCACACCTAATTATACATATTTGGACAAATTGGATAAAGTCCACTTAAAAGTTGATTACAACTTTTATTAATTAAAGATTGCCTAAGTTTTGCTATAAAAAGCAAGCTTTAGGAAGGTTTTAATGACTAGAAAAAATAACAAGCATAAGCAAATTCTTGAGAGATTAGCCTAAGTTAGAGAAGTGTTTAGAGACGCTTGTGAGGTCTCTACAACATTTCATCTAGGAGAAATCAAGATTGGATCTTGAAGTGAAGCTTGGAAGCATTGGAAACAAGATTGGAGCTTGAAGTCAAGCTTGCACACCTTGGAGGTTCTCCAACAATTTCAACAAAGGAGAGGTAGATCGAATCTTGCATCAAGCTTACTAGGTAAAGTTTGATCTTCTCCTAAGCTATGTTTATTTGTGTATTAGATGCATGATCACATAGCTTAATGTTGAATAAGGCTAATAAATTGTGTTAGGATACTTTAGAAGTATAAACACAACATGCTTGTAATTAGGTCAAAGTTGCTCATGTTGGACATGGAACAATTAATAAGAGTTTGGAACTCTAAATTAAAGCTTAGAGCTATGGCTACCATTCTAGAATCACTTGACCACCTTTGGGTGACCTAGAATTATTTACGAGACATTTCTTATTGGGATTCTAATTTGGTTTGTGTATTGGATTCAAAATTTACGCAAGTGCGTATTTAGAATAAATTTATGTTTTTGTAAAAATATTTGATATTCTGAAAAACTTGATTTTTATTCTATAACATGTGTTTATGTTGGTTTTGAAATTAAAAATTAATTTTGGGTGTTTTTGAAGTGTTTAGGGAAGACCGGAAGCAATTAGGGTAAAATACCCTAATTGCTTCAACTCACTAGAAAGTGAGTTGTAGCATATAAAAGAAAACAAAAAAAAAATTTCAGCAGTGCCCGCACTGTACTGTAGCCCGTACAGTGCACGCGCGTATGCGTACTGCGCGAGAATTTTGTTTTGCTTCATTTTTGAGTTTCCGGACTCCGGTTCAGCCTCGTTTTTTTTTCTATACACTCGTAATGGAATATAGTATTTCATTAAATAATTTAAAATTATACCATACTTGATATCCATGGGTTAGACCCATTTCCACTGCCTGGGACACCGATCCAACCCTAGGGTTGTTGGGTTTCTACTATAGTCCCAAGATCATTCAAGCAATGAAAATAATGTGAATACAATAAAGAAGTATGGTGGAATCATACTTACAATGAACGGATTTGCGATGCGTTGAACACAAAACTTTTTCCTTGCTCCATGAAGCTCTCGGCAAAGCTTCTTCTTTGTGCTCCTCCAAGATTCGATCAACCTCCATGGAAGTCCTCCAAGCTCAAAGCTTTGATTTGAAATTCCATGCTCATGAATGGGTTTCCCTATCACCTTTGTTTGACTCCAAATGTGTGCTAGCACTTGTGAAAATTTGCAACAAATCTTCACATTTTCCCTTGTGTTGAGTTTTGGCCAAGCCAAAACATTTGAGAGGGAGAGAGTTTCGGTCATGAAGGAAAAAAAAGAGTGAGTTGTGTTTTGTTTTTTTTTAAACCTAATTCAAAAATCCTTTACCAATTTTGGTATTTGTTTTTCTAAAAAACAAAAGGCAAAAAGGAGGGAAAATTGCATTGAATACATTCAACAACCACCATCAATGAATAGTGATTGGTTGTCAATCACTAAAAGTTGACTTGACATCCATCACTAAAGTGACAAGTGATGTTGTTGGACAGTTATGACCCATAGCGTCAATATTTGTACAGATCATGGTGTTGTTGTACAAATTAACTATGTGACAAAGGAAATTGATCTCTTATCATTTGTAATTAGATTACCAAGATGTATAAATGATAGGAGGTCCTTATGATTAGTTCCTGGATTGAGATGATATGAGATAGTATCAATCTACGAAGGTTTAATCATTAAATATTCCTAGTCAGAGTATTATCGAGATTGGACATCGATAATGCGAAAAGACTAGTATTATACTTGTGCGCGTTGTGGGAGCATAACGACATAGTTCTCATATATTTGGGTATAGGATACTCATGCAAGTGTAGTAGGAGGTTGTGTTTTACCGATGGTACGGAAAAACAGCTTCGCTCTGGATAGACCCCTCGGAATTCCATTGGTAGTATGACTATGTGTCTATGGAAGTCCGAATCAGGGTAGGTGTATTTGGTCTTAACCTGAGACTTGCACCGCTAATACTTGCGACAATCAATGTACTTTGGTTTTGGTCGTCCAGGGCTTTAACAGGTTCTGTGTACGCCTCTTCTGGGTATGTTGAGAATCGTAGTATATTGGGTGTGATGTCGAGATGGAAGTATCACTCCAGTCATAGTGGAGATGATGGTCACATAGGATACAGAACTGGTTCTCTTATGTACTGCAGTCATCGGGATAATATGACTAGGTCATGATTATCCGATTATATAGACTAGTTATCAGAGATCCGATATGTGCTTCGTACGGGGCACACACAATTCCAGCCCCAGGCCTAACATGTGACATTCGATACTGGATCGAGATACGCAATACTACGTATACTACGCCTGATATAGATCACATATTCCTGTAAGGATATTTCTGGAGAATTGGGTAGGCATGACGCTTTGCTAGAAGCCAACATGTCTTGTAAATCGGTAAAAACGTAGTACTAGGTACGTACGTATTTGGATAGTCCGACGATCGGATTTACTGCCAACATATCCGGGGATCTCATGGGTTGCTTCCCGAAGATTCACCGATGACGTATGACTCGCACATAATTAATCTGAGATTAATTATAAGAGAGAGAGAATTAATCTGGGATTAATTACGGAGATATTTTATCTGGGATAAAATATTATTTAAAGAGATAAAACGATTAATTTGGAATTAATCAATAAAATAATATATTTGATATATTATACGAAATTGGATTTCGACGCGGAATTAAAATTAGATTTTAATTCGGGTGAACGAGTTAATTTAGAATTAATTCGTTAGCGTCGTGAATAGTGATTTTGCTAGGCATAATTATTTAATTTCGTCGCAACGGAAAATTCGTTAATTTGAAATTAGCGAACCCGAGCCCGGGAATGTTTGCTGGCGCACTCGCATTTCGAATTCAAGTGCGGCCCACAAGTCACATCAAGCGTCAAATCACTAGTCAATCGATTGATGTGATGTCTAGTCACTTTGAGTGACATGACAACTTGTCATTGTGATGTGAATAGTTGATGGAGGTGGTTGAGGCTTTATTGCCTTGACTTTTTGGAAAGTAAAATTTGGTATTTGTTTTGGAAATGAAATTAACCAAAAACACTTAACATTTTTCTCTCCTCTCTCTTCTCTCCCCACGCCCAAAGTGGCTGTTTTATTCTTCTTATTTCACTGCCACTGCCGAGAGTTGAGGAAGAAGCATAGAAAGATTATGGCAATTTTTCAAAGGTGCTAGCACACTTCCGGAGTCTTGCAAAGGTGATAGGGAACCGTACCCGTGAGCATGGAATCATCATTCGAAAGCTTGGAGCTTGGAGATCCTTCCATGGCCGAAAATTGAGGAGCTCAAAACAGCCACTGCCGTGAGCCTTGGAGGGGAAAAGCTTGAAGTTTTATTGTTCCTCGCATCGCTCAACTTCTTTGTTGTATTCACATATTGTTTCATTGCTTAAATTTATCCCGGTTAGACCGTAGAAACCCAACAATGGTATCAGAGCGAAGTTGAGCATGAAACTTGAACTTAAATTGGGTAAAATGAATTTGAGCATGATTTGATAAAATTCTTTGAATGAGTATGCTTAAATGATGTTTAATTGAAGTTGTATTGGATCAATTTCATGAAAAGTTGATTGGATCAATTTTTTCCCAAATCTTAGGCTTGGCCGAGATGTGATGACCGAAAATTTGGAGGCCAAAAAATCAAACCCATTTCATGCAAACACACTCACGGTATTTTGAGGATTTTATGTCTAATTATAAATCCAATCCAATTGAATCTTAAATCAACATTATGCATATATCGAAGTATCTCCCACTTGGCCTATAGCCAGTCACTCGAGTGTCCTACACCCGAACTATGTACGGTTCGCTCAAACTTCTGCTGAGGAAAGATTTTTGTCAGCGAATTTGCATGATTATCATCTGATGTGATTTATTCGATCATCACATCGCCACTATGTATGATCCGAACGAATCAGATGAATATTCGAAGTATTTATAGGATCGTTGATGAGACCATTAATTCTTTAGCCTGCGCTGTAGCCTAGCTCAGCTGCTAACAGAACTATATCTAATCTAATTAGATTTGTTATCGACCCAAATGGCTTCTATTGCTGCCTCAGCTGCAGCAATATTCCACTTTTGTTGTCTATTCGGTAACAATATCTTACTTGGAAGATTTCCAGCTCACTGTTCCGTTATTCAAAATGTATAGTACCTTTGTTACGACTTATAGTCGTTTTTATCGGTTAGGAAACTTGCAGTAGTGAACCCAGTCACTTCAAGTTCTCCTTCTCCATAGTATAAGACAACATCCTTAGTTCCTCTAAGATACTAAAGGATGTTCTTAACATCAATCCAATTACTATCACTTGGATTGGCCTAATTGTGAATCCATATGCTCAAAGCATATGAGACACCAAGTCGCGTACATTTATCAATGTACGAGTTCTCGGAGAGTGCTAACAACTTTTAGATCTATCCCAGTAGATCTTTATTCCTAGAATAAAGGTTGTTTCTCCCAAGATTTCTACGGAGAATTTTATGAAAGCCAAGCTTTCACCGATTATATTTTATGGGAATATCATTTCTAAGAAATGACATGTTATCATTATATAGGACTTTCACTATCAGTGCCCTCCCACTAACCTCCTTATATACATAAGAATTATTTTCGTTTTGAATTAAATCATAAACCATTATGATTGCATCAAAACGATAATTCCAAGAATGCTATGCTTGCTTCAATCCATACATGGATCGAATAACCTTGCAAACCTTGTTTGCTAGTTATTGGTACGAAAAAACCGTCAGGATGTTGTAAACATCCTCCAAAAGGTTTCCGTTAAGGAAAGCGGTTTTGGCATTCAGTTGCCATATTTCATGAATGAAACATGCAGCATCATCAAGCATTATCCAAATGGATTTAACAATGGCAACATGTAAAAGGTTTCGTCGTAATCGACACAATGTTGATAACGATACCTTTTCGCTACAAGCCTAGCTTAATACGTTGGTATGTTGCCATCCATGTATGTCTTCCTAGAAGACTTATATAGTACCAATAGGCACAATGCCTTCCGGTACATCAACTAGTATCCAAACTTGGTTGGTATACATGGAATCCATTTCGGATTTCATGGCACTTTGCCATAATATGGAGTCGATACCTTGTATCACTTCCTCATACGTAGTCAGTTCGTATTCCTCAATAAGATTGACTCTCTCCGACTTACGTGGTTCTTGTGTATTTGAAGATTATTGGTATAGTTTCATCCTTGATGAACTATTTGTGTTCCATTAGGAATCGGTGCCTGGAACAGTATTACTCCGATTTTCATCGAGTTTTACTTTCCTCCCACTTACCACTGCATATTGGTATTCCACTTAGGAAAATCGTATGGCGAGCAACAATTACATTGTTCTCTTGTGAGTTGTATAAGTACTATACTTTTGGTTTCCCTAGGATAACCTACAACTTAGGCACTTATCCGATTTGGGTTCTAGTTTGGTATCATCCAAACATATGCCTAGCATTCCCAAATCTTCAGGAATGAGAAAACCTAGTTTCTTTCCTGTTCATATCTAATATGAAGTCTGTCAAACAGATTTTATGGAACCTTATTCAAAATAAGTTCTGCACTGTTAATGCGTATCCGTTGAAGGAAATGGTAGCTCAGAGCGACTCATGAATAACCTTATATGTCCAATAAAATTCGGTATCTTCATTCGGACACACCGTCAAACTGACGTGTTCCGGGAGGAGTCCTCATTGAAAGAATACTATACTCTTTCAAGTATGCAAGAAACTTATAGCTTAAGTATTTTCATCATGGTCTAACCGTGACAGTTTAATACTTTAGCCGATCTGTTTGTTTACTTCGTGTCGAAACTCTAAAAGTTTCTGATTCGTGTTTCAAAAGAAACACATAACCATAACGTGATGCCACATCCGTAAAGGTCACGAAATATTCATATCCACATCTAGCCTAGCTAAATATGGGCCCACTTACGTCACTATGAACGAGGGCTAACAAATCGGTGGCATTTACACTTTTACCAAGTAAATAGTGTTTTAGGCACTTTGCCCAATAAACTAGATTCGTAGACATTATTTGAATGGAATCAAATTTGTCCTAGTATCCACTCTTCAAAAGTGTGGATATACGAGTCTTGTTTAATTGTGTCCCAGACAACAATGCCACTTATAAATCTCAACTGATTTATTCAGTTTGAGCTATTTGTTTGTCATGTCATATGTTTGAGATTTATTTATATTCAAAATATTAATACTGTTATTCACATCTAATGTGTTTATCTCAATATCATCTTTATATAATGAAACACTTTAGTGTTCTAGAATATAAAGGTATACCCGCAACGGGTTAAACCCTGATATAGAGATAATGTTTCTAGTCAAACTAGTTACATTGTAACAGTTTTCTAATTTAAGTACACACCCGAAGGGTAGTTCCTAAACTTAGGTTTCTACGGTTAAAACAGTGACTTTCGTCCCGTTTCCAATTCGCAGATTAATCTCATCTGAAGTCAGTATCCTGCTCATAGCAGATTCTGCACACCAGTACATTTTTATGTACCACATCCAGTATCTAAAATCCAATTTTAATACTAGTTGCGAACATCTTTATGACAAACATATTTGAAGCCGAAGCCTTGCACCGTCTTCAATTCCTTTATGTCTGCCTTGTCCATACGGCAGTCACGCTTCCGTGTCCCCGTTTGCCATAATTTAGGCAGACATTTTGGGATATGTCATTTATCTTCCCAGAAGATTATAATGACTTTGCCTTTGCCCCTTTCACACTCAGAAGCCTTCGGCCAAGCCTTGGCCTTCCGGAATGTCGAAATAAGATGCGCGCCTTGCGCTTCTTGCCTTATTGCAAACTTTGGCTTTGTCTCCTTGAGAATAGCCATTAACTCTCCAAGAGTTTACTATTGCAATTTAGTACTTCTAAGATCTAAGGATAGATCTATGAAGATCCTTCAATTTCAATATCATACTATAATGATCTAATCCTTAGTTCTGATTAAGAGATTAAAGAGTCTTTTTGGCAAGCTTAATGGATTAAGCACTAAAGTTATCATCACATGAATATTCCAAATATCATGTTCTACTATTTGCTTAACTCCGGGCTTAGGCCTAAGATGTTATTTTATCAATTAAAGTAACTTCTTAGTTTTCAGGACTATCCTGAAGTTTTATTCCCAATTTGAAAAATAAAGTCGTTTAAATAACATTTTCACCCAGGATTATGTTTTAAACACTAATCTTTCAATTTATCTTGATTGCAATAGTCCAACTAAAATCAACGATTTTAGGTACTATTTATTATAATGATTACTATAGTCCAACTATATAATCAACTATAATTTGATAGATTAAATTCAATTATATTGATTACTATAATCCAATTATAAAATCAACTATAATTAATTAAATCAAATATATTGATTACTATAATCCAATTATATAATCAACTATAAATGAAATAGTTTGAATACAGTCCAACTGTTTTATTAAAACAACTATTAAATATTAGTCCAACTAATATATTAATATATATTGACGAAAAATTTATAATGAGCGCGAATGGCAAGTAACTAAACGAATATTGCAAATTTAATACTTGCCTCCACTCTTTTTTCGGCGAGCCTCTAACCCTTTGTGGAGTACTCGGGAAACCTTGTTTCCTAGGGGCTAGGATCCCATTAAATATCACACAATCTTGACTTTGGCCAACAAATTGTATGATAATTAACTAGGTAGATCTCTAAGATCAATTGGATCTCATCCAATTCCCAGATCCAGTAGGTGGACATCCAAGTCCGAAACATATATATTATATATGCCAATATATCCAATATATTTCCTAACCTTTTTCCTCTGAATCAACTAAGCCTTGGCTTTGGCACAACAAACTTAGTGATCCCAATTAAGCGGAACCCATTGACCTTGGAAAGCTTCGTAATCAATGTCGATGGACAAGAAGTGATCTTGACTTTGGCCAACAAATCAAAACTTGGACAAGACACCGATATGGAACAAAGCCTCCATGATTCAAACACATCCTTGACGGACAAAGGTCTTGACTTTGGCCAACAAACCAATGCCAGTCTTGGATCTTGAGTAAGAATCACTCAATGGAAGGAAAAACGCTTAATATGATGTTAAGGGTTTTTCGCGTGCAATTGGCAACCAATTAATTATCTTTGTTAAGGTCTCATCATCATATACCCTTAAGCATGCATTCTAAACACATAATAAGGCGCATATAAATAAAATAATAATGATATGCGGATGGATACTTAACACATTGTTCCTAGAACAAATCTCTCCATTTCATCTCTCCCGCTAGCACATGTATTACTTCTACCTGTTACATAACACTTCTAAAGAAACCTAATTTACATTGAGGGGAATATGTGAGAAGAGAAATACAAAGAGTAAGGAGGTAATAGGCTGGACACACAGGTCCAATTAATAAATTCTAAATTTATTACAACAATTTCCAAAATTGCCCCACCCATCTAATATCCATCAGATATACATTATTCATGCATCGCAACCATGTATTCACACAAGCATGTTATCAATCAATCTAATCCAATTAATTAATCTGAATATTAACGACCATCCAATGTTCAAACAACGATTTGATTTTGTGCGAGTCAAACTCGTTTTGCGAATAAGTACTCAAAGTACGAATTCTCGAATTAAATTAAACTACAACATTAAATCCAATTTAATTTGTATTTAATACTAATTCACTATTTAATTCCAAATTAAATATTACACTTTAAAAACGAACCTTTACGACTTAGATTCCAAATCTAATCGTTACGGGTCTCAAAGCCTGATTAACATCCAATGTTAATTTAATTTAAAGTCCAATGGGCTTTTAATTAATTTCTAAGGCATGAAATTTTGGTCAATATGGGTCAAACCCAAATACCAAAGCCCATTTAAGGAATCACCCTTATTTGCCAAGAAACCAATTTAGGCCCATTAGGCCTAATTATAATTAAAGGTCCATTAAGTCATATTTGGACTTTATGGAAATGATTTTGGGCCCAATTGGATCCAACCAATTTAGCCTAAACCCAACTTGGTACAACCAAGCCCATTAAAGCCCAATTACAACTTTACAAGCCCAATTAACAAATTAAGCCCAATTAATTAAATTATCAAAATTCCAAATTTTATAATCTAATTAACCAAAGTGTATTCCATAATTAATTACCCAAATTCACATTTCCAAAACACAAATTTGTACAATTAATTATGCTCTACATGATCAAAACATGTCCAACACATTTTAATCAAAAAATCAAACCCATTTCATGCAAACACACTCACGGCATTTTGAGGATTTTATGTCCAATTATAAATCCAATCCAATTGAATCTTAAATCAACATTATCCAATGTTTTCCAACTCATCTAATGATCAAAAACACAAAATATCATGAGTTTAGGGTATCATCATGTCTCAGCCAAGCCTAAGATTTGGGCAAAAATTGATCCAATCAACTTTTCATGAAATTGATTCAATACAACTTCAATTAAACATCATTTAAGCATACTCAATCAAAGAATTTTATCAAATCATGCTCAAATTCATTTTACCCAATTTTAACCCTAAGTTCAAGTTTCATGCTCAACTTCGCTCTGATACCATTGTTGGGATTCTACGGTCTAACCGGGATCGATTTAAGCAATGAAACAATATGTGAATACAAAAAAGAAGTTGCGGAATACTCACAATGATCGGTTGAGCGATGCGAGGAACAACTGATGTGACGCGTGATGTGACTTGTGGGCCCCACTTTATTCAAAATGCGAGTGGGCTCGCAAACACTCCTGGGCTCGGGTTCGCTAATTCTGAACTAACGAATTTTCCATTGCGACGTAATTAAATAAAATTTAATCAAATAATTATGCCTAGCAAAATTACTATTCACGTCGCTAGCGAATTAATTCTAAATTAACTCGTTCGCCCGAATTAAAATCTAATTTTAATTCCGCGTCGAAATCTAATTTCGTATAATATATCGAATATATTATTTTATCGATTAATTCCAAATTAATCGTTCTCTCTCTTTAAATAATATTTATCCCAGATAAAATATCTCCGTAATTAATCCCAGATTAATTATCTCTCTCTTATAATTAATCCCAGATTAATTATGTGCGAGTCATACGTCATCGGTGAATCTTCGGGAAGCGACCCATGAGATCCCCGATATGTTGGCAGTAAATCCGATCGTCGGACTATCCAAACAAGTACGTACCTAGTACTACATTTTTACCGATTTACAAGACATGGTTGGCTTCTAGCAAAGCACCGTGCCTACCCAATTCTCCAGAAATATTCTTAAAGGAATATGTAATCTATATCAGGCGTAGCATACACAGTATTGCATATTGCGATCCAGTATCGGATGTCACGTGCAAGGCCTGGGGCTGGAATTGTGTCTGCCCCGTACGAAGCACATATCGGATCTCTGGTAACTAGTCTCTATAATCGGATAACTATGACCTTGTCATATTATCCCGATAGCTGCAGCATATAAGAGCACCAATTCCGTATCCTACGTGATCATCATCTCCACTATGACTGGAGTGATACTTCCATCTTGACATCACACCCAATACACTACGATTCTCAATATACCCAGAAGAGGCGTACACAGAACCTGTTAAAGCCCTGGACGACCAAAACCAAAGTATATTGATGTCGCAAGTATTAGCGGTGCAAGTCTCAGGTTAAGACCAAATACACCTAACCTGATTCGGACTCTCATAGACACACAGCCATACTACTAATGGGATTCCGATGGGTCTATCCAGAGCGAAGCTGTTTCCGTACCATCGGTAAACACAACCTCCTATTACACTTGCATAAGTATCCAATACTTAAATATATGAGAACTATGCCGTTATGCTCCCATAACACGCATAAGTGCAATACTAGTCTATCCCGCATTATCGATGTCCAATCTCGATAATACTCAGACTAGGGATGTTTTAATGATTAAACCTTCATGGATTGATACTATCTCATATCTTATCAATCCGGAACTAATCTTGTGGACTTTTATCATTTATATATCCCAGTAATCTAATTGCAAATGATAAAAGAGCAATTTCCTTTGTCACATAGTTAATTTGTACAACAACACCATGTTCTGTACAAATAGTGACGCTATGGGTCATAATTGTCCAACAATCTCCCACTTGGCCTAGAGCCAATCACTCAAGTGTCCTACACTTGAACTATGTACGGTTCGCTAAAATTTCTGCTGAGAAACTGCTTTCGTCATCAAATTTGTAAAGTTATCATCTGATGCGATTTATTCGATCATCACATCGCCACGATGTATGATTCGAACGAATCAGATGAATAGTTGAAGTATATACTTGGATCGTTGATGAGACCATTAATTCGTTAGTTTGTGTTGTAGCCTAGCTTAGCTGCTAACAGAACTACACCTAATCTTATTAGGATTATAAGATCCAAATGGCTTCTATTGCTGCCTCAGCTGCAACAATATTCCGCTTTTGTTGTTTATTCGGCAACAATATCTTGCTTGGAAGATTTCCAGCTCACTGTTCCGTTATTCAAACTATATAATACCTTTATTACGACTAATAGTCATTTTTATCGGTTAGGAAACTTGCAATAGTGAACCCAGTCACTTCAAGTTCTCATTCTCCATGACTTAAGAAAGCATCCTTAGATCATCTAAGATACTTAAGGATGTTCTTAACATCAATCCAGTGACTATCACTTGGATTGGTCTGATTGTGACTCCATATGCTCAAAGCATATGAGACACCAGGTCACATACATTTATTTCAATGTACGAGTTCTCAGAGAGTGCCAACAACTTTTAGATCTATCCCAGTAGATCTTTATTCCTAAAATAAAGGTTGTCTCTCCCAAGTATTCTATGGAGAATTTTCATGAAAGCCATGTAGACACTGCATTTTTGCATATCGTGCCCAATGATGAGCCTCGTAAGGAGGCACTACCTTTTCATGTCGTGGAAGTCGCGGGAAATGGACGTTGGAAGGGTAAAGTTGGAAATCGGAATTATTGTCGGATTTAACTTGGTTATCTAGCTTCGATTTGCTCGTTGGATCTCTGCTTACGCTCGGCCCAAGAATCCATAAGCCAAGCCCAAATACCCAAGCCCACCAAAAAGAACCAAACCATGCCCAACACAAACCCCGCCCAAAGCCTCCCCCAAATGACAAAACAAATACATACCATGCCCCACATCATCTTTTTCTTCCATCATTCACGTGCCCTACAAACCAAGGAGCCAAATCCCTCACATGCCAAGCCAATCCTCCATAAAACAAATCAAACAACAATACCCCACACTCCACTAGCTTTCTTCCTTACACACCATACCATCCTCCATTATCTCCCTCACTCATTGCAAACAAACAATGAAACTCATATCATATACCAACCCCTCCCACTTGAATGACAAAACAAGTACAAAGCAACAAAGTCCACCTAAGCCACATTCACACCCATCACTCTTTGCAAGCCATTCACGCCCAAGGCCACCAAAAATGACAAAGCAAGCACAAGCCAACTCACTTCCCATTAAACACTCTCCACCAAATTCTCCACTAAGAGGAATCTCCTTAATTCAAGCATGTGGTGAGCCACCAAAGACTCTCCACCTTTGCCTATAAAAGAAGCCTAAAACCAACCAAAATTAGCTAGCATCTATATAGCACAGAAGAAGAGATATCTAGGAGATAGGGAGCACATAGGCAGCAACACTTAGCACTTGAAAAGCACACAAAGTCCTCTCCTCTCAAGCCAAAAAGACAGCAGCAACACAACAGCAAAGCAGAGGGAAAACAGTGAGCAAATCAGTAGGATAACCAAGAAAAAGGGGAACCAGCGAACCAGAAAAGTTGCGGAACATCGACTCTTCCGACGGCCGTGGAACGTGCTTCCAAAAGACGACGCAAAAAAGGTTAGACCTGAGGGCATATGATACTTATCCTCTTCGCATGAATTAATAATTTAGAAAGCATGATATTTAAGCATGTATGAATTAGTTTAGCATGTTAATTACGTGATGTGATTCCGGATGGACGGAATATGTGTTATTTCTTGTGGTATATCGGATGGAAACTCGGACATAAATTCCGTAGCCGAATCCGAATGGACGGTCATGCGGTTTGTACTCGGGATACAATGCCACGTACCACTTGAAAGACACACGTATTTCGTTTCATCTAAACTTGTGTTTGAGTATGATTTAGAGCAATGTGTTATTTGTTTTCTTATGATTAGGATGTTTAACATGTTATAGCTTTGTGCATGACTAGTTGGTAGTGATTGAGCATGATTTAATTGTTTAGTATGTTAATCTTTATGCATGATTCAAGGGTCCGTGTGATTAGATATGTCGTTGTGATGATCTTGTTTGAATGACGCATCCAAAACTGTATGAATGTATGTAATCTGCCAGTTCCCGTTCGAACGCGTTTTCGGACGCATCACGAACGAGAACCTTCTGTCTCTACCGTTCGAACGCGTTACGAATGCAACGCGAACGCGCTCACATCTGTAGCATCAGGTCTCATTCTGTTCGATGCGTTTTCGGACGCCATACGAACGAGAACCTTCTGTCTCTGCCGTTCGAACGCGTTATCAAACGCTATTCGAACGCGCACACATCTGTAGCATCAGGTCTCATTCTGTTCGAACGCGTTTTCGGACGCATACATACGACGAGAACCTTCTGTCTTCACCGTTCGAACGCGTTTACGAACGCAACGCGAACGAGAACCTTCTGTCTTCACCGTTCGAACGCGTTTATGAACGCAACGCGAACGATTACGGTCTTCCTGCACCCCCTTATGACATGTCTATCTTAACATATAGTTACATCCTTGAACCTTATGCATTTGTATTACTTCTTTAGTTATCTATTTCTGTTATGCACTTGAATACCTTTTCTTAGTATGCATGTTTGTAAGAATGTTCTTTGTTTGTGCTTTTGTGAAGTTGTATGCCTTTGGAATGTTAATTTTTCTTCATGCTTGGATTTGGACATAGATTATATATGATTAGGTTGCATACAAACGTGAAAATATGCTAAATGTAAACTTAGACATGGGATTTGTATATGGAAATTTAACTGTAAGTTTTATCGCTTTGCATGTGAATCTAGAAGCATAATACCCTTGGGAATGAGTGTTACTCAAGCATGATTAAGTTATTACATAAATCCTTTCATTACAAGTGACATAAGTAAGGGACCATTCCGAACCCAACGGTTTGAGGTCTTCCCTTGCGAGGGGTGAGTGCGGCCTTAAATCTTATTTTCCCGGTTCACACCGGGTGGCGACTCCATTATTCTCTGTTTAGTCCCCTGGCTACTCCGTACTCCCAACTAGTGTCGCGAGCCTAGAACAGCATGCGTCGTCCAGTTTCTGTTGTCTACAGTCTGGCGACTCCACTGGGGATAGAGAATCGTGTTGGTTTATTCTAAGGTCCCAAGATCAAACAAGACATGAAAACATGCGTGATACACCAATGAAGATAGCGGAATACTTACATTGATCGGTTATATCGATTTGAAGACGAATCATGCCCAAAAACGCACTGCCTTGGTAAGCTTACTGCATGCAGTCCACTGCCTCCAAAACAGAATTTTGAGATGAGAAACGCAGCTCCTAGCTTCGTTGGATGGATCCCGGCTCATG
>SKCR01049660.1:0-194488 GCA_019454045.1 Zanthoxylum bungeanum | reverse complement strand
AGCAAAAAATCAAGGGATAAAAAGCACGACAGGAGCACAGAGACCCTTCGATTTACAGGGGACATCCCGAGACAAGAAATCACAAAGAAGGGGATACCCCATGAAGATGACCTTACCAGGCCGGAAAAGAAAGGAGGACGAAGCAGAGAATATGACCGCATATATTTCACCCTCATGATCACTCGGATCCAAGAGAAGCATAGCACGGGGAGGAATGATACCCCCGTGGCGTTTGCTTGCTCCAGTGTTACCGAACACAATGAGGAATATGCCATTGGTGTCTCGGACACTCTCTGATCACCACATACCTGTTCACTCGGATCCAAGAGAAGCATAGCACGGGGAGAGATGATACCCCCGTGGTGTTTGCTTGCTCCAGTGTTACCGAACACTAGGAGGAATATGCCATTGGTGTCTTGGATACTCTCTGATCCCCACCTACCTGATCACTCGGATCCAAGAGAAGTATAGCCCGGGGAGGGATTGTTCCCCCTAGCGTATGCTTGCTCCAGCGTTGTAAGGAGGAGCCCTCGAACAATACACAGCCTCTATGGAGACCTGAAGTATAGAGGATGTGCCCTTACCATTCTAAACGCTCTCTGATCCAAATCCTGGTTCGCCGGGACTCTGAACTGAAAGATTCAGAATTGTGTTTTGAAGACCTCGGACAGGACGCTATTTTGAGGCATCCGTGTTGTTGTTTATACCTGCAAAACATTTTATTTTGGGACAAGCGCTAAGTCGCCCCCGCCTTTTAATTTTATTTTTCAAAGCTTTGTTTTCGTTTTCCGCTGGTCTAGTAGGGGGATGCCCGTGCCAGACTCGGTAGGGCTTTAAAAGGTTGATTCGCTTCCCTTTTGAATAAAGTCCTACTTGATTAATCGGCTCGGGGCTGGACTCGTTCCGCCGATGCCATTTGATTAATCGGCTCGGGGCTGGTTTCGTTCTGCCAAGGCTACTTGATGAATCGGCTCGGGGCTGGACTCGTTCCGCCGAGGCCATTTAATTAATCGGCTCAGGGCTGGTTTCGTTCCGCTGAGGCTACTTGGTTAATCGGCTCGGGTCTGGATTCGTTCCGCCGAAGTCAAATTTTTCTTTCCGGCTCGGGTCTGCTCTTATACCACCGAGACCGATGTTTCTTTTCGACTCAGGGCTGGATTTCGTTCCGCCAAGGCCACTTTGTCTCTCTCAGCTCGGGGTCGGGTTACGTCCCACCGAGTCCATCCACTATTCTACTAGCTCGGGATCGATTCTCGTCCACTGACTGATTTCATATTCAGTTAATGATATCCCCTTATAGGACGAGTCTCAAGTGTTCGTTTGAAAGGAGTTGTGCAGAGAAAATTACGAAAAAACAGGAGAAAAAAGCATAAACACAAAATAAATTTAAACAGAGTGTGAAATGTTATAAAAAAAAGGAAGTAAAGTTTACACAGGGCCCCATTCGGGTTACCCCTTGTCAGTCAGCTCACGCAGAGGCAGGCGGTTCCTCAAAGGGCTCAGAAGACGGAAGGCTCGGCTCGGCCTCGGGAGGTGGGATAGTATCTCCTATATCGACAACTTGAAAGTCCCGACAGTTACGGCTTCAGAAGCAGGAACAAGAACCTCAGGCCGGACCTCTTCATGAGCAGAAGCCTCAGATCGATCCTCTTCAGGAGCCGGGGTGATCGAAATATGATCAGGATCCATCACTTCCTCGGAAGAAGGGGAGCCATTCCTTAAACTCCTCTTCTGAGATTTCCCCTTTGCAGAAGCAGATGGCCTCATGGATATGCCCCATATAAAGGTTGGGCAGCACCATCGGAATAATTTCAGCACAATCACTGACCCCTTCAAGACGGATGGATTCCCTTTCGAACTCCAACTCAAGTTATCTCCTCCTAAGCTCGGCACGGGCCCGTTCCAATTCCTCATCTTTGACCCTCAGCTTGGATTCAACACTACGCACTTCCACCTGCAGGATCCTGTTATCAGCCTGGGCAGCCTCCAAGTCCTTCTTGGCGGCCTCACCATTTTTCCTCTCTAAAGAGGCAGCGGCCCGAAGAGCTTTGTTTGTTGTATGAGACTCAACAGCAGCCAGCTCTAGATTTTTTATGTTCTCTTCCTTACGAGCCAGCTCGGCTTCCGTTTCAGAAAGTCGGTTCTGAAGCCTCTGGGCCTGGCCACCCTCGGACAGAAGGCTCAGGAGAAGATCCTTATTCTTGGCTGCAAGGTAGGTCGCCTACCAAAAAGAAACAGAGAGTTAGAAAACAAACTAAGTTATGAACTCAAGGCGGAAATAAGAGAAGAAAAATAAACTACCTTTGCCATATGAGAACACAGCAAGGTAACCACATCCTCGGGAGAGAGATCTTCGTATCTCGAAATTTTAGCCGGAGGAACCGCCTCGGCCAGTTCATTCATGGCCGGCACCAGATGAGAAGTGGCCTCCCGAATATCCTGACCGAGGTCGTCCACGCCAAGAATCACGGCGCCTTTCTGTTTTTTAGAGGAACCCTCCGGCACCTTTTTCTCTTTCCGGACGGGCTGCTTCTAACTCAGGACCCGTTCCTCCTCCGTCTCCCGGACCAGCTCGGAATCCTCCGCCCCGAATTGACGCTTCTTTTTTCTGGTAGGTTTTGACGGGCTGGAAGTTCGGGCAGAAAATGTTGGCGATACCTTGGAAGGTGAAGATAAACTTTAGATAGCCAACGGGGCCGCTTCTTCAGTCACTCCTCTGGCCTCAGCAGTCGATGGCCGTCTCCGAGAGGATCCAGCCCCAACCTGGCCGGTTTTCTTTGTCGCACCAGCCAGTTGTTCAAGGTATTTTGGCCTTCTTGACATACCTACAAACAAAAAAATGGGGGAGAAGAGAAGAGAAAGAAGGAAGAAAATGAAGACAAGAAGAATGGTCAGTCCAGAATCAGAGCACTGAAAATTCAAAGTCGTGCCGAGCAAACAAATAGATGATTTTAAAAAAAAAGTTACTAAGACCCACATATCCGCCCCGGGACCTTCGGAGGGGCAGTGCGAATCAGGCCCGACTCAATAAAGGCCTCATCGTTGACCAATTGCTTCCAATGAGTGGCATATAGCCGAGTCCAGCGCACCCGCGCCCGGTCCTGGTGGGAAACCTTAGGAGCATCCCTCCAACAAGCTGGGAAGAGTCAAAGCAATTAGAAATCTATCGTTAAGTCAAAAACAGGAGTACTAAGGGTTATATTCCTAACCTCCCGCTCTAAAGATATCCGGGACAGAAACCTCTTCTTCATGAGATCTCAGAACCCGCCCCCAATCTCCGGTGGCCAAGAACCATAAATCCTTAAATATTTTATTAGACTCTGGGAGTTTGCCAACAATATTTGAGGAGTCGGCATAAGCAGAGAGGTAATACCAACCATGGTGCGATCTCGGGTTAGCCTTCAGTCTATACAACCTTTTCACTTCTTCCAGAAAGGGTTCGCCGAGCCCCGCCCGACTCCAAATCACATGTAGCGCGGCCAGAATCCTCCAACTATTCAGGCTCAATTAGCAAGGGGCGATCTCCATCTCGGCCAGAATCCAGGAAAAGTAGCGTTGAAGTGGTAACCGAAGACCACACTCAAAGAAAGCCGGAAGAAGGGCCATTGAACCATTGTCAGGTTGGCTAGCACGATCCATTGGCACAGGGACTTCAAGGGCGATATCTATCGGGATGCTATATCGTTGCCGGAGCAGTGTGAGGTCGTCTTCAGTTATTTTGGAAGGACGGTCCATGTCCAGACCCAATGAGTTAAAATCACCGGGCTCTGGGTCCTTCCGAGGGATCCTCTGGTGATAAGTATCTTGTTCAATTTCAGAGGGGGTGGGGGTAGTGTCGAGGTCCTCTATGCTTGGTGCCCCCGAGCTCGAAGAAAGCTCTTCAACAGGAGGGGTCGGAAGCCCAACAGGGTTTGCAGAGGAAGACCCGGTGTCAGACATCCCTGACATCCGAGAAATAAGAGAAAAATGGGGGAGGTCAATCTACAGCTAATCTCTAAAGCTAGAGCCTATTGGTTCTAAACGCCCTAACAATCCGTCAAATCATAAATCCCTCCCTAGCAACATCAAAGATTTACAACTTGTGAAAAAGCAAAGCAAGGAGGACGGTCAGAAAACTTACTTGTTTCTTTCGGAAGGATGAAAGTTTGCTCGGTGTAATCTGGTTACCCTTCGAGTTCACTGTGAAGGGGTTTTTAGGGGCTAAATCTGGTAACGCAGCGGAAGCGGCGGAAGATCGTATCTTCCGATTTCAAAAATTTTTCTCGGATTAATTAAATAAACATATTTATTTAATTATCCAATAATCAAATTATGAAATAAAATTCAAATAAATCATATTTAAGTGAATTTACCAAATTACCCTTACTTTAGTATTTTGTCCATTTTAGTCCGAAATTGATCTAATCAATTTTGAATGATTCTAAATCATTTCTAAGATGAACTTAGCATGTTCAAAACATCAAAACACCAAAATCACCAAAAATCCCAAATTTTTAATCCTTGGCCGAATGCACCTCCAATGTGCCATTTTGTGCACTTTGTCATTTCATGCATCAAAACACATCAAGATGTAATCCAATGAACATGAAACTTTATATGCATCATATACACATCCAAATACACAACATATATGAAAACCCCCAAATTTGGAATTGGTCTTGAACCCTAATTTTTCAATTTCTTCAAATTGGACAAATTAGACCAAATTGGTTAAATCAACTACTTCAATCATGTTTCTTCCATCCAATCAAAGTCTCAACACAATGAAACAACTCAAGATCAAATCTAGGTCATCTAAGAGTGGGTCAACAACTCTAGATTAGCAACATGGTTTCCAAAACCTTAAAAGAAAGCTTATAACTACAATAGTCACAACCTTCCTTCATCATACATGCTCAACACTTCCATCAAAACTTCCATCAACAAAAACACAAGGAATAAAGAAAGAAATAACCTAAGAACATCATATGTTAAAGCCTAGATCCTAAGGAACATTTTCCTTTCTAATAGCAAGTTGAAAAAACTCACTAAAATCCAAGCTTTCTTTGATTTCTTCTTTCTTTCTCACAAGCTTCCTTTGCTTCCATTAATGGAGTTTTTCTTTAAAGTGTATTAGGTTAACTTCCAAATGAAATGAAAAACAATATATACTTGCATTAGAAAGGCCTTGGCCGAATTTGACAAAGGTTTATACAAGAAATATTAATTTCAACTTCATTTGAATTTCATTTGATCAACTTATCTTATCAACTTAATAAATATCTAAAACACCTTTATTGATATTTATTTAAGTCAACAAAAGCAACCAAGAAAAATATAACTCTTATATTTAAAGTGTATTGGCCGAATTTAATGGAAAATAAAGGAAAAAATATTTTTATTTTTCAAACAATTTTGAACAAATATCTTAAGAAGTCAAAATCAATTTGACAACCTTTTCCTTTAATGTATAAGTCAACAATTGCAACTTATAATCATTTCCTAACTTTATCATTTGGTGATATATTTATATTTTAATTATATTAATCATTTAACAATAAATAATTAAATAATTAATTAAATATAAATATATCAAATATATGTATTATATTTACTTTAAATATCTCAAATACATATATTAATGATATATGTCAAATACCTTTATTTGACTATTTATTAATGTGTATTTAATAATATCATATATTAAATACAAATACACATTAATTAGGAAATGACGGTTCGGCCCGTTCGCATGTATTTTTCGTTTAACGATTAAACGATTTATAAATAATCATCATTATTCATAAATGTTGCTCTAGTGCTCTACGAGTATGTTTCATTATTGAGACTTTCTAGATTCAGGTATATCCGTCACGAAATCCAATTTCGTGTCCATAATCTATCCACCCATAGATTATGACGATCACGGATAAACTAGCTGAATCATACAGGTCGAGGTCATTGCATACGTATAATCCCTCCGTCACAGGTATCCAGATAATCCCAGAGATATAGATGTTAACGTCAAATCTCTATAGGTATTATCTCGTCGACGTATCTATTAGCAATCTCTAAATAACACTCGGAACTTACTTCCGATGTATACTGTGGCCACAGATTTAACAGACTGCTAATAATATATGGACTACCTATGCTCTGTACACAGAACTGACGGATCCTATCTTGACACACACAGGATATCCTGAGGATCGATCCACACCCAACGAACAGGCGGAGGTCTGATCTAAATAGATCGGTGACGTGACTGCCATCTAAGTGTGGAGGATGTCTCATACATCCACAGTGGTATCTCAAGTCGAAGGACCACTATGCTACTCAACCCGAGAAGATTCTTATTGACGTTGGCGTACCATCCATTAAGAATCTTCGGTGAGCCGTTCAGTGTTTATCCACTATAAACACCTACACGTCTATATGAGTCTCCCTAGACTCATGGTTCATTAGGATAAACCATCGGACCAAGTCTCGATATACGACATGTACTGGTCTCAACGGATTTGACTAACCGACCCGTGTTAGCAAATCTTGACCCGGAACTATGTTTGATAATATTCATATAGTAGTGACACTTCCCAATGTCAATTACAAACTAACTTTGTAACTGTGTTCTGCATTATATATTATCGGGCCTTTGTCTAATATATATATATCACTAAACCACATTTAGTTTCAATCTAATCGTAATCAGATCGAATACGTATATAAGAACAAGAGGTGCAACCATAAATAAGTAATATTATGGAATAAGGGGATGTTCGTATTCATGAATCAGACATAAATACGGTCCGGATTGGCGCTCTGAGCACCAACCCCAACACACTGGTCACAGTCGAGAAGAAATGAGTTCTCACAGTTAAGGAAGTCGAAGTTTCGTAAAAGAAAGCAACAGTGTTCTCTCCGCTTTTTATATAATTTGATCGGTGCATTTCTGGCCGTTTGATCAAACGAGGGCGTCAGATGTACGCCGCGTGTCATCTTTAAAATGATTTTTCAGAATCAGATAGACGGTTGAGATTGGACGCCTTTTTTAACTGACCATGAACGGACGAATCGTTTTTCTTTTGGCGGGAGATCGACGGATGGCTGACAAGTGGCAAGCTCCCGTTGAACCCTAGAAGTGATCTGATGGGCATTTAAAAGGATGTGACGGTTGCGCGTCTCGAAAGGAAAAGTCACAGAAGGGCAATAAGGAAATTTCACCTCGGTAGGAAGAAAGTCAGGCCGAGCACCTGAAGTCAGACCGATCAAGATGAAAGTATGAGCCGAAGAAATTCTCCCTCAGAAGACCGACTATAAGTTCGTCCGCCACACCATTCTTTTGTAGTTCCCGGCACCAACTCGTATAAACTCGTTGAAACCGAGAACTAGGGGACAAATGTTGATGGTATTTTCAGATCCCATGTTAGTTTAGGAATACGCCAGGGGTAGGAGGGTAAAATTCCCTCCTTGGTCAAAATCATTAAAAAGCCGACCCGACCACATGAGTGAGGGGCCGAGCACTTGATGGTAGGTGACCGACCACTTCGGTTCGGATTACCGAGCATTATCAGAACGGTGGCAACATTCTCAGTTCAAAAGACTATCATGACCGACCTCCTGAGGATCGACCATATAGCGAGGCGTAATCAGGAAGGTAGAGCATCCTATTTTCTCGGATGAGGAGACAAGTTATCCTAATTTCACGGAGAGAACTGGTGAAATCAGTATCTTATTAGGACAAAAGGAGTAAAGATAGTTTGAAGTTAGGAAACCTTGTGGAAGAAGGAAATTGACTCAACTGGGAACCCTTGTAAAAGAATGAATCTGATTTCTGTATTATTATAAATAAGAGGGTAGAGTGTGCGTAAGGGGCATGAATATCAGAATCATTATTGTGAGACTTGTAAACAAAAGAGAGATCGGAGAAGCATATCTCAGTAATAAAAGTATCATCCGTTTTGTGCCCGTGAACGTAGGTGAGATCTGATCCGCCGAACCACGTTAAATCTCCTTGTTGATTGGTGTATTTATCTGTCTTTTGATAAATTTGCTTTTGGTTTCCCCTTAAACGAACAAATTCACTATTGAGGGAGGATTATCTCGGGAGTAATATTCCCATATTGCCCTGAGACCAAAATCAGCCGTCAACACCTATAATTGAGTCAAGTCTCATTGAGTAGTGGCGGTTCGAAGTCAGCTTGATTAGTATTTTTATGAACTTGAGCTTTAAATATATTATTTGAGATTGGTTCGTTAAGACAATAATGGAATCAAGTTCAATTCGTTAAGAAAATTTTCTTATTTTTATTATTTAATTTTTTCCTTTCATTACTGAATTTTTCTCTTTTTTCTTCCAATAAGCAACCTAGATTTTAAAATTAATTTATCTATACTTATTGTTATTATTTTTTTTAGTAGTTTTGTATTTTAGCTACTTGTAAAAAAATTTCAAAATTTGATGGTAAAGTTTTTTTTTTTTTTTTTTTTTTTAAAAAAAAATAGAGATTGAAGTGTAAAATAAATTATATTAATGAGAAAAAATACAAATAAAGTAAAAAAGAATAATGTTCATAAGAAAATAGGATCACTAAAATATCCTTCTTTCTTAAGCATATTCAGTAAGGCATTATACCGCATGTGTCTAAACTATTTCAAACTATACAGGGATCGTATATGTTTGAATCCTTCATGAATTTTCATGTAGATATTAATATCAAATGACCTAAACATTCATGAGACGCACTCTTTTAAGGACTGTCAAACTTATAAAAACTTGAAATATAATAGTATCCATCACATGAGAAAATGTACCCTTATAATTAATATTAGATCTCTACTGGAAACCTTACACGTGTTTTAGATATAATTCTCTCATTATATTTATCATGTTTATTCATGAATACAAATTTGATCCAACAGGTTTGACATCTTAAGATGTTTGGTCTACAAGTCCAAATACTTCACGTTTGACTAAATAAGTCAATTCTACTTAAATTTCTTGTTTCCATTGAAGTCAATCACGTATTTGGCTACATTCATTGATAGTTTGAGGTTCAAAATCATTTGTAATTTCAGTAGCTACCATGAGCGCAAATAAATTGTCAACGACTAATGCATTATAATCTCACATTTATCTTGTATAAGTATAATTTGTAAACTTTACCTCTTCCGAGGCAATTATCTCTTCAAAGATTTAGGTCTCATCAATGACTTATTTCTCTTCATGGAGTTAAGTAATTGATTTACATTTTTATTGTAAATGAACTATCATTCGCATTTCTTTTCACATTGACTGGTGCGAGAATTTAAATGTGACATGGTAAAAAAAATTTAAGAAAATCCGTGTTTTACTTCATGCTAATAAAATTACAACTTTTCAGAGCTTTCAATTAGATCAGCATGACGGTATATGATATGCACTTTTACTTCAAACAATATTAATATATATATAAGTAAAACATAAACAAACAAAATACAAAATATAAGGAAATACATAAATGATAATTATAATTAAGTACTAATTGGCATCAAATTTTTAATTTTCTAGTTTTAAAGAGATTGTAGATGAGCATGATCTGTTGGATCTTTAGTTCCATATACTCGTCATTTTCATAGAAAATTCATTAACATACTATATATACAAAACTAATGCTCTTTGATACCATGTTGATGACAAATATTGTCATAGTTTTCAACGATTCTTTGAATTCATCATTATCTTATTTTCATAAATCTACCATTTCTGGTGACTATATTCATTTTTGTCACTTTATCATCATGGTTATTCATGATTTTGTGAGACCAATTATCATGCTTTTCTTTTACCTTTATATATCCATTATGATATGTTTTCAACTTCATTTCAGGGAATGGTAAATATCTTATTTTTAATAATTTTTTAGCTCATTATTTCAAATGTGAGATAATTTTCGAAAAAATTGTATTGCTTTAATAGTCATAACTTTTTTTATTACTCCGAGCTTCAAGCTCTCTTGTAAAATATGGTAAGGAAAATAATTCATCCTTCAAATATTTCAGACCCATAGTTTGGATTCACATTTCAATATTTATACCCCATAAAATAAAATGATATAATAAGACATCCAAAACATAAATTTCATTTTCATGCATAAAACTTCAAGTTCATATGTATGATATTATTAGACCTATAACTTCAGGTTCTATTTTTTAAAATTATACATTAGATTTTCAAGTCCTAAAATAGTTATAAATCATTATTTATAGAACTTTAAATTCTATTTTGTTTCTTAGAATTTTGGGTTCTCTTTTAGATTTCACAATTCAAAACTTCAAGTTTATATTAGATTTAAAACTTTAGATTCTAATCTAAAATTTAATTGATAAAATTAAAATTTCAAATTTTTTAATTAACTGTAACCTAGATTTAGAACTTCAGACTTTAAGTTTATATTTTAAACTCAGAATTTCAGGTTCTGTTAATTTTTTTTTTACTGTAAAACTTTATATTGTAATATTAATATTGAACAATCATATAAAAATAATGTAAAAACACAATAATTTTCTGGTGTGAGGATTTAATTTAATGATAACCACAAAGTATATTTATAAGAACAATAATAAAATAAACACACAGAAATTAGAAGCAGCCGGATGAGGCAATTAAAGCACAAATGAGGAGCGTCACGATGATGATCATCAAATTTATTCACCTATGCCACAAAGTATATTCATTGACTTTGATCGTCATGATTGGCTTCGATCATCGGGAACACAATTTGGCCTATATTTGTTTTTAAAGAACACATGATTCTCCTTCATTGTGTGAAAGGGGAAAAAAACCTTAAATAGAAGCTGCAGTTTTTATTAATTTAATGAATAAATTTATGGGGTGACCTAAAAAGTGATATGTAAGTCTTACAAATTTTCTACCCTAACCAGATCAAAATAGACACAATTTAACAGCACAAATAATGATTTAAGTAAATCAATTATGTTAATTAAAAGATCGTAAACGATTTATAAGACTCACGCTATAAGTAAGATTTAGAAAAAATCCTGATGTTGGATATAATGGATATTTCATATCCAGTCCATATGTGGTTTTTGAGGACATAGGCAAGTTTCTGCTGAAATTAGTTACAAGTCTTACAACAATACTATACCGAAGAAGAGAGCGAATTACATAGTAAAAAATAAATACGGAATTTAAATTTTTAACAATTTTAAGCTATTGCTAATGCAAGCTTTACCAAATATCACAATTAATAAATTCAAAACTATAACAATGACAAAGTAAATGAGTTAAGAGAAGAGAAACACAAAACCGATTTTATAGTGGTTCGGTCAAATCTCTTACCTAAGTCCACTTCTCTTCAAGCTCCCTTGAAGGTTCCATTAAGTTCAATAATTTTTACAATCGAGAGGTCTTTGATCCAAACACTATAAGAAAATTGGAAATTACCGACCGAATATTTTGAAATTTTTGGTTATATCATTTGACTATGTCTTCACAATCATTTTGCTTCGAAGTGTTTTTACATTACTTTGTGAATGTGTATCGAGGTTATTGAGTATTGCATCATCGAAATCTTTCATTAAGTGCAATGACGCTTACATGTGCTAGTTTCCAATTACTCTGTCACACACAAACCAATGAGTGTTGGACAACCTTATATTTTTCACAACCACTAGTTTCTCAGTGCTGATAAATAGAGAGAGAAAATTTTGATCATATGACAAAGAGGATTTTGACAAGGTTGTCTCTTATCCTCTTAGCTTTTCATTTTTTGTAATGAAGCATTTTCAAGCATATTCTAAAAAGCTGAGGTGGGGAACAAATCTCTGGTTTGAAGTTATCTCAGTTTCTCATCTCCTATTCACCGACAATAAATTAGTTTTATGTGCAAGCAATGGTCCAAGAATATGTTAGAGTATATGTCATAAAATCAGTTATGGTTTAAGGCATAATATTTATAATACAGTTTATTAGTTATTAATAAAATACATTTATTATCTACACATTATTACATTCATATTTTATATGTATGTCTTGAGACATTATATCAGATAAATATCGTTAATCCAAAAGACGTTTGCGATTATGAGAGTCAACGATACTTATATATGTCTTAAATTAAGTTTTTGGTAAAATGTGATTGTTATATAGGACAATAATAGATCACTTGACCAATATTATTGTGTGTCGTCTAGATTGACATATGATGTTAATAGAATGGATGGTGAGTCTCATATTATAAGGACACAAACAATAAATGTTTCATTAGTAGAATGAAATATTGAACACGACCACATAAGCGTAAGTGTAACATCCCCGATCTGGGAGATGCTACCGACATGGGATAGACCGTACTAACCCCATAAGCCTCTGACTCTAATAACTGCTATTCAATTTTTGATAATCTTTTCTCTAATATATATATAGTATGTAAGGGACCGTAGCCCAAACTCAACAACTTATCATGCAAACTCAACTCCAAAAAATTGTATATATAAAACATGTGTCTTTACAACGACTACGACATGAATAGAAACTGGTACATGACTTCTATTTTGACTCTGACTGGACTCTTATGCTCTCTGACTCTGAACTGGTGGACTTCAAACCCTAGTGACTACATCAGTATCCTTCCTCTCTCGAGCTCGTCCTCCGGGAATACCTGTAATAACAAACACTGGGAGTGGGGGGTTAGACCGTTGTACGATCTAAGTGAGTGGACGAGAAACTAAAATACTAAAATCAAAACATTAGGTTTTAAAACAAAAGTTTCAGAAATCACTTTATATGAAATCTCTTTTCCGAAAATTTCATCTGAAATCTCTTTAATAAAACTTGTCTTTCTAAAAATTGCTTTTGAAACTCTGGTTTCTGAGAACTATTTCTGAAAATCTGATTTTTCTGAAAAACTATTTTCTAGAAATCTAATTGTTGTAAATTGTTCTGTAACTGAAAAACCTTGACGTATGAGGGCGTTACGTATCGCCATCCCCCCATACGCCTAACTAGAGCCAGCAGTGCAAATCCATGACTTTGGGGCATTATGTATCGCCGTCCCCCAAAGCATGCCACTACTGTCCCTGAAACTGGTGGTCTTGGGGCGTTACAAATCGCCGTCCCCCAAGCCACAAACTAGAATTGGGGCTGCGGATCCATGCTACCACCAAGCTCTGAAACTAGGGTCTAGGGGCGTTACGTATCGCCGTCCCTCTAGCCTTGCTCTAGGATCTGGGGGCGTTACATATCACCGTCCCCCCAGTCCTCTATATGTGCACATTAATGAGCGGAAAATATATCAATATTTACTGCCCCTTTTACTTAATATTTTGTTTAGTTTCTCAGGTTTGATGAACGTTTTGACATGTTTTAGTTTATTTTGCAGATAAAATAATATTGGGACTCAATGAAATCATTTAGGACGAAATGTGGGTCAAATAAGGGCAAATATTGGACTTGACATATTAATTTTGGATATTGGAAACTTGAAAGGGCGTTTTAACGAAGTGCAGTTTTGGAAATTCCAATTTTGCGCATCTATCGTATTTTGGGCATAACCTTTTACTCCGATATCGGAGTGAGCTGATTCAAGTTCCAGATTAAAGAAGACTCAAAGATCTACAATTTTGAAAGACAAAATAATTTCTAATTCTGAAGATGTCATGACCGAAATAGATTAAACATCCGAAAGTGTGTTATGTATAATTATTAAAGTCATTTTCAAAGCAAATAAATAAATAAAAAAAATAAAAAAAGTCAAACTCCCACCAAACATGATAGCAATTAGTGGAGTAATTAATAATGGATTTGGTGGAGCAATTAATGGAGCAATTGATAATGGATTTGGTGGATGATTTGATTGAGGCAAAATTTTGCCTATAAATACCAAGTCATTTCATTTGTAAATTCATACTTTCTTCTAAGGAATTCCTTAAGAATACTAAGAAGATTGTATCTTGTTTGTTTATTTACAGCTTTCAGTAATTAATTTCCGCTTTCGCACTTTCTTTTCTTTACTTTTCAGTTTTTACTTTCCGTAATTTACTTTTACGCACGGTACTTTTCTTTCTTTAATTTTCAATTTTTACTTTTCAGTAATGATGAGGTAACTACATTTTGCTGGGGTAAAAGGTAAAACTTTTATTACTAATATTTAGATTAATCGCCCTTAATTATAATATATAAACTAGTTAAAACCTGACTTAACGAGGATATGTTGGACAATTATGACCCATAGCGTCACTATTTGTACAGATCATGGTGTTGTTGTACAAATTAACTATGTGACAAAGGAGATTGCACTCTTATCATTTGTGATTAGATCACCAAGATATAAAAATGATAGGAGGTCCCTATGATTTGTTCCTGGATTGAGAATGATATGAGACAGTATCAGTCCACGAATGATAAATCATTAAATATCCCTAGTTAGGGTATTATCGAGATTGGACATCGATAAATACGTAAAAGACTAGTATTACACTTGTGCGCGTTGTGAGGGTACAACGGCATAGTTCTCATATATTTGGGTATATGATACTCATACAAGTGTAATAGGAGGTTGTGTTTTACCGATGGTATGGGAAACAGCTTCGCTCCGGATAGACCCCCTCGGAATTCCATTGGTAGTATGACTATGTGTCTATGGATGTCCGAAATCAGGATAGGTGTATTTGGTCTTAACCTGAGACTTGCACCGCTAATACTTTGGTTGTGGTCGTCCAGGGCTTTAACCGGTTCTGTGTACGCCTCTGCTGGGTATATTGAGAATCGTAGTGTGTTGGGTGTGATGTCGAGACGGAAGTGTCACTCCAGTCATATGGAGATGATGATCGCGTAGGGATACAGAACTGGTTCTCTAAAAAGATTGCAACCGTCGGGATAATATGACTTGGTCATGATTATCCGATAATAAAGAGACTAGTTTCTCGTAATTCGATATATGCTTCGTACCGGGCAGAAAATATACCAGCCCCAGGCCTTGCATTATATCATCCGATACTGGATCGAAATACGCAATACTACGTATACTACGCCTGATATAGATCCTTATATTCCTTGGGTAGGCATGGCGCTTTGCTAGAAGCCAACCTTGTCTTGTAAATTGATATAAACGTAGTACTATGTACTTACGTGTTCGGATAGTCCGATGACCGAATTTACTGCCAACATATCCAAGGATCTCATGGGTCGCTTCCCGAAGATTCACCGATGACGTATGACTCGCACTTTAATTAATTTGGGATTAATTAGATGAGAGAGAAAATTAATCTGGGATTAATTGCGGAGATATTTTATCTGGGATAAAATATTAATTAAAGAGAGAACGATTAATTTGGAATTAATCGATAAATTAATATATTCGATATATTAATCGAAATTGGATTTCGACGCGAAATTAAAATTAGATTTTAATTCGGGCGAATGAATTAATTTAGAATTAATTCGTTAGCGACGTGAATAGTTATTTCACTAGGCATAATCATTTAATTTCGTCGCAACGAAAAATTCGTTAATTTGGAATTAGTGAACTCGAGCCCGAGATTGTTTGCGAGCACAATCGCATTTTGAATTCGAGTGCGGCACGCAAGTCAAATCAAGTGTCAAATCGCTAGTCGCATCTAGTGTCACATGATTCGTCAATCAAGTGATAGATGTCTTTCACTTTGAGTGATTGACGCCAGTCACTATTCATGATTGATGGAAGTTGATGTGAGTGGTTGGAGCCTTAATTGCTTGACTTTTGGAAAACCAAATTCATGGTAAATGAATTTAAAATTAACAAATGTGTATTAGATACACTTTTGGCAACCAACACTCACAATTTGCTCTTCTCTTTCTTCTCTTCATCTCACGCCCACAAGGGCTGTTCTTACTTCTGTTTTCTGTCCAGAAAACCGAGAGGAGTGGGAAGTAAGTGTTTGATTTTTGTGGCTAAAATCAAGAGAGCTAGCATTCCGAGAGACATGCGAAGGTGATAGGGAAGTCCACCCATGAGCTTGGAATCATTTGATGAAGCTTGGAGCTTGTTCAAGGAGCAACAATGGCCAAATCTTGGAGAGGCTAGCAGCTCACTGCCGTGAGGTCCAGAAGGCAGAAAATAAATTTTTGTTGCCTCTAGCGTCGCTCAACCGATCGATGTGAGTATTCTACAACTCCCTCGTTGTTATTCACACATGTTTTGATGCTTTGTATTCGATCCTTGGGGCCGTAGGAACTCCAACAATGGTATTAGAGCGATTGAAAAGCATGAAATTTGATTAGGGCTTAAAATTTGGGTAAAATGTTTTTGAGCATGATTTGAATAAATTGGATGTTTGAGTATGCTTAATACATGTTTAATTAAGGATTGATTGGATCAATTTGATGAAATATTATTTGGAACAAATTTCCCCAAATTTCTTGTGTTGGCCGAATGGTTGAGTGCCTTAATTCTTGGTAATTCTTTGTGTCGTTGATCATTGGATGACTTGAAACGATTGAGGATGTTGATTTAATGTCGATAGTGGATTTAATTAGATTGAAACCGAATCAGACACAAATCCCCTCCATTGCCGAGAATAATATGCATGTAAATTGGGTTTGATTTTTGATGAAATGTGTTGGACATGTTTTGTTGTTAATGAGCATGATTAATTAGGCTAATTGATGTTTTAGAAATATTGATTTAGGTAATTAATTGTGTAATGCACTTTGTTTAATTAAATTGGGAATTTGGAATTTGGTAATTTAATTATTTGGGCCTATTTTGTTAAATTGGGCTTTTAAAGTTGTTATTGGGCTTATTGGGCTTGGTTGTACTAAGTTGGGTTTAGGCCAAAATTGGTTGGATCCAATTGGGCCCAAAACTGCTTCCATAAAGCCCAAATGCGACTAATGAACCTTTAAAGTTTAATTGGGCCTATTGGGTTCGACCCGAGTTGACCAAAAGTCCACGCCTTAAAAAAATTAATTAAAAGCCCATTGGACTTTAATTAAATTAACGTTGGACGTTAATCGGGCTTTGAGACCCGTAATGATTAAATTTGGAATTTAAGTCGTAAAGGTTTATTAATAAAGTGTAGTACTTAATTTGGAATTAAATAGCGAATTAGTATTAAATACAAATTGAATTGGATTTAATTATGTAGTTTAATTTAATTCCAGAATTCGTACTTTGAGTACTTATTCGCAAAACGAGTTTGACTCGCACAAAATCAAATTGTTGTTTGAACATTGGATGATAATTAATTATCAGATTAATTAATTTGATTAGATTGATTGATAACATGCTTGTGTGAATACATGGTTGCGATGCATGAATAATGTATATCAGATGGATATTAGATGGGTGGGGCAATTTTAGAAATTGTTGTAATAAATTTGGAATTTATTAATTGGACCTGCGTGTCCAGCCTTATTACCTATTTATTCTCTTGTATTCTCTTCTCACCTATTCCCCTCAATGTAAATGAGGTTTCTTTAGAAGTGTAGTGTAACGGGCAGAAGTAATACATGTGCTAGCGGGAGAGAGAAAGAGAGAGATTTGATCTAGGATCAATGTGTAAAGTATCCATCCGCATATCATTATTATTTATTTATACGCGCTTTATTATTTGTTTAAAATGCATGTTTAAGGGTGTATAATGATGAGACCTTAACAAAGATAATAAATTGGTTGCCAATTTGCACGCGAAAAACCCTCGCTAAATATTAAGCTCATTATAAATATCATTCGTTAAATCAATTAAATATTAGTTGGACTAATATTTAAATTGTTGTTTTAATAAACAGTTGGAATGTATTCAAACAATTAAATTATAGTTGATTAAAATAGTTGGACTATAATAATCATTATAATTAATAGTACCTAAATCGTTGATTAAATAGTTGGACTATTAGAATCAAGATAAAATTGAAAGATTGACATTTAAAACATAATCCTAAGGAAAATGTATTTAAATGGTTTAATTTTCAAAATTGGGAATAAAGTTTCAGGATATTCCTGAAAACTAATAAGTTACTTTATTTGATAAAATAACATATTAGGCCTTAGTCCGGATTTAAGCAAATAGTAGAGCATGATCTTTGGAAGATTCATGTGATGATAACTTAAGTGTTTAATCCATTAAGCTTGTCGCAGTAGACTCCTTAATTTCTTTGTCAGAACTAAGGGTTAGATCCTTAAAGTATGATATTGAAATTGAAGGATCTTCAAAGAATCTATCCTTAGAATCTTAGAAGTACATAATTGCAATAAATAACTCTTGGAGAGTTAATGACTATTCTCAAGGAGACAAAGTCAAAGTTTGCAATTAGGCAAGTAGCGCAAGGCGCACTTTACATCGATATTCTAGAAACCCGAGGCTTGGCCAAAGGCTTCTGGAGTGTTGAAAAAGGGCAAAGGCAAAATCATTATAATCTTCTGGGAAGATAAATGACATATCCCAAAATGTCTGCCTAAATTGTGGTAAACGGGATCGCGGAAGCGTGACTGCCTTTTGGACAAGGCAGACAAGAAGGAATTGAAGACGAGCAAGGCTCTGACTTCAAATATGTTTGTCATAAATATGTTCACTACTAGTATTGAAATTGGATTTTAAATACTTAGTGTGATACATAAATATGTACTGATGTACAGAATCTGCTATGAGCAGGAAACTGACTTCAGGTTAGAGATTTATCTGCGAATTGGAAACGGGACGAAAATCGCTGTTTCAACCGCAAAACCTAATTTTAGGAACTACCCTCGGGTGTGTACCTAAATTTGGAAACTGTTATAATGTAACTAGTTTGACTAGAGACATTATCTCTATATCAGTGTTTAACCCGCTGTGGGTGAACCTTTATATTTTAGAACACTAAAGTGTTTTATTTTATAAAGATGATATTGAGATAACCACATTAGATGTGAATATGAGCATTTATAATTTGAATATAAATAAATCTCAAATGTATAAAATGACAAACAAATAGCTCAAACTAATTTGATCAGAAGAAACATATAGTGGCATTGTTGTCTGGGACACAATTAAACAAGACTCGTATATCCAGACTTTCGAAGAATGGGTACTATGACTGATTTGATCCCATTCAAATAAAGTCTACGAATCTAGTTTATTGGGCAAAATTCCTATAACACTATTTACTTGTTAAAAGTGTAAATGCCACCGATCTGTTAGCCCTAGTTCATAGTGAAGCAAGTGGGCCCATGTCTAGCTAGGCTAGAGGTGGATATGAATATTTCGTGACCTTTACGGATGTGGCATCGCGTTATGGTTATGTGTTTCTTTTGAAACACAAATCGGAAACTTTTACAAGTTCTGACACGAAATAGACAAACAGATCGGCTAAAGTATTAAAACCGTCACGGTAAGACCGTAATGGAAAATACTTAAGCAATAAGTTTCTTAATATACTTGAAAGAGTATAATATTATTTCAATGAGGACTCCTCCCGGAACACGTCATTTTGATGGTGTGTCCGAACCGAGTAACCGAATTTTATTGGACATGATAAGGTTAATCATGAGTCGCTCTGAGCTACCATTTCCTTCAACGGATAAGTATAAACAGTGCAGAACTTATTTAGAATAAGGTTCCATAATATCTGTTTGACAGATATCATATTAGATATGAATAGGAAAGAAACTGGGTTTTCTCATTCCTAATTATTTGGGTATGCTAGGCATGTGTTTGGATGATACCAAACTAAAACCCAAATTGGATAAGTGTCTAATTGTAGGTTATCCTAGGGATACCATAAGTATAGTACTTATACAACTCACAAGAGAACAATTAGTTTGTTGCTCGCCATGTGGTTTTCCTAAGAGGAATACCGATATGCAGTGGTAAGTGGGAGGATAGTAAAACTCGATGAAAATCAGAGTAATATTATTCCAGGCATCGAATCCTAATGGAACACATATAGTTCATCAAGGATGAAACTATAACATTAATCTTCAAATACACAAGAACCGCGTATGTCGGAGAGAGTCAGAAAACAACCTGGGTTATGGACATACATGGATGGCAACATACCAACGTATAAAGCTAGGCTTTTGGCAGAAAGGTATCGTTATCAACATTGTGTCGATTACAACGAAACCTTTTACCTGTTGCCACGGTGAATCCATTTGGATAATGCTTGCTAAAGCTGCATGTTTCATTTATGAAATATGTCAGCTAAACGGGAAAATCGCTTTCCTAAAAAGGAAACCTTTTAAAGGATGTTTACAACATCCTGTCGGTTTTGTCGTACCAAAACTAGCAAACAAGGTTTGCAAGTTATTCGATCCATGTTTGGATTGAAGCAAGCATTAGGTTCTTGGAATTATCGTTTTGATGTAATCATAATGGTATATGATTTAATTCAAAACGAAATGATTCTTGTGTATATAAGAGGGTTAGTGGGAGTGAACTGACAGTGGTTGTCCTATAAAATAATGATAATATGTCATTTCTTGGAAATGATATTCCCATATAATAATCTGTTGGTTTCTATTAAGGTCTCAAGATCAATAATAAGCATGAAATATGTGTGAATAACAATCGAGAAGTTGCGGAATACTCACATCGATCGGTTAAACGACGCGGAGATGAACTTTCTGCCCACTGTGAATTGCGGCAGTGCACTACATGTTGCTCACTGTTTTAGCGTCAACGGTGGTCCTTCGTCAAGCTCCAAGCTTCGTCAAATTGTTCCCGGCTCATGGGTGGACTTCCCTATCACCTTCGTATGTCTCGTAAATATGCTAGCACTTGAGATTTTGCCACAAAATCCCACTCATGCTTCCCTTCTTGCTCGGCATTTCCAAAAAATGCAGTGAAGAAAATAGCCACCAAGGGCGTGAGAGAGATGAGAGAAAGAGAGAAGAAAGAGTTGTGTTTTGGTTAAAGAAAATTGTGTATGTAATACCAATTTTGAATTTCCAAAATTCAATTAATAATTTTCTCTTTCCAAAAGTCAAGCATTAATGCCAACCACCACATCCATCAACTGACATCACTCATGAATAGTGACTTGCGTCAATCACTCAAAGTGAAAGACATCTATCACTTGATAGACGAATGATGTGACGCTAGATGCGACTAGTGATTTGACGCTTGATTTGACTTGCATGCCGCATTCGAATTCGAAATGCGAATGCGCTCGCAAATAATCTCGGGCTCGGGTTCGCTAATTCCAAATTAACGAATTTTCCGTTGCGACGTAATTAAATCTAATTTAATTAAATAATCATGCCTAGCATAATTACTATTCACGTCGCTAACGAATTAATTCTAAATTAATTCGTTCGCCCGAATTAAAATCTAATTTTAATTCCGCGTCGAAATCCAATTTCGTTTAATATACCAAATATATTAATTTATCGATTAATTCCAAATTAATCGTTATCTCTCTTTAAATGATATTTTATCCCAGATAAAATATCTCTGCAATTAATCCCAGATTAATTTTCTCTCTCATCTTATTAATCCCAGATTAATTTAGAATGCGAGTCATACGTCATCGGTGAATCTTTGGAAAGCGACCCATGAGATCCCCGGATGTGTTGGTAGTAAATTCGGTTGTCAGACTATCCGAACACGTAAGTACCTCGTACTACGTTTATACCGATTTACAAGACAATGTTGGCCTCTAGCAAAGCGTCATGCCTACCCAATTCTCCGAAATATCCTTACATGAATAAAGGATCTATATCAGGCGTAGCATACGTAGTATTGCGTATTTCTGTCCAGTATCGGATGATCACGTGCTAGGCCTGAGGCTGGAATTGTGTCTGCCCCGAAAGAAGCACATGTCGGATGTCTGGTAACTAGTCTCTATAATCGGATAAACATGACCTAGTCATAATATCCCGATAGCTGCATCATTTAAGAGAACCAGTCCCGTATCCTACGTGACCATCATCTCCATATGACGGGAGTGACACTTCCGTCTTGACATCACACCCAACACACTACGATTCTCAATATACCCAGCATTGGTGTACACATAACCTGTTAAAGCTCTGGACGACCTCAACCAAAGTATATTGATTGTCACAAGTATTAGCGGTGCAAGTCTCAGGTTAAGACCAAATACACCTACCCTGATTTCGGACTTCCATAGACACATAATCATACTACCAATGGAATTCGAGGGGGTCTATCCAGAGCGAAGCTGTTTCCCATACCATCAGTAAAACACAACCTCCTATTACACTTGCATGAGTATCCTATACCCAAATATATGAGAACTATGTCGCTGTGCCCTCACAACGCGCACAAGTGTAATACTAGTCTTTTACGTATTTATCGATGTCCAATCTCGATAATACTCTGACTAAGGATATTTAATGATTTATCCTACGTGGACTGATATTATCTCATATCATTCTCCATCCAGGAACAAATCATAGGGACCTCCTATCATTTATATGTCTAGGTGATCTAATCACAAATGATAAGAGTGCAATCTCCTTTGTTACATAGTTAATTTGTATAACAACACCATGATCTGTACAAATAGTGACGCTATGGGTCATAATTGTCCAACAATCTCCCACTTTGCCTATAGCCAGTCACTCGAGTGTGTTACACCCGAACTATGTACGGTTGGCTCAAAATGCTGAGAAAACTTTCGTCAGCGGATTTGCATGATTATCATCTGATGCGATTTATTCGATCATCACATCGCCACGATGTATGATCCGAACGAATCAAATGAATATCGAAGTATGCATCTGGATCGTTGATGAGACCATTAATTCTTTAGCCTGTGCTGACGCCTAGCTCAGCTGCTAACAGAAATATATCTAATCTAATTAGATTTGTTTATCGACCCAGAAAGCTTCTATTGCCGCCTCAGCTGCATCAATTAACCCGCATTTGTTGTTTATTCGGTTACAGTATCTTGCTTGGAAGATTTCCAGCTCACTGTACCGTTATTCAAACTGTATAGTACCATTTGCGACTTTTAGTCGTCTTATCGGTTTAGGAAACTTGCAACAGTGATCCCAGTCACTTCAAGTTCTCCATCTCCATAGATTAAGACAGCATCCTTAGTTCTCTAAGACACTAAGTATGTTCTTAACTTCAATCCAGTGACTATCACTCGGATTGGCCTGTTTGTGAATCCATATGCTCAAAGCGTATGAGACACCAGGTCGCGTACATTTTCAATGTACGAGTTCTAGGAGAGTTTTCTCGAAAGCCAAGCTTTCACCGATTATCATTTATAGGAATTTCATTTCCAAGAAATGACATATATTATCATTATTTTTATAAGACAAGGATTGTCAGTGCGCTCCCACTAACCTCCTTATATACACAAGAATCATTTCGTTTTGAATTAAATCATAAACTATTATGATTACATCAAAACGACAATTCCAAGAACCTAATGCTTGCTTCAATCCAAACATGGATCGAATAACCTGCAAACCTTGTTTGCTTGTTTTAGTATGAAAAAACCGACAGGATGTTGTAAACATCCTCCGAAAGGTTTCCTTTTCAGGAAAGCTATTTTCCCGTAAAGCTGATATATTTCATAAATGAAACATGCAGCATTAGCAAGCACTATCCAAATGGATTTACTGTGGCAACAGGTAAAAGGTTGAATCGTAATCAACACAATGTTGATAATGATACCTTTCCGCTACAAGCCTAGCTTCGTACGTTGGTATGTTGCCATCCATGTATGTCTTCCTAGAAGACTTATATAGTACTAATAGGCACAATGCCTTGCGGTACATCAACTAGTATCTAAACTTGTTGATATACATGGATCCATTTCGGATGTTCATGGCACTTTTCCATAATAGGGAGTCGATACCTTGTATCACTTCCTCATACGTAGTCAGTTGGTATACCTCAATAAAATTAACATCTTTATGAGGTGAGATCAGAAACCCATACCCCAGGTTATTTTCTGACTCTCTCCGACATACGCGGTTCTTGTGTATTCGAAGATTACTGGTATAGTTTCATCCTTGATGAACTATTTATGTTCCATTAAGGAATCAGTGCCTGGAATAATATCACTCCGATTTTCATCGAGTTATACTATCCTCCCACTTACTACTGCATATCGGTATTCCTCAAAGGAAAATCGCATGGCGAGCAACAATTACATTGTTCTCTGGTGAGATGTATAAGTACTATACTTCAGTATCCCTAGGATAACCTACAATTGGCACTTATCCAATTTGGGTTCTAGTTTGGTATCATCCAAACATATGCCAAACATACCCAAATATTCAGGAATGAGAAACCCGATTTCTTTCCTGTTCATATCTAATATGATATCTGTCAAACAGATTTTTATGGAACCTTATTCAAAATAAGTTCTTGCATTATTTATGCTTATCCGTTGAAGGAAATGGTAGCTCAGAGCGATTCATGATTAACCTTATCATGTCTAACACAATTCGGTTAATCCGGTTCAGACATACTGTCAAAATGACGTGTTCCGGGAGGAGTCCTCTTTGAAAGAATACTATACTCTTTCAAGTATATTAGAAACTTATTGCTTAAGTATTTTCCATTACGGTCTTACCGTGGCGGTCTAATACTTTAGCCGATCTGTTTGTCTATTCCGTGTCGAAACCTTAAAATTTTCTGATTTGTGTTTCAAAAGAAACACATAACCATTACGCGATGCCACATCCGTATAGGTCACGAAATATTCATATCCACATCTAGCCTAGCTAGACATGGGCCCACTTGCTTCACTATGAACTAGGGCTAACAGATAGGTGGCTTTTTACACTTTTACCAAGTAAATGTGTTTTAGGCACATTGCCCAATAAACTAGATTCGTAGACTTTATTTTATTAGAATCAAATTAGTCCGAGTACCCACTCTTCGAAAGTATGGATATACGAATCTTCTTTGATTGTGTCCCAGACAACAATGCCACAATTATTTTCTTCTAATCAAATCAGTTTGAGCTATTTGTTTGTCATGTTATACGTTTGAGATTTATTTATATTCAAAATATAAATGCTGTTATTCACATCTAATGTGTTTATCTCAATATCATCTTTATATAATGAAACACTTTAGTATTCTAGAATATAAAGGTTCACCCGCAGTGGGTTAAACACTGAAATAGAGATAATGTATCTAGTCAAAGTAGTTACATTATAACAGTTTCCAAATTTAGGTACACACCCGAGGGTAGTTCCTAAACTTAGGTATCTACGGTTAAAACAGTGACTTTCGTCCCGTTTACAATTCGCAGATGAATCTCAAATGATGTCAGTATCCTGTTCAAAACAGATTCTGAACATCAATACATATATTTTATGTACCACACTAAGTATTCTAAATCTAATTTTAATACTAGTAGTGAGCATAATGTTTGACAAACATATTTGAAGTCAGAGCCTTGCTCGTCTTCAATTCCTTCATGTCTGTCTTGTCCAAACGGCAGTCACGCTTCCGCGATCCCGTTTGCCACAATTTAGGCAGACATTTTGGGATATTTCCTTTATCTTCCCAGAAGATTATAATGATTTTGCCTTTGCCAGTTTCAACACTCTAGAAGCCTTTGGCCAAGCCTTGTCCTTCTAGAATATCGAAGTAAGGTGCGCCTTGCGCTACTTGCCTAATTGCAAACTTTTGACTTTATCTCCTTGAGAATAGTCATTAACTCTCCAAGAGTTATTTATTGCAATTTTAGTACTTCTAAAATCTAAAGATAGATTTATGAAGATCCTTTAATTTCATTATCATACTTTAAGGATCTAATCATTAGTTCTGATTCAGAAATTAAAGAGTCTACTGCGACAAGCTTAATGGATTAAGCACTTAAGTTATCATTACATAAATCTTCCAAAGATTATGCTTGACTATTTGCTTAACTTCGGGCTTAGGCATAATATGTTATTTTATCAAATAAAGTAACTTATTATTTTCCAGGACCATCCTGAAATTATTCCCAATTTGAAAATTAAGCAATTTAAACACATTTTCCCTAGGATTATGTTTTAAATGTCAATCTTTCAATTTTATCTGGATTTTAATAGTCCAACTATTTAATCAATGATTTAGGTACTATTTATTACAATGATTACAATAGTCCAACTATTTAATCAACTATAATTTAATAGATTAAAATCAATTATATTGATTACTATAATCCAATTATAAAATCAACTATAAATGAATAGTTTGAATATATAGTCCAACTATTTATTAAAACAACAATTTAAATATTAGTCAAACTAACATTTAATTTATAACGACGAATGATATTTGTTTGAGCGCGTATGGCAAGTAATTAAACGAGTATTGCTAATTCAATTCTTGCCTCCCACTATTTTTCGGCGAGCCTTTAACCCTCTGTTGATTACTCGGGAAACTGTGTTTCCTAGTGGGCTAGGATCCCGTTAAATATCACACAATCTTGACTTTGGCCAACAAATTGTATGATAATTAACTAGGTAGATCTCTAAGATCGATTGGATCCAATCCAATTCCTAGATCTGGTAGGGGAACATCCAAGTCCGAAACATATATTTTATATATGCCTATACATCTAATGTATTACCTAACCATTTTCCTCTGAATCAACTAAGCCTTGGCTTTGGCACAACAAACTTAGTGATCCCAGTTAAGCGCGACCCATTGACCATGGAAAGCTTCGTAATCAATGTCGATGGACAAGAAGTGGTCTTGACTTTGGCCAAAAACCACAACTTGGACAAGACACTGATATGGAACAAAGCTCTCATGATTCAAACACATCCTCGACGGACAAAGGCCTTGAATTTGTCCAACAAGCCAATGCCAGTCTCGGATCTTGAGTGAGAATCACTCAATGGAAGGAAAAATGCTTAATATTTTGTGAGGGTTTTTCGCGTGCAAATTGGCAACCAATTTATTATCTTTGTTAAGGTCTCATCATCATACACCCTTAAAAATGCATTCTAAACACATAATAAAGCGTATATGAAAAATAATAATGATATGCGGATGGATACTTTACACATTGATCCTAGATAAAATCTCTCCATTTCTCTCTCCCGCTAGCACAAGTATTACTTCTACCATTACACTACACTTCTAAAGAAACCTCATTTACATTGAGGGGAATAGGTGAGAAGAGAATACAAAGAAATGAGAGGTAATATGGCTGGACACGCAGGTCCAATTAATAAATCAAATTTATTACAACAATTTCTAAAATTGCCCCACCCTTCTAATATCCATCTGATATACATTATTCATGCATCGCAACCATGTATTCACACAAGCATGTTATCAATCAATCTAATCAAATTAATTAATCTGATAATTAGTGATCATCCAATGTTCAAACAACGATTTGATTTTGCTCGAGTCAAACTCGTTTTGTGAATAAGTACTTAAAGTACGAATTCTCGAATTAAATTAAAGTACATCATTAAATCCAATTTAATATGCATTCAATTCTAATTCGCTATTTAATTCCAAATTAAATAATACACTTCATTAATAAACCTTTTACGACTTAAATTCCAAATTTAATCGTTACGGGTCTCAAAGCCTGATTAACGTCCAACGTCGATTTAATTAAAGTCCAATGGGCTTTTAATTAATTTCTTAAGGCGTGGACTTTTGGTCAACTCGGGTCAAACCGAATAACCAAAATCCAATTCGGGAGTTACCCCATAAGCCCATAAATCAATTTTGGCCCATTAGGCCCAATTAAACTTTAAAGGTTCATTAAGTCGCATTTGGGCTTTATGGATGCGGTTTTGGGCCCAATTGGATCAAACCAATTTTGCCTAAACCCAACTTTGTACAATAAAGCCCAATAATCCCATTTACAACACTTAAGCCCAAATCCAATTTTAAGCCCATTTAACCAAACACAAAAATTCCAAATTTAATGTTTAATTAAACTAAAGTGCATAACACAATTAATTAACCAAATCAATATTTCCAAAACACCAATTAGCATAACTAATAATGCTTAATTAATCATCACATGTCCAACACATTTTGATTAAAATCAAACCCATAATTACATGCTCAAAGTCTCGGCCAAGGGAGGGGATTTGTGTCTGATTCGAATTCAATCAAATTAATTCCACAATCGACATTAAATCACATTCCCGAATGATTCTAACTCATCCAATGAATCAAAAAATCAAAATTCCAAGACTAATTAGGGCTTCTAACTTTCGGCCAAGCTAAGTATTTTGGGGAAAAATTATTCCAAATGATTTTCTTGAAATTGATCCAATCAAACTTCAATTCATCATGTATTAAGCATACTCAAACATCCAATTCATTCAAATCATGCTCAAATACAAATTACCCAAATTTAAAGCCCTAAACATTTCATGCTCAAACCTTGCTCTAGATGCCATTGTTGGTTTCTATTAGGGTCCCAAGATCAATAATATGCATGAAATATGTGTGAATAATAATCGAGAAGTTGCGGAATACTCACATCGACCGGTTAAGCGACGCGGAGACGAACTTTCTGCCCACTGTGAACTGCGGCAGTGCACTGCATGTTGCTCATTGTTTTGGCGTCAATAGTGGTCATTCGTCAAGCTCCAAGCTTCATCGAATGGTTCCCGGCTCATGGGTGGACTTCCCTATCACCATCGCATGTCTCGTAAGTGTGCTAGTACTTGAGATTTTGCCATAAAATCCCACTCATGCTTCCCTTCTTGCTCGGCATTTCCAGAAAATACAGTGAAGAAAATAGCCACCAAGGGTGTGAGAGAGAGGAGAGAAAGAGAGAAGAGAGAGTTGTGTTTTGGTTAAAGAAAATTGTGTATCTAATACCAATTTTGAATTTCCAAAATTCAATTAATAATTTTCTCTTTCCAAAAGTCAAGCATTAATGCCAACCACCATATCCATCAACTCACATCACTCATGAATAGTGACTTGCGTCAATCACTCAAAGTGAAAGACATCTATCACTTGATAGACAAATGATGTGACGCTAGATGCGACTAGTGATTTGACGCTTGATTAGACTTGCGTGCCGTATTTCGAATTCGAAATGCGAATGCGCTCGCAAATAATCTTGGGCTCGGGTTCGCTAATTCTAAATTAACAAACTTTCCTTTGCGACGTAATTAAATCTAATTTAATTAAATAATCATGCCTAGAATAATTACTATTCACGTCGCTAACGAATTAATTCTAAATTAATTCGTTCGCCCGAATTAAAATCTAATTTTAATTCCGCGTTGAAATCCAATTTCGTTTAATATATCAAATATATTAATTTATCGATTAATTTTAAATTAATCATTATCTCTCTTTAAATGATATTTTATCCCAGATAAAATATCTCCGCAATTAATCCTAGATTAATTTTTCTCTCATCTAATTAATCCCAGATTAATTTAGAGTGCGAGTCATACGTCATTGGTGAATCTTTGGGAAGCGACCCATGAGATCCCCGGATGTGTTGGTAGTAAATTCGGTCGTCGGACTATCCGAACACGTAAGTACCTCGTACTACATTTATACCAATTTACAAGACAAGGTTGGCCTCTAGCAAAGCGCCATGCCTGTCCAATTCTCTAGAAATGTCCTTACAGGAATAAAGGATCTATATCAGATGTAGTATACGTAGTATTGCATATTTTTATCCAGTATCGGATGATCACGTGCTAGGCCTGGGGCTGGAATTGTGTTTGCCCCGTAAGAAGCACATGTCGGATGTCTGGTAACTAGTCTCTATAATCGGATAAACATGATCTAGTCATAATATCCCGATAGCTGCAGCATTTAAGAGAACCAGTCTCGTATCCTACATGACCATCATTTCCATATGACTGGAGTGACACTTCCGTCTTGACATCACACCCAACACACTACGATTCTCAATATACCCAGCATTGGCGTACACAGAACCTGTTAAAGCCCTGGACGACCTCAACCAAACTATATTGATTGTCGCAAGTATTAGCGGTGCAAGTCTCAAGTTAAGACCAAATACACCTACCCTAATTTCAGACTTCCATAGACACATAGTCATACTACCAATGGAATTCCGATGGGGTCTATCCAGAGCAAAGCTTTTTCCCGTACCATCGGTAAAACACAACCTCCTATTACACTTGCATGAGTATCCTATACCCAAATATATGAGAACTATGCCGTTGTGCCCTCACAACGCGCACAAGTGTAATACTAGTCTTTTACATATTTATCGATGTCCAATCTCGATAATACTCTGACTAGGGATATTTAATGATTTATCCTACGTGGACTGATACTGTCTCATATCATTCTCCGTCCAGAAACAAATCATAGGGACCTCATATCATTTATATATCTAGATGATCTAATCACAAATGATAATAGTGCAATCTCCTTTGTCACATAGTTAATTTGGATAACAACACCATGATTTGTACAAATAGTGACGCTATGGGTCATAATTGTCCAACACAATCAGCGAAAGCTTGGCTTTCGAGAATAATTCTCCGTAGAATTCTTCGGAGAAACAACTTTTATTCTAGGAATAAAGATCTACTAGGATAGATCTAAAAGTTGTTGAAACTCTTCGAGAACTCGTACATTGAAAATATACGCGACCTAGTGTCTCATACGCTTTGAGCATATGGATTCACAAAAAGGTCAATCCAAGTGATAGTCACTGGATTGACGTTAAGAACATACTTAGTATCTTAGAGAAATAAGGATGCTGTCTTATTCTATGGAGTTGGAGAACTTGAAGTGATTGGGATCACTGTAGCAAGTTTCCTAACCGATAAAACGACTATAAGTCGCAAACGGTACTATACAGTTTGAATAACGGAATAGTGAGCTGGAAATCTTCCAAGCAAGATACTGTTACCGAATAAACAACAAATGTGGGTTATTGCTGCAGCTGAGGCAGCAATAGAAGCCTTATGGGTCGCCAACAAATCTAATTAGATTAGATATAGTTCTGTTAGCAGCTGAGCTAGGCTGCAGCGCATGCTAAAGAATTAATGGTCTCATCAAAGATCCAGATACATACTTCGATATTCATCTGATTCGTTCGGATCATACATCGTGGCGATGTGATGATCGAATAAATCGCATCAGATGATAATCATGTAAATCCGCTGACGAAAGCCTTTTCTCAGTAATTTGAGCCAACCGTACACAGTTCGGGTGTCAAACACTCGAATGACTGGATATAGGCCAAGTGGGAGATTGTTGGACAATTATGACCCATAGCGTCACTATTTGTACAGATCATGGTGTTGTTGTACAAATTAACTATGTGACAAAGGAGATTGCACTCTTATCATGTGTGATTAGATCACCAAGATATATAAATATTAGGAGGTCCCTATGATTTTTTCCTGGATTGAGAATGATATGAGACAGTATCAGTCCACTAAGGATAAATCATTAAATATCCCTAGTCAGAGTATTATCGAGATTGGACATCGATAAATACGTAAAAGACTAGTATTACACTTTTTCGCGTTATGAGGGCACAACGACATAGTTCTCATATATTTGGGTATAAGATACTCATGCAAGTGTAATAGGAGGTTGTGTTTTACCGATGGTATGGGAAACAGCTTCGCTCTGGATAGCCCCCTCAGAATTCCATTGGTAGTATGATTATGTTTCTATGGAAGTCCGAAATCAGGGTAGATGTATTTGGTCTTAAACTGAGACTTGCACCGCTAATACTTGCGACAATCAATATACTTTGGTTGTGGTCGTCCAGGGCTTTAACCGGTTCTGTGTACGCCTCTGCTGGGTATATTGAGAATCATAGTGTGTTGTTTGTGATGTCGAGACGGAAGTGTCACTCCAGTCATATGAAGATGATGATCGCGTAGGGATACATAACTGGTTCTCTAAAAGGGTTGCAACTATAGGGATAATATGACTTGGTCATTATTATCCGATAATAAAGAGGCTAGTTGCTCGTAATCCGATATATGCTTTGTACGGGACATACACTGTACCAGCCCCAGACCTTGCATGTGATCATCCGATACTGGATCGAAATATGCAATACTACGTATACTACGCCTGATATAGATCCTTATATTCCTGTAAGGATATTTCTGGAGAATTGGGTAGGCATGGCACTTTGCTAGAAGCCAACTTTGTCTTGTAAATCGGTATAAACGTAGTACTAGGTACTTACGTGTTCGGATAGTCCGATGACCGAATTTACTACTAACATATCAGGGGATCTCATGGGTCGCTTCTCGAAGATTCACCGATGATGTATGACTCACACTTTAATTAATCTGGGATTAATTAGATGAGAGAGAAAATTAATCTAGGATTAATTGCGGAGATATTTTATCTAGGATAAAATATTAATTAAAGAGAGAACGATTAATTTGGAATTAATCGATAAATTAATATATTCGATATATTAAACGAAATAGGATTTCGACGCGGAATTAAAATTAGATTTTAATTCGGGCGAATGAATTAATTTAGAATTAATTCGATAGCGATGTGAATAGTGATTTCGCTAGGCATAATCATTTAATTACGTCGCAACAGAAAATTTGTTAATTTGGAATTAGCGAACCCGAGCCCGAGATTGTTTGCGAGCGCATTCGCATTTCGAATTCGAGTGCGGCACGTAAGTCAAATCAAGTGTCAAATCGCTAGGCGCAACTAGCGTCACATCATTCGTCAATCAAGTGATTGATGCCTTTCACTTTGAGTGATTGACGCCAGTCACTATTCATGATTGATGGAAGTTAATGTGAGTTGTTGGAGCCTTAATTGCTTGACTTTTGGAAAGCCAAATTCATGGTAAATGAATTTGAAATTAACAAATATGTATTAGATACACTTTTGGCAACCAACACTCACAATTCTCTCTTCTCTTTCTTCTCTTCATCTCACGCCCACAAGGGCTGTTCTTGTTTCTGTTTTCTGTCCAGAAAACCGAGAGAAATGGGAAGCGAGTGTTTGATTTTTGTGGCAAAAATCAAGAGAGCTAGCACTCCGAGAGACATGCGAAGGTGATAGGGAAGTCCACCCATGAGCTTGGAATCATTTAACGAAGCTTGGAACTTGTTCAAGGAGCAACAATGGCCGAATCTTGGAGAGGACAGCAGCTCACTGCCGTGAGGTCCAGAAGGTAGAAAATAAATTTTTGTTGCCTCTAACGTCGATGTGAGTATTTCGTAACTCCCCCGTTGTTATGCATATATGTTTTGATGCTTTGTATTTGATCCTTGGGGCCGTAGAAACTCCAACAGGATACCGCCATATTGGTCGGTTGGTAATTATTTAAATTTGATTTAACCTGACTAAACTAGATACTGTTTGATTGGTCGGTTGGCAATTAATTATTAATTTGACTTAATCAGGATATCGCCTATATGGATGGTTGGTAATTATCAAGGAAAGTTAATATATTATATTAATGGAGATATCTAAAATAGTAGTAATAAAAGTGGATCCTTTTACCTCAGCATTTTCTTTTATTGTACTTTTACTTTATTTACTTTTCAGCAATTTTCTTTCAGCATTTACTTTTCAGCAATTTACTTTCAGCAATTTACTTTTAGCATTTACTTTTCAGCAATTTACTTTCAGCATTTACTTTTCAGCATTTAATTCTCAGTATTTAATTTCAGCATTTACTTTCCGTCATTTACTTTTCAGCAATTTACTTTTCAGCATTTTACTTTATGTCTTTTATTTTATTTAAGTTTTTACTACCCGTATATATGTGTCGTACCTAAACCAGTTATCTCGGGTTGTGATGAAGTCCAATATCACCAGTTTATAAGGGGTTAAATTACAGTTTGGGTAATATAAAAGGTTTATTTATTGAGCCTTACTCTTAATGCATCTTGTTAACTGGCCATTAATAAGATTGATTCAGTAAACTTAAAATGAACTTGGAAAAGGGATTTTAGGTTTAAGACCTTAGACTTAATAGCTCACGATCTTCCTTGAGGATAGATAACCCTTTAATATATTTCCTTACAGGATAGGAATATACCTGTCGGGCGGGGGAAGCCATAATTGGAACTTAAGCTTAATGAATTCAGATAACTTGGTTAACATAGGAATATGATTAATTGGGTTATACTAGGTATTTGTATTTGACCATCGGAAGAGGCTTTTACATAATTTCGTGTTCCTGGTTAATAAACCAATATATTACACAAACGTAAAATAACCACTTCATCTTTTAAAAAGATATTGGAAGGATTCACAACCATGGATAGCTTTATAAATTTGAATTTTCTTCTATTTACTTTCAAGCAAATTTATTTACTTGTTTTAATTTTAAAGTCACCACCCTATCAAACAATCAATCCATTAGATACTTGTAAATATTTAACTTCATAAATTGATAACAAAAGGTTTCCAGTCCTCGTGGGATCGATACTTTTTATACTACTTGAACGATACGTGCGCTTGTGCTATTCCCGTGTGATTACGTCGGTCACGTTTTTGGCGCCTTTGCCGGCGACTTATTTATCTTTCACTATTAGTTTTGGGGTTAGATACCTTTACTTGTATCTAATTTTCTTTTTACTTTTTATTTCTATTTTCTTGTGTTTCAGGTTGTCAGACACTACATTGACCCAGAGATTGAAAGAACCATCAGACAGTTGAGAAAGGAAAGGCGAGAAGGCCAAGAAACAATCGTGAACATGGAACCTGAACCTTTGGAGGTTGCACCACCAATTCCTATTCGAGACAGAACCATTCCTGTGGTTGACGGCCTCATTTCTTGTATTGTACTTCCTCTCTTACCAGCAAATGTGTGTGACATCAAAACATGCATTCAGATGATTCAGCAGTCAGTTCAGTTTGGGGGGAATACAACTGAAGATCCTAATGCCCACATCAGTAACTTCCTGGAAGTTTGTTGCACTTTCAATTACAACAGAGCATCAGAAGAAGCAATGAGACTGCGAGTTTTTCCATATTCCTTGAAAGACAAAGTAAAAGCTTGGCTATATTCACTACCAGCAGGTTCCATCACAACTTGGAACAGTTTAGCCACCAAATTCCTTGCAAAATATTTTCCACTAGCTAGAACAGCAAAACTGAGGAATGACGTCACATATTTTGTACAACTTGATTCGGAAACTCTCTACGAAGTTTGGGAAAGGTACAAAGATTTGCTCCGGAAATGTCATCACCATGAGATTCCAAAATGACTTCAAGTCCAAACTTTCTATAATGGACTTTCTGGACCGATGAGAACCACAATTGATGCTGCCGCTGGAGGAGCTTTAATGGAAAAATGAGAAGATCAAGCATGTGACCTAATCGAAGAAATGGCCAACAATAATTCCTTGTGGCCAACAGAAAGGAGCTTGATCCAAATAATTACAGGAATTTATGAAGTTGGAGCCAATACAGCAGTCAGTGCCAAGCTTGAACAGATATGCAAATTCATGGAGACTCTCAGCATGCAAAGCAATATTGGATCCACAAGTTCACCATATGAAGGAGCACCAGAACCAGTTCAACAAGAAGAGACGGTGAACTATGTCAAAATTTCAACAGACAAAGGAATGTCAACAATTTCAACAGACAGGGGAACAATCCATATTCAACACCTACAACCCAGGGTGGATGAACCATCCCAATTTTTCATGGAGCAACAATTCAGGGCAAAATAACAATACACCACCTGGATTCCAACAGCAGAACAAAGGCCAATAGTATGAAAAAGAACCAGAAATGAAAGAATGGTTTGCAGAGATGTTCATAAAGAAAGAAGCAAAATATGATGCCATGTTTCAAGCCTAAACATCATTCAATCAAAGCCAATCTACTTCCATTAAAGCACTGGAGAATCAAATTGCACAACTGGCCAATGCTCAGAGTTACAGACCGCCAGGAAATCTTCCCAGCAACACATAACCAAATCCAAGAAACCGATGGAATGAACAATGTCAAGCCATTACTTTGAAAAGCGGTACTGAAATCAACAAAGATGTTGGAATCAATGCATCCATTGAAGAAGTTCCAAAAGAAGCAGATCAACAGATGGAGCAAGAAGAAGCAAAGGAAAAAGATCAAATCACTCCACCTCAACCTTTTCCACAGCATCTTCAGAAAAATAAACTGGACAAGCAGTTTGCTCGTTTCTTAGAGGTTTTCAAAAAGTTGCATATCAACATCCCATTTGCAGAAGTCTTGAAAGAAATGCCCAGCTATGTTAAATTCATGAAAGATATTCTTTCACAAAAATAGAGATTGGGAGATTACGAGACAATGTCATTGACGGAGGAATGCAGCGCCATCATTCAGAGGAAACTTCCATCGAAGTTGAAAGATCCTGGCAGTTTCATAGTTCCTTGCACCATTGGAGAACATTATATTGGTAAGGCTTTATGTGATTTAGGTGCAAGTGTTAATTTAATGCCTTTTTCTATTTACAGGAAACTACAAATCGGAGAAGCAATGCCTACCTCAGTCTGTCTGCAACTTGCTAATCGAACGCTCGTATTTCCAAGAGGTATCGTCGAAGATGTGCTAGTCAAAGTCGACAAACTCATTCTCCCAGCAGATTTTATTATCCTTGAAATGGAAGAAGACAAAAATGTACCTATCATCATTGGGAGACCATTCTTGGCTACAGGTCGAACTGTGATTGATGTACAAAAAGAAGAACTAACCATGAAAGTTCAGAACCAAGAAGTTACTTTCAATGTTTTCAAAGCCATGAAATTCCTGAGCGATGAAAAGGAAGAAGAATGTTTCAGAATTGATGTTGTTGATAATATCATTCAGGATATTGATACATTTCCCACGGACAAACTTGAAGCTTACATCACCAACATGACTGATAGCGAGCTAGATGCTGAAATTCTGTAATTTATCAACTATCTTGACAAGCCATTCTGATTCAAATCGACACCACCTGTGGAAATTCCGGATCTTCCTAAGAAATATTAAATCAAGCCCTCAATTGAAGAACCACCACAGTTGGAGCTGAAGTTACTGCCGAGCCATCTCAGGTATGCATTTCTTGGAAACTCTTCTGAATTACTTGTGATTATTTCTTCTTCGCTAACATTGGAGCAGGAAGAAAAGTTGCTGAGAGTATTACGGGAACACAAGAAAGCCATTGGCTAGACAATAGCAGACATTCAAGGCAATAGTCCATCATTTTACATGCGCAAGATTCTGATGAATGATGAGTACAAACCCAGAGTAGAGCATCAACGAAGACTCAATCCAATCATGAAGGAGGTCGTGAAGAAAGAAATCATCAAATGGTTGGATGCTGACATCATTTACCCTATCTCAGATAGCACATTGGTGAGTCTTATGCAGTTACCAAAGAAAAGAGGAATTACTGTAGTCACAAATGAAAAGAACGAGCTGATTCCGACAAGAACATTGACTGGATGGAGAGTATGCATGGACTACAGAAAACTGAATAAAACAATGAGGAAGGACCATTTTCCGCTGCCATTCATTGATCAGATGTTAAACAAACTAGCGGGACATGAGTACTATTGCTTTCTGGACGGATATTCGGGGTACAAACAGATTGTCATCGCCCAGAAGATCAGGATAAAACCACTTTTACATGTCCCTATGGTACTTTTGCTTTTCGCAGAATGCCATTTGGATTATGTAGTGCACCTGCCACATTTCAACGTTGCATGATGGCCATCTTCTCAGACATGCTGGAGCAAAGTATGGAGGTTTTCATGGATGACTTCTCTATATTTGGAGATTATTTTGACCACTGCTTGCAAAATCTGGAACATGTATTACAAAGATGCGAAGATACCAACCTGATACTCAACTGGGAGAAATGCCACTTCATGGTGCAGAAAGGCATTGTTCTTGGACATCGGATCTCATAAAAGAGAATCGAGGTAGACAAAGCAAAGATTGAGACAATTGAAAAATTGCCTCCACCAACATCTGTAAAAGGGATTTGGAGCTTTATTGGACATGCATGCTTTTACAAGAGATTTATCAAAGACTTCTCAAAAATTGCAAAACCTCTTTGCAATCTTCTGGAGAAATATGTGTCTTTCAACTTCACAAAAGAATGCCAGGAAGCCTTTGAGATCCTAAAAACGAAGCTGGTCTATGCCCCCGTCATAGTACCACCGGACTAGACCCTTCCATTTGAGGTGATGTGCGATGCTAGTGATTTTACTGTAGGAGCAGTTTTGGGACAACACAAAGTAAAGATTTTCCATGCCATTTACTACTCCAGCAGAACTCTGAATGAAGCTCAACTCAACTACACAACCACTAAAAAGGAGTTGCTTGCAGTTGTGTTCGTTTTTGACAAATTCTGATCTTATCTATTGGGTCCTAAGGTGGTGGTCTACACAGATCATTTAGCAATCAAGTATCTGATTGCGAAGAAAGTTACCAAGCCCAGATTGATCCGTTGGATACTTCTTCTGTAAGAATTCGATGTGGATATCAAAGATAGGAAATGGACAGAAAACCAAGTGGCAGATCATTTATCAAAGCTCGAGAATGGAGATACAGCTGGCAAAGATCTAACAATCAAAGAAACATTTCTAGAAGAACAGTTGTTTTCCATTAAACAACAGGAAATCCCTTGTGTTGGACAATTATGACCCATAGCATCACTATTTGTACAGATCATGGTGTTGTTGTACAAATTAACTATGTGACAAAGGAAATTGCCCTTTTATCATTTGTAATTGGATTACCTAGATGTATAAAAGATAAAAGGTCCATATGATTAGTTCCAGATTGAGATGATATGAGACAGTATCAATCCACGAAGGTTTAATCATTAAATATCCCTAGTCGGATTATTATCAAGATTGGACATCGATAATGCGGAATAGACTAATATTACACTTGTGCGCGTTGTGGGAGCATAACGGCATAGTTCTCATATATTTGGGTATATGATACTCATGCAAGTGTAATAGGAGGTTGTGTTTACCGATGGTACAGAAATAGCTTCGCTCTGGATAGACCCATCGGAATTACATTGGTAGTATGACTATGTGTCTATGGAAATCTGAATCAGGGTAGGTGTATTTGGTCTTAACCTGAGACTTGCACCGCTAATACTTGCGACAATCAATATACTTTGGTTTTGGTCGTCCAAGGCTTTAACAGGTTATATGTACGTCTCTTCTGGGTATATTGAGAATCATAGTGTATTGGGTGTGATGTCAAGATGAAAGTATCACTCCAGTCATAGTGGAGATGATGATCACGTAGGATACGGAACTGGTGCTCTTATGTATTGCAGTCATCGGGATAATATGACTAGGTCATGATTATCCGATTATAGAGACTAGTTACTAGAGATCCGATATGTGCTTCGTACGGGGCAGACACAATTCCAGCCCCAGGCCCAGCAAGTGTCATCTGATACTGGATCGTAATACGCAATACTACGTATACTACGCCTGATATAGATCACATATTCCAGTAAGAATATTTCTGGAGAATTGGGTAGGCACAGGGCTTTGCTAGAAGCCAACCATGTCTTGTAAATCGGTAAAAACGTAGTACTAGGTAGGTACGTATTCAGATAGTCCGACGACCGGATTTACTGCCAACATATTCGGGGATCTCATGGGTCGCTTCCTGAAGATTCACCGATGACGTATGACTCACACTTAATTAATCTGGGATTAATTATAAGAGAGAGAAAAATAATCTGGGATTAATTACGGAGATATTTTATCTGGGATAAAATATTATTTAAAGAAAGAGAAAAATTAATTTGGAATTAATCGATAAAATAATATATTCGATATATTATACGAAATTTGATTTCGACGCGGAATTAAAATTAGATTTTAATTCGGGCGAACCAGTTAATTTAGAATTAATTCGCTAGCGACGTGAATAGTAATTTTAGTAGGCACAATTATTTAATTAAATTAGATTTAATTATGTCGCAACAGAAAATTCGTTAATTCGGAATTAGCAAACCTGAGCCCGGGAGTGTTTGCGGGCGCACTCACATTTCGAATTCAAGTGCGGCTCACAAGTCACATCAAGCGTCAAATCATTAGTCACTTTGATTCATTGTTGTATTCACACATGATTCTTGCTTGAAATTGATCTTGGGACTATCAAGAAACCCAACAATGGTATCTTGAGCCATTTTGAGCATGAAATATATTTAGGGTAAAATTGGGCAAAATTGATTTGAGCATGTTTGAGTGAAATTGATTGTTTGAGTATGATTAAATTATGATAACATAGTGTTATGCATTGTCAATTTGATAAAAATCGAATTGGATAATTTTTCCCCAAATCACAAGGCTTGGCCGAATGTGAGTGATTGCCCTAAGTCATGGTATTTTTTTATTTTGATCATTGGATGAGTTGAAATCATTTGGGAAATGTTGATTTAATGTTGATTTAGGATTTAATTGGATTGAATTCGAAATCGGACATAAATTACCCCAAAATGCCGAGACTTGATAAGCATGGAAAATCATTAATTTTTTGATTCAATTATGTTGGACATAAGTCGATGATCACAAGCATAATTTATTGTGTAAATTGATGTTTTTGAAATGTTAATTTTGTTAATTAATTATGGCTATACACTTTAGGTTAATTAAATTATGAAATTTGGAATTTTGGTAATTTCATTAATTGGCCAAATTTGAATTGGGCTTGTAAAGTTGTAATCGGGCTTACTGGGCTTGGTTCGACCAAGTTTGGTATAGGCTAATTGGTTGGATCCAATTGGGCCCAAAACCATATTTATAAAGTCCAAATATGACTTAATGGACCTTTAATTTTAATTGGGCCTGATGGGCCTACATTGGTTTCTTGGAAAATAAGGCCGATTCCTTAAATGGGTTTTGGTATTTGGGTTTGACCCATATTGACCAAAAGTCAATGCCTTATGAAATTAATTAAAAGCCCATTGGACTTTAATTAAATTACCATTGGATGTTAATCGGGCTTTAAGACCCGTAACGATTAGATTTAGAATCTAAGTCCTAAAGGTACATTAAAAAGTGTAAATATTTAATTTGGAATTAAATAATGAATTAGTATTAAATACAAATTAAATTGGATTTAATGTTGTAGTTTAATATAATTCATGAATTCGTACTTTGAGTACTTATTCGCAAAACGAGTTTGACTCGCGCAAAATCAAATCGTTGTTTGAACATTGGATGGTCATTAATTTCAGATTAATTAATTGGATTAGATTGATTGATAACATGCTTTGTGTGAATACATGGATGCGATGTATGAATAATGTATATCAGATGGATATTAGATGGGTGAGGGCAAATTTGGAAATTGTTTGTAGGAAACGCTTTCCTCGCGCAGCGGAAGCGATTATGCACACGGATCGAACTTGAAAACTTTTTATACTTTGCCCCTCCTTTGGCTGAATGGAACCAGTGGGTATACTGAAATTTTGCTTCTGTTTCACACTAGATTTCAGCCCCGGAATGCCCCCGAAACAGTCCCCGAACATCCCCCGAACTGCAGTGAATTATTGAACTGTTTTACACCTGTTACACAAGCGAACTGCGCACAAAGCAATCCACTTTATATTGGGTTTTATCTAGGTCCCGGATCGATTATAAGCATGAAAAACATTGCGAATACATATCGACGAAGTTGCGGAATACTCACATCGATCGGTTGAGACGATTTGGAGACGAATGAAGCCAAAAAGCCCACTGCCTTTCACGCCAAAACTGACCAGTCCACTGCCTCCAATTTTCAGAATTTTGAGATGACAAACGGAGCTCCAAGCCTCGTCCGACGGATCCCGGCTCATGGGTGAACCTCCCTACCACCTTCGCAAGACTCGTAAATGTGCTAGCACTTGATTTCTCACCATGAAAATCACTCTTGCTTCCCCTTAGTGTCACGCCATTTCTGGTTCAAAACCAGTGAAGAAAAACGTGAGAGTGAGAGAGAATTGAGAGAGAAGAAGTTGTGTTATATTTCTCAAATGTGTAAAGACTTTTGCTTATATATATTTTCCAAAAATATATAACAATTACCATTTATTTTTCTTTTCAAAAAATCAAAATAAAAAGGTAATAAAGTCTCCCACCATACTACATCAACTATTCCAACAACTACCATCACTCAAAGTGACTAGTTGTCTTTTCAATCAATCAATCAATCACATCAATCAATCACATCACTCAAAGTGACATTTGATTTGACGCTTGATGTGACGAATGATTTGACGCTTGATGTGACTTGCGTCGCCGCACTCGAATTCGAAATACGAATGTGCTCGCAATCACACTCGGGCTCGGGTTCGCTAATTCCAAATTAGCGAGTTTTCCGTTGCGTCGTAATTAAATGATTACGCCTAGCGAATTCACTATTCACGTCGCTAACGAATTAATTCTAAATTAATTCGTTTGCCCGAATTAAAATCTAATTTCAATTCCGCGTCGAAATCTAATTTCGTTTAATATATCGAATATATTAATTTACCGATTAATTCCAAATTAATCATTATCTCTCTCTAGACGATATTTTATCCTAGATAAAATATCTCCGTAATTAATCCTAGATTAATTTTCTCTTTCTTCTATATAATCCCACATTATTAATGAGTGCGAGTTATGCGTCATCGGTGCATTATTGGGAAGCGACCCATGAGATCCCCGGATAATTCGGCAGTAAATACGGTCGTCGGAGTATCTGAATCACGTACGTACCAAGTACTATGTTCTACCGATTTACGAGACAAGATTGGCTTCTAGCAAAGCACGAAGTCTATCCAATTCTCCGGTCATATTCATCTAAGAATATTTAAGATCTATATCAGGCGTAGTATACCAAGTATCGTGTATATCGGCCCAGTATCGGATAGTCACGTGCTAGGGCTGGGACTAGATAAGTGTCTGCCCCGTCCGAAGCACATATCGGATGTCTGGTAACTAGTCTCTATAATCGGATATACATGACCTTGTCATAATATCCCGATGGCCGGCCAGCACTTAAGAGCACTAATACCGTATCCTGCGTGACATCATCTCCACTATGACTGGAGTGATACTTCCGTCTTGACATCACACCCAATACTCTACGATTCTCAATATACCCAGCATTGGCGTACACAGAACCGGTTAGAGTCCTAGACGACCTCAACCAAAGTATATTGATTGTCGTAAGCATTAGCGGTGCAAGTCTCAGGTTAAGACCATACACACCTACCCTGATGTCGGACTCCCATAGACACATAGTCATAATACCAATGGGATTCCGAGGGGTCTATCTAGAGCTAAGCTGTTTCCCGTACCATCGGTGAAACACAACCTCTTATCGCACTTGCATGAGTATCCAATACCCAAATATATGAGAACTATGCCGTTGTGCCCTCACAACGCGCACAAGTGCAATACTAGCCTATTCCGCATTATCGATGTCCAGTCTTGATAATACTCCGGCTAGGGATATTTAATGATTAATCCTTCGTAGACCGATACTGTCTCATATCATCTCAATCTAGGAACTAATCATATGGACCTCTCTTCATTTATATATCTAAGGTGATCTAATCACAAATGATGAGAGTGCAATTTCCTTGTCACATAGTTAATTTGTACAACAACACTATGATCTGTACAAATAGTGACGCTATGGGTCATATTATCCAACAATCTCCCACTTGGCACATAGCCAGTCACTCAAGTGTCGAACACCCAAACTATGTACGGTTCGCTCAAATTGCTGAGAAAAGGTTTTCGTCAGCGGATTTTCATGATTATCGTCTGACGCGATTTATACGATCATCACATCGCCAAGATGTATGATCCGAACGAATCAGATGAATATAGAAGTATATATCTGGATCGTCGATGAGACCTTTAATTCTTTAGCCTTGTGCTGGCGCCTAGCTCAGCTGCTAACATAACTATATCTAATCTAATTAGATTTATTATCGACCCAAATGGCTTCTATTGCTGCCTCAGCTGCAGCAATAATCCGCATTTGTTGTTTATTTGGCAACAGTATCTTGCTCGGAAGATTTCCAGCTCACTGTCCCGTTTTTCAAACTTTATAGTACCGTAGTATTAAACTGTTTGGAAACTTGCAGCAGTGATCCCAGTCACTTCAAGTTCTCCTTCTCCATAGGTTAAGACAGCATCTTTAGTTCTCTAAGATACTAACAAATGTCCTTAACTTCAATCCAGTGACTATCACTTGGATTGAGCCGATTGTGACTCCATATGCTCGAAGCGTATGAGACACCAATCAAGTACATTTTAAATGTACAATTTCCCAGAGAGTGTTAACAACTCCAAATCTATCCCAGTAGATCTTTATTCCTTGAATAAAGGTTGTTACTCCCCAGAATTCTACGGAGAATTTCTATGAAAGCCAAGCTTTCACCAATTGCTTTATGGGAATTTCATTATCAGTGCTCTCCCACTAACCTCCTTATATACACAAGAATCATTTTGTTTTGAATCAAATCATTAACCATTATGATTATTTCAAAACGACAGTTCCAAGAACCTTATGCTTGCTTTAATCCAAACATGGATCGAATAACCCGCAAACCTTGTTTGTCGGTTATACAAAATCGTCAGGATGTTGTAAGCATCCTCCAAGAGGTTTCCTTTTCAGGAAAGCGATTTTGATCATTAACTGACGCATTTCATAAATGAAATATGCAGTATCTTCAAGCATCTTCAAAATGGATTTACCATGGCAACATCTAAAAGGTTGAACCGTAATCAACACAATGTTGATAACGATACCTTTCCGTCCAAAAGCCTAGCTTTGTACGTTGGTATGTTGCCATCCATGTATGTCTTCCTTGAAGACGTTTACAGTACCAATAGGCATAATGCCTTGCGGTACAACAACTAGTATCCAAAATAGTTGTTATACATGGAATCCATTTCGGACTCATGGCACTTTGCCATAATAGGGAGTCGATACCTTGTATCACTTCCTCGTACGTAGTCGGTTGGTATACCTCCATAAGATTTACATCTTTAAGGGGTTACTTCAGAAACTTATACCCCAGGTTGTTTTCTGATTTTCTCCGATCTACGCGGTTCTTGTGTATTTGAAGATTAATGGTTTAGTTTCATCCTTGATGAACTATTTATGTTCCATTACGGACTTCGTGCCTTGAACAGTATTACCCCGATTTTCATCGTGTTTTACTGTCCTCCCACTTACCACTGCATATCGGTATTCCTTTTAGGAAAACCGCATGGTGAGCAACAATTACATTGTTCTCTTGTGAGATATTAAGTACTATACTTATGGTTATCCCTATGATAACCTATAATGGCACTTATCCAATTGGGTTCTAATTTGGTATCATCCAAATGTTATGCCTGGCATACCCAAATTATTAGGAATGAGAAACCCTGTTTCTTTCCTGTTCATATCCTATATGATATCTGTCAAACAGATTTATATGGAACCTTATTCTAAATAAGTTTTGCACTGTTAATACATATTCGTTGAAGGAAATGATAGCTCAGAGTGACTCGTGATAAACCTTATCATGTCCAACAAAATTCGGTTTTTGTTCGGACACACCGTCTAACTGACGTGTCTCGGGAGGAGTCCTCATCTGAAAGAATGCTGTACTCTTTCATGTATATTTGAAACTTACTGCTTAAGTATTTTCCATTACGGTCTTACCGTGACGGCATAATACTATAGTCGATCTGTTTATCTACTTCGTGTCGAAACTCTAATAGTTTCCAATCTGTGTTCTTCAAAAGAAACACATAACCATAACGTGATGTTACATCCGTTAAGGTCACAAAATATTCATGTTCACATCTAGCCTAGCTAGATATGGGCCCACTAACTTCACCATGAATAGGGCTAACAGATCGGTGGTACTTACACTATTACCAAGTAAACAGTGTTTTAGGTACTTTACCTAACAAACTAGATTCGTAGACTTTATTTGAATAGTCAAATCAGTCCTAGTACCCACTCTTCAAAAGTGCGGATATACGAATCTTGTTTAATTTGTGTCTCAGAAAACAATGCCACAAATAAGTCTCTATTGATCAAATCAATTTGAGCTATTTATTTGTCATTTTATATGTTTTGAGATTTCAATTATATTCAAAATATAAATTCTGTTATTCACATCTAATGTGTTTATCTCTCAGTATCATCTTTATATAATGAAACACTTAGTGTTCTAGAATATAAAGGTTTATCCACAATGGATTAAACACTGATATAGAGATAATGTCTCTAGTCAAACTAGTTACATTATAACAGTTCCTAATTTAAGTACACACCCGAAGGGTAGTTCCTAACTTAGGTATCTACGGTCGAAACAGCGACTTTCGTCCCGTTTCCGACTCGCAGAACAATCTCAGCTTGAAGTCAGTATCCTGCTCAAAGCAGATTCTGAACATCAATACATATATTTTATGTACCACACTAAGTATTTAAAATCTAATTTCAATACTAGTAGTGAACATGACTTTGACAAACATTTTTTTTAAAGTCAGACTTGCCCTTTCTTTAATTCCTTCGTGTCTGCCATATCCAAATGGTAGTCACTTTGGGATATGTCAATTATCCTTTTCAATATTCAGAAACCTTAGGCCAAGCCTTGGGTTTTTAGAATATCGAAACAATGTGCACCTCGTGCTACATGCCCATTGCAAACTTTGACTTTTCACCTCTAGAATAGTCAATTAATTCTCCAAGAATTATAAATTGCAATTTTAATACTTCTTAAATCTAAAATTAGATTTATGACAAGTATATTAATTAAGCACTAAAGTCATCATCACATAAACCTTCAAAGATTTATGCTCTACTTATTTTGCTTAATTTTGGGCTTAAGGTATAATAAGTTATTTTATCAAATAAAGTAACCTATTATTTATTCCCAATTTGAAAATTAAATCATTTAAAATATTTTAATCCCAGATTATATTTTAAATATCCAACTTTTCAATCTTTTGATTTCAATAGTCCAACTATTTAATCAATTATTAGTGGTACTATATTTATAATGATTATAATAGTCCAATATATAATCAAATATAATCCAAATTAATTAACCTCAATTACATTGATTACTATAATCCAATTATAAAATCAACTGTAAACTGAAATTAATTAATTCAAATATATTGATTAATATAATCCAATTATATATAATCAATTATAATACAGTCCAACTGTATATTAAAACAACAATAAATATTAGTCCAACTAATACTTTTAATATATTTGACGAGTGATATTTGTTTGAGCGCGTATGGCGAGTAATTGAACGAATATTGCAAATTCAATTCTTGCCTCCCACTATTTTTCGTCGAGCCTCTAACCCTCTGTCGAGTACTCGGGAAACCGTGTTTCCTAGTGGGCTAGGATCCCGTTAAATATCACACAATCTTGACTTTGGCCAACAAATTGTATGATAATTAACTAGGTAGATCTCTAAGATCAATTGGATCCAATCCAATTCCTAGATCCAGTAGGTGGACATCCAAGTCCTAAACATATATCCTATATATGCCTATATATCAATATATACCCTAACCTTTTTCCTCTGAATCAACTAGGCCTTGGCTTTGGCACAACAAACCTGATGATCCCAGTCAAGCGCGGACCCATTGACCATGGAAGCTTCGTAATCAATGTCGATGGACAAGAAGTGGTCTTGACTTTGGCAACAAACCACAACTTGGACAAGACACCAATATGGAACAAGCCTCGTGATTCAAACACATCTTCGACGGACAAGGGCTTGACTTTGGCCAACAACCATGCCAATCTAGGATCTTGAGTAAGAATCACTCAATGGAAGGAAAAGACGCATGATATTTGATGAGGGCTTTTCGCGTGCAAATTGGCTACCAATTTCATTATCTTTGTTAAGGTCTCATCATCATACACCCTTAAACATGCATTCTAAATACATAATAAAGCGAGTATGAAAATAAATAATAATGATATGCGGATGGATACTTAACACATTGATCCTAGATCAAATCTCTCCTTTCTCACTCAAGCTAGCACTTGTATTACTTCTACCCGTTACACTACACTTCTAAAGCAACCTCATTTACATTGAGGGGAATAGGTGAGAAGAGAATACAAAGAGAATAAAGGTGATAAGGCTGGACACGCAGGTCCAATTTAATAAATCGAATTTTTTACAACAATTTCCAAAATTGCCCCACCCGACTAATATCCATCCGATATACATTATTCATTCATCACAACCACGTATTCACACAAAAGCATGCTATCAATCAATCTAATCAAATTAATTAATCTGATAATTATGTGATCATCCAATGTTCAAACAACGATTTGATTTTGCTCGAGTCAAACTCGTTTTTGCGAATAAGTACTCAAAGTACGAATTCTTGAATAAATTAAACTACATAATAAATCCAATTTAACATGTATTTAATACTAATTCACTATTCAATTCCAAATTAAATATTACACTTTATTTAATAAACCTTTAACGACTTAAATTCCAAATTTAATCCGTCGAGACTCAAAGCCCGATTAACGTCCAACGTAATTCAATTCAAGTCTAATGGGCTTTAATTAATTTCTTTAAGGCATGGACTTCGGCAACCAAAGCCCAATCAAGGAGTAACCCCATAAGCCCAGAAATCAATTTAGCCCATTAGGCCCAATTAAACTTTAAAGGTTTATAAGTTGCATTTGGGCTTTATGGTAGTGGTTTTGGGCCCAATTGGATCCAATCCATTTGGCCTAAACCCACTTGATAAAATCAAGCCCAATTAGCCCAATTACAACATTAGAAGCCCAAATCCAATTTAAGGCCTAAATAACTAAATTACATGAATCCAATCCGCAATTTAATTACCTAAAGTGCATTATATGATTAATCAACTAAATCAACATTTCCAAAACACTAAATTAGTCAATTAATCATACTCAATCATTATCATATGTCCAACACACAAAATGAAAAATCAAACCCTTTTACATGCTTCTAAGTCTCGGCCAATGAGGGATTTTGTGTCCGATTTGGTTTCAATCCAATCGAACCCACAATCGACATTAAATCACATCCAATTTGATTTCATACACATCCAATGTCACAAAATCAAATTACCAAGACATTCAAGGGCATAATAGATTCGCCCAAGGTGGAGAAATAATTTGGGATTTTTGTTCAATTCAAAATCCAATCAAATTAGTTTAAATTAACATTATCCTTAATGATTCTAATTCATCCAATGAACTAAAATCAAAAATTCCAAGAACTCCAAATATTCATCACATTCGGCCAACATCAATATTTTGGGGAAAATTATTCCAAATCAATTTTCATGAAATTGATCCAATCAACTTTCAATACAAACACATTTAAGCATATTCATCAATCCAATTCAAAAATCATGCTCAAATTCAATTTGCCCAAATTTTAAGCCCTAAAATTTTCATGCTCAAACCTAGGCCTTGATGCCATTATAGGTTTTATCTAGGTCCCAGATCGATTATAAGCATGAAAAACATTGCGAATACATATCGACGAAGTTGCGGAATACTCACATCGATCGGTTGAGACGATTTGGAGACGACAAGAAGCCAAAAAGCCCACTGCCTTTCACGCCAAAACTGACCAGTCCACTGCCTCCAATTTTCAGAATTTTGAGATGACAAACGGAGCTCCAAGCCTCGTCCGACGGATCCCGGCTCATGGGTGAACCTCCCTAACCCCTTCACAAGACTCGTAAGTGTGCTAGCACTTGATTTCTCACCATGAAAATCACTCTTGCTTCCCCTTAGTGTCACGCCATTTCTGGTTCAAAACCAGTGAAGAAAAACGTGAGAGAGTGAGAGAGAATTGAGAGAGAAGAAGTGAAGAAGTTGTGTTATATTCTCAAATGTGTAAAGACTTTTGCTTATATATATTTTCCAAAATATATAACAATTACCATTATTTTTCTTTTCAAAAATCAAATAAAAAAGGTAAAAAGTCTCCCACCATACTACATCACTATTCCAACAACTACCATCACTCAAAGTGACTAGTTGTCTTTTCAATCAATCAATCAATCACATCAATCAATCACATCACTCAAAGTGACATTTGATTTGACGCTTGATGTGACGAATGATTTGACGCTTGATGTGACTTGCGTCGCCGCACTCGAATTCGAAATACGAATGTGCTCACAATCACACTCGGGCTGGGCTCAGGTTCGCTAATTCCAAATTAGCGAGTTTTCCGTTGCGTCGTAATTAAATGATTACGCCTAGCGAATTCACTATTCACGTCGCTAACGAATTAATTCTAAATTAATTCGTTCGCCCGAATTAAAATCCAATTTCAATTCCGCGTCGAAATCTAATTTCGTTTAATATATCGAATATATTAATTTACCGATAATTCCAAATTAATCATTATCTCTCTCTAGACGATATTTTATCCTAGATAAAATATCTCCGTAATTAATCCTAGATTAATTTTCTCTTTCTTCTATATATATCCCACATTATTAATGAGTGCGAGTTATGCGTCATCGGTGCATTATTGGGAAGCGACCCATGAGATCCCCGGATAATTCGGCAGTAGTAAATACGGTCGTCGGAGTATCCGAATCACGTACGTACCAAGTACTACGTTCTACCTATTTACGAGACAAGATCGGCTTCTAGCAAAGCACGAAGTCTATCCAATTCTCCGGTCATATTCATCTAAGAATATTAAGATCTATATCAGGCGTAGTATACCAAGTATCGTGTATATCGGCCCAGTATCGGATAGTCCGTGCTAGGGCTGGGGCTGGATAAGTGTCTGCCCCGTCCGAAGCACATATCGGATGTCTGGTAACTAGTCTCTATAATCGGATATACATGACCTTGTCATAATATCCCGATGGCCGGCCAGCACTTAAGAGCACTAATACCGTATCCTGCGTGACATCATCTCCACTATGACTGGAGTGATACTTCCGTTTTGACATCACACCCAATACTCTACGATTCTCAATATACCCAGCATTGGCGTACACAGAACCGGTTAGAGTCCTAGACGACCTCAACCAAAGTATATTGATTGTCGTAAGCATTAGCGGTGCAAGTCTCAGGTTAAGACCATACATACCTACCCTGATGTCGGACTCTCATAGACACATAGTCATAATACCAATGGGATTCCGAGGGGTCTATCCAGAGCGAAGCTGTTTCCCGTACCATCGGTGAAACACAACCTCCTATCGCACTTGCATGAGTATCCAATACCCAAATATATGATAACTATGCCGTTGTGCCCTCACAACGCACACAAGTGCAATACTAGCCTATTCCGCATTATCGATGTCCAGTCTTGATAATACTCCGGCTAGGGATATTTAATGATTAATCCTTCGTAGACCGATACTGTCTCATATCATCTCAATCCAGGAACTAATCATATGGACCTCTCTTCATTTATATATCTAAGGTGATCTAATCACAAATGATGAGAGTGCAATTTCCTTGTCACATAGTTAATTTGTACAACAACACTATGATCTGTACAAATAGTGACGCTATGGGTCATATTATCCAACACTTTAGGCGTGAAATGAAAGAGTATTTAAGGTATGATTTAATCACTCAAAAACAGTCCCAACTCAGCCCCAAAACTTGCCCAAAGAGTTTCCCAAAATCCTAAATTAAAACGAAACAAAACGTGCCCCGAATCAAGAGGCAAGTGTGCGGCAACGAGCCAAAATAAGGCCTCACTGCCGTGACCAATATGAAAGGAGGAAGAGGATGTTTTTTTCATCACCACAAAGTCTTTCGTGCTATGTCTCGTTACCAACGGAGAGTAGTGTGGGCTACACTCACAAAACAAATCCCTAAACGATTTAGAGATTGAATCACACACTTATTTTATTTTTCTTCTTTTGTTTTTCAATGGAGTTTCTCAATTTTTGAGAGAATGGTAGATAAGAAGAATAAGGAGGCTAGAGTTGCTTGAATGAGAGAGAGAGTCAATTGAAAATCAAGTTTTCCTTTTATATTTAGTTCAATTTTGTTTCACAAAAACAAAAGCAACCAATCCCCTCCCTATAGTGAAATTCGGCCAAGGCTAGGATTTGGATTAAATTTTGTAACATCAAATCTTAATTACCATAAATAAAAAGATGTTATAAAATTGATTAAGCAATAATCCTTATTGAAAGTCATAACTTCCAATAATAATGCAAAGGATTATTTTGTTTCCAAAATAAACAAATCATTTCCCTTATAGTCTAAGGAATTCGGCCATGCCCTATATTCCTTCATTAATTTTGTAACAATATTATTTACTTTCCATAAAGTCAATATATGTTACAAATTAAATGTATGATTAATATTTTGAATGTCATTACTTCCAAAATTAAATCAAGGGTTTCCAAAACCCATAACATAGAAATTACAATCTTAGCCTTATTAAATTATATCATATATATAATTCAATATTTTTATATTTAATCACTATCATATAATTATTAATACCATACATTAACTTTTAACATATAGTTTCAAGTGTGTGACATAATTAATATTATTAATCATATTAATAATATTTATTCTTTGTGAGTATATAATTGGACTATCCAATTATATTAACTTCGCTATAGTATATCGAGCTAGCAGGGGGACCAAATGGACCTACGGTTTCGAGCTCCAATAATCCCGAAATATTAATTAAGCTCTTAATCAAATATTCCGAATTATTAACTTCGAGTTATTCCACTAAAAACCCGAAGTTGCACTCTCGTTGTCGTAGATGAAATATTAAGCCGAACCAAATTGGTGTCCACCGATATAGTCATTGCATATGAATTTACCCTTCACGAATATCTCGTAATTATAGCCGAGTCATAATGTCCATTATACCCCTCTAATTATTTTTACCATAAGTTCCATTGATTCTCTAATGAACGATTTATTCATAACTATTATGAATATTAATCTTTCCATTCGTAATAGAAATACTTGAGCGCTCAAATCGTTCAAATACCGAATCAACCCTTAAGAAAGATACTCATCTACTTCTCGCAAGAAGGAGTGAACTCCATGTCTATGTAAAACGTTCCCAGCTACAAAACAAACTGTGCCCCCAAAGTACGTAGCTATTGGTCGGGACTGCTACACCAACCTCACCTTTGTAAATCAAAGGACACAGCCTGCCATGCAGGAGTTCGTAGTACACTCAGGATTAAGATCAATCCATATATGACCATCAAGTAGATTGAAATGACTTTCTTTGCTTAACGGATATTGTAAGAATGTCATTTCTATCTGGGTTCAGTCCTATATGATCGCATCATACAAGGTGCCTTCATTCTCATGTCTCTACATGTACGATCCGGATCAAGATCGCCATACAAATATAGAATGGACCGCAGCTATAGATAAACCACAAACAAAGTACCCGCTTTGTTTGCTCTCTATGGACTATTTAAGATTACTAACTTCAGACTTAAATCCTCTTGTATATGACACTTATATACTAAGTCTGAAGGTACATAAGTAATCTAGGGTATTTAAGAAGATATATAATATGCGAAAATTAAACAAACAATTTGATAAATTAATAATGCATCGTTTTATTTCAAAACACATGAAACTGTTTACATCACATGTAGCTCTAGGGCATATATCCCAACAATCTCCCATTTGAACTAGAGCAAATGGGACATGTCATGTAATCCTAGACTATCTAGGTGACCTTCAAAAACTTTAGCCGGCAAGGTCTTTGTAAACGGATCAGCAAGGTTCTCTACGGATGTAATCTTTGTGATGGTAACATCTCCTCTCTGCACTATCTCCATGATGGGATGATATTTCCTCTCTATATGCTTTCCCCTCTTGTGGCTTCTCGGTTCCTTGGAGTTTGCCACCGCACCACTATTATCACAATAGAGTGTGAGTGGTCTATCCATATCTGGAACAACTTCCAGATCTCCCAAGAATTTACGGAGCCAGACTGCTTCTTTAGCCGCTTCATAAGCTGCTACATATTTAGCCTCCATGATGGAGTCAGCAATACAAGATTGCTTTATACTCCGCCATACAATAGCCCCACCACCTAGGGTGAACACTGATCCAGATGTAGATTTCCTGAAATCAACATATGTCTGAAAATAAGAGTCTGTATATCCCCTTAGGATCATATCCTCCCTGGAATATACAAGCATATAATCTCTCGTTCTCTTAAGATACTTGAGAATATGTTTCACAGTCACCCAGTGATCCAATCCTGGGTTTGACTGAAACCTACTGACTACTCCCACTGCAAAACAGATGTCCGGTCTCATGCATAACAAGGCATCCATGAGACTACCAACTGCTGAGGCGTATGGGATATGTCTCATTTCCTCAACATCCTGAGGTGTCTTAGGAGACTATTCCTTCGAAAAATGAATTCCATGTCGATAAGGCAGATTGCCTTTCTTGGAATTCTGCATCCCAAATCGCACAAGGATCTTGTCGATATAGGATTCTTGAGACATAGCTAACAGTCGTTTCTTGTGATCCCGAAGTATCTGGATCCCAAGAACATAACTGGCTTCTCCCAAATCTTTCATTTGGAATTGGTCAGCTAGCCAGGTTTTCACGTTTAATAATATCCTTACATCATTCCCAATGAGTAAAATATCATCAACGTATAAAACAAGAAAAACCACATTCCCGTCAATGACGCGCTTGTATACACAAGGCTCATCAACATTCTACTCAAAATTATAAGACTTGATTATTGAGTCAAATCTTATATTCCAAGATCGAGATGTCTACTTGAGTCCATAAATGGACCTTTGCAGTTTGTAAACCTTTTGCTCTTGACCTTGGGCGATGAACCCTTTTGGTTGTATCATATAAATACTTTCATCAAGAATGCAGTCTTGACATCCATTTTCCAAATTTCATAGTCATAATATGCGGCAATGGATAGAAGAGTGCGGATGGATTTAAGCATAGCTACTGGCGAGAAAGTTTCCTCATAGTCAACTCCCTATTTCTGGGTATAACCCTTGGCCACTAGTCTAACCTTGAAGGTCTGTACCTTCCCATCTGATCCCCTCTTCCTCTTGTAGATCCACTTGCAACCTATGGGTTTCACCCCATCAGGTTGGTCTATAAGTTCCCAGACCGAGTTGGAGTACATGGACTTCATCTCTAGGTTCATGGCTTTGAGCCATTCCTCTTTGTCAGAATCATTCATTGCACTACTATAGGTCAATGGATCATATATGCCATCACTAGAGGCGACAACTTGTGCCTCTCCAACCCCTAGGTAGCGATCAGGTTGTCGTACAACCCTCCTAATGTGTCTAGGTGGTAGATCATTCTGACTAGGTAGCATCTGACTATCAGATGTTGAAGGTGCTATGTATTTGTCAACTTTCATTGACGATGGCGTGCTGGTCGAACCAGTAAGTAACTCCTCAAGTAATATTTTACTACGAGGCTTGAACTCCCTCATATAGTCCTCCTCTAGAAACGTAGCATTTGTCGATACAAATACTTTGATATCATCAGGACTGTAGAAGAATCCACCCCTAGTCTCCTTAGGGTAACCTACAAATAAGCAAACCTGAGAACGTGGCTCCAACTTTGTAGTCTTATTCTTAGCACATGTGCTGGACACCCCCATATGCGGAAATGTCGTAAACTAGTTTTACGACCATTCCATAACTCTAAGGGAGTCTTAGGAACAGACTTAGATGGAACTACATTAAGGATATGCATTGCGGTTTGCAGTGCATATCCCCAGAATGAACTAGGTAGTGAGCTATAACTAAACATAGATCTCATCATGTCTAGTAGGGTTCGATTTCTCCTTTCTGCAACACCATTTTATTGCGGTGTTCCAGGTGCTGTGAGCTGGGATACTATCCCATGCTCTACTAAGAATTCCTCGAAATCTCTGTCGAGGTATTCCCCTCCACGATCTGATCGTAGAGTTTTGATTGTCTTACCTAATTGGTTCTCAACCTCAGCACGATACTCCTTGAACTTTTCAAAGGTATCTGGTTTGTGATGCATTAGGTAGACATACCCATATATTGAATAATCGTCAATGAATGTGACGAAGTATTCATAACCACCTCGGGCTTTTACATTCATCGGTCCGTAAATGTCCGAATGTATTAGCTCTAATGGTTGACTGGCTCTTATACCTTTTCCAGTAAAAGGTCTCTTGGTCATTTTTCCTTCTAAACAGGATTCACAAACTGGTAAAGTCCCGAGCTTTAACTGGGTTAAGGCTCCATTCTTTATCAATCTATTTGTCCGGTCAAGGTTGATGTGACCAAGTCTAAGATGCCATAGATATGTGTCATCGTGAGAAATCTTCGGCCGTTTTGTTTTAGGTTTTTCAACCTTAAACATTTCAGTGTTGAGTAGTGACCTATGTGTTAACGGTCTTAACACATACAAGTTATTTTCTGAGTTTCCTGTGCATATAGTTAATCCATTTCTACCAATAATAACCAAATTGCTATTAAAAGAAACTGAATAACCATCATCCAAAAGTCTAGAAACAGAAATCAAATTCTTGCGAAAACCAGGAATGAATAACAAATTGTTCAAATTTAAATAACTATTATTAATAAAATTTAAACTGGAAACTCCCACTGCTCTTACTGAAACGGCATCCCCTATCCCGATCCTCATGGTGTAATCACCTTCAGCAAGGTCCCTCCATGAATCAAGTAGCTGCAAAGAAAAACAAACATGGTTATTGGCTCCAGAATCAACAATCCAAGCGGATTTATCATCCTCCACTAATAGAGATTCAATAATGAGTAAATCATATTTACCTGTTTCCTTTTTCTCCTTTAGCTCAGCAAGGTATTTAGGACAGTTCCTTTTCCAATGCCCATTCTTGTCGCAGTGGAAACATTTTCCTTTGGGCTTGGCATCCTTATAGCATTTCTTGTTCTTCTTTTTCATGGGCTTTCCCTTGGCCTTTCCAGTGCTTTTCTTCTTCTTCTTTGCAGATTTAGAAGACTCGGCAACATTTTCCTCTGCACTGGACTTACGAGGATCCACAGACATGGACTCATAATGGGTGAGCTCATTAAGCAGTTTGGTCAAAGTAAAAGACAACTTGTTCATAACATAGTTGCTTTTAAACTGCAGGAAACTCTTCGGAAGAGTTTCCATAATCATGGTCACCTGGCTACGCTCGTCAATACGAGCTCCATGGGTTTCAGTAGTGTTGAGATAAGTCATCATCCTTAAGACGTGCTCTCGGACAGATGTCACATCCTTCATCCTAGCAGTCATCGCTGAGACCATGGCCTCATGGCGTTAACGCTCCGAAGGCTGCCCAAACATGCCCTGCAATGACTCCATCATCTGAGATGCTAGAGCCATAGGTTCATGTTTTGTAGCAAGAACTTCAGACATCCCTGCTAGCAAGTAGTAGCGGGCTTTCTTATTTGCTGCGACCCATTTCTGGTAGGTATCGTGCACAGCTTGGCCATCATTTCTGGCTGGCTCGGGAGGACGTTCCTCCGTCAGGACAAACTTTAGGTCTTCACAGACCAAGATAGCGTTCATGTTACTTTTCCACTTAACATAGTTTTCCCCGGTTAATTTATCGTTTGAGAGTATGGAAATAATTGGAGAAACCATGGCTGAAAATAAAATAAACATGCATTTAACATTCATTCATCGCATATTAAAATCATCAAAGAATTTTGGCATAAAATTAAACATGATGCATGAACCACGAATAATGAATTAGAAACCTAAGAGAATTACTATGCCATGGAAACCTATCATCCCACAAGTAAGTGCCGCCGTAGGGTAGGTCAAGTTCTCGCATGATAGATCGAGACAATCTCAGTCAATTTAATATATGCGGGAATAACTCTTATTCCTATATTAAACAACTACCGTTTTATTTGATCAAGGAATTTCATTAACAGTTAATTATTCCTTTGTGAATGTAACCCGCCATTTCGGGATTCTTTGACTTAACGAGTGAAGTGCCGCCGTAGGGTAGGTCAGTTCACAAGATACATCTAGAATCCCTATCCTCTCGGAACCCAAACCTGATAATGACCCAAAATGGACATCATCCGTAGGGGGACGAAAACAAAGCCGTCTCGAGGCGCCTTTTGAATCTCACGTTTTTTAACTAACAACAGAGATCGCGAGATATATTGTCGTATATCCCTCTCCCACTCATTATTTTAAAATATTAAGGTAACTATCTAAAATATCTAATATTTTATTTTAACTAGTGTGGATAAACTTATGGCGGCTAAAACATAATTATTATTTACACTAGTTTGTTATAAGTGAGCTAATCAATTTTAACTATTAAAATTGTGTCACTAAAATTTCATTAGTCTCTACTAACAGATTTACTCTATTAAACTAATTTAATTAGAGTGGTATAAGTGAGCTATAATATTTTAACTCTTAAAATACTAGGCACTTATGGGTCTAAAATCATGGAATTCTAAATGGTCAAAAATTCAATTAAACATTTTAATAAATTTTTAGTGCGTCATAAAATCCAATGGTACGTGGAATTGTATCCCGAGTGCAGACCATATTATCGTCCATTCGGAATCGGTTATGGAATTTATATCCGGGTTTCCATCCTATATACCAATGGAATTTATTATGCACCAATTAAGCCCAATATATTAGAATTCAAATTTTAGACTATAAATCCAATTAATCTAATTAATGATTTCAATGCATATCATTTTGTAACTTAAAAATTTTAAATTACATAAAATCATAATTTAATGTCTATAATGATAATGCATCTATGACATGTTATGGCAAGTAAAATGCTTGAGTGGGCACCCTAAGCTATATGTTATGTTATTCAAACAATTCGAAATAAGCATACATATAACATAAAAATTATTTTGCATTGACCGTACTCTTATTTTTCCTATACTAATCTAATTAGTACAAAAGATTCACCAAGGCATTCCTTGGCCTTCAAATCCCGCTCCAAAGTGGTGTTGGCTCCCTTTGCGACTTCGGTGCTCCAAATTATAAAAATTGAAACTTTACATTGAAAATTAAAATTACAAAAAATGCAAACAATGGCCTTATGGCCTTACATCCCAAAAGAAAAACCAACTACAAAAATAAGAGCCGGAAAAATTTATGACCAATGCAAAATCCATTCATCACATGAAATAATAAAATCATTCATCACATGAATATCACAATGTGCCCACTCATCTAAACATGCATATCATATTTATAACTCATATAAATTTATTAAAAATAGAAACTTTAAATGAAAAAGTGAAGGGTTAAGAACACTTTTCAACCTCGCTCTTGATGCCAATTGTAGGAAACGCTTTCCTCGCGCAGCGGAAGCGATTATACACACGGATCGAACTTGAAAATTTTTTCTGCTTTGCCTTTCATTTGGCCGAATGGAACCAGTGGGTATACTGAAATTTTGCTTCTGTTTCACAAAGATTTCAACCTCGGAATGCCCCCGAAACAGTTCCCGAACAGCCCCCAAACTGCAGTGAATTATTGGACTGTTTTACACCCGTTACACAAGCGAACTGCGCACAAACCAGTCCACTTTAGGCGTTAACTGAAAGAGTATTTAAGGTCTGATTTAATCAATCAAAAAAAGTCCCAAATCAGCCCCAAAACGTCCCCAAAGAGTTTCCCAAAATCCCAAATAAAAACGAAACAAAACGTGCCCCGAATCAAGAGGCAATGGTGCAGCAATGAGCCAAAATAAGGCCTCACTGCCGTGACCAATATGAAAGGAGGAAGAGGATGATTTGTTCGTCACCAAAAATTCTTCCGTGCTATGTCTCGTTACCAACGGAGAACAGTGTGGGCTACACTCACAAAACAAATCCCTAAACGATTTAGAGATTCAATCACACACTTATTTTATTTTTCTTCTTTTGTTTTTCAATGGAGTTTCTCAACTTTTGAGAGAATGGTAGATAAGAAGAATTAGGAGGCTAGGGTTGCTTGAATGACAGAGAGAGTCAAAAGAAAATCAAGTTTTCCTTTTATACTTAGGTCAATTTTGTTTCAAAAAAACAAAAGCAACCAATCCCCTCCTTATAGTGAAATTCGGCCAAGGCTAGGATTTGGATTAAATTTTGTAACATCAAATCTTAATTACCATAATTAAAAAGATGTTATAAAATTGATTAAACAATAATCCTTATTGAAAGTCATAACTTCCAGTAATAATGCAAAGGATTATTTTTTTTTTCCAAAATAAACAAATCATTTCCCTTATAGTCTAATGAATTCGGCCATGCCCTATATTCCTTCATTAATTTTGTAACAATATTATTTACTTTCCATAAAGTCAATATATGTTACAAATTAAATGTATGATTAATATTTTAAAAGTCATTACTTCCAAAATTAAATCAAGGGTTTACAAAACCCATAACATAGAAATTACAATCTTAGCCTTATTAAATTATATCATATATATAATTCAATATTTTTATATTTAATAACTATCATATAATTATTAATACCATACATTAACTTTTAACATATAGTTTCAAGTGTGAAATAATTAATATTATTAATCATATTAATAATATTTATTCTTTGTGACTATATAATTGGACTATCCAATTATATTAACTTCGCTATAGTATATCGAGCTAGCACGGGGACCAAATGGACCTACGGTTCCGAGCTCCAATAATCTTGAAATATTAATTAAGCTCTTAATTAAATATTCTGAATTATTAACTCCGGGTTATTCCACTAAAAACCCGAAGTTGCACTCTCGTTGCCGTAGATGAAATATTAAGCCGAACCAAGTCGGTGTCCACCGATATAGTCATTGCATATGAATTTACCCTTTACGAGTATCTCGTAATTAGAGCCGGGTCATAATATCCGTTATACCCCTCTAATTATTTTTACCTTAAGTTCCATTGATTCTCTAATGAACGATTTATTCATAACTATTATGAATATTAATCTTTCTATTCGTAATAGAAAGACTTGAGCGCTCAAATTGTTCAAGTACCAAATCAACCCTTAAGAAAGATACTCATCTACTTCTCGTAAGAAGGAGTGAACTCAATGTTTATGTAAAACGTTCCCAGCTACAAAACAAATTGTGCCCCCAAAGTACGTAGCTATTGGTCGGGACTGCTACACCAACCTCACCTTTGTAAATCAAAGGACACAGCCTGCCATGCAGGAGTTCGTAGTACACTCAGGATTAAGATCAATCCATATATGACCATCAAGTAGATTGAAATGACTTTCTTTGCTTAACGGATATTATAAGAATGTCATTTCTATCTGGGTCCAGTCCTATATGATCGCATCATACGAGGTGCCTCCATTCTCATGTCTCTACATGTACGATCCGGATCAAGATCGCCATACAAATATAGAATGGACCGCAGCTATAGATAAACCGCAAACAAAGTACCCGCTTTGTTTGCTTTCTATGGACTATTTAAGATTACTAACTTCAGACTTAAATCCTCTTGTATATGACACTCATATACTAAGTCTGAAGGTACATAAGTAATCTATGGTATTTAAGAAGATATATAATATGCAAAAATTAAACAAATAATTTGATAAATGAATAATGCATCGTTTTATTTCAAAATACATGAAACCGTTTACATCACATGTAGCTCTATGGCATATATCCCAACATTGTTGTAATAAATTTAGAATTTATTAAATTGGACCTGCGTGTCCAGCCTATTACCTCTTGACTCTGTGTATTTCTCTTCTCACCCATTCCCCTCAATGTAAATGAGGTTTCTTTAGAAATGTTATGTAATTGGGTAGAAGTAATACTTGTGCTAGCGGGAGAGAGGAAATGGAGAGGTATGTTCTAGGAACAATGTGTTTAAATATCCATCTGCATATCATTATTATATTTATTTATACGCGCCTTATTATGTTTTTAGAATGCATGTTTAAGGGTGTATGATGATGAGACCTTAACAAAGATAATTAATTGGTTGCCAATTACACGCGAAAAACCCTCACTACATATTGAGCGTTTTTCCTTCCATTGAGTGATTCTTACTCAATATCCAAGACTGGCACTGGTTTGTTGGCCAAAGTCAAGACCTTTGTCCATCGCAGATGTGTTTGAATTATGAAGGTTTTGTTCCATATCGGTGTCTTATCCAAGTTGTGATTTGTTGGCCAAAGTCAAGATCACTTCTTGTCCATCGACATTGATTACGAAGCTTTCCATAGTCAATGGGTCACGCTTAACTGGGATCACTAAGTTTGTTGTGCCAAAGCCAAGGCTTAGTTGATTCAGAGGAAAAAGGTTAGGGAATATATTAGATATATTGGCATATATAAGATATATGTTTCGGACTTGGATGTCCACCTACTGGATCTAGGAATTGGATGGGATCCAATTGATCTTAGAGATCTACCTAGTTAATTATCATACAATTTGTTGGCCAAAGTCAAGATTGTGTGTTATTTAACGGGATCCTAGCCCACTAGGAAACAAGGTTTCCTGAGTACTCCACAGAGGGTTAGAGGCTCGCCGAAAAATAGTGGGAGGCAAGTATTAAATTTGCAATATTCGTTTAGTTATTTGCCAATACGCGCTCATTTCAATTTTTCGTCAAATAAATTAATATATTAGTTGGACTAATATTTAATCGTTGTTTTAATTAAACAGTTAGACTATATTCAAACTATTTCATTTATAGTTAATTATATAATTGGATTATAGTAATCAATATATTTGAATTAACCATTTCAATTAATAGTTGATTTTATAATTGGATTATAGTAATCAATATAATTGAATTTAACCTATTAAATTATAGTTGATTATATAGTTAGACTATAGTAATCATTATAATCAATAGTACCTAAAATCCTTGATTCGATAGTTGGACTATTGGATTATGTTTTAAATTATAGTTGATTATTAGTGTTTAAAACATAATCCTGGGTGAAAATATTCTTTAAACGGCTTTAATTTTCAAATTGGGAATAAAACTTCAGGATAGTCCTGAAAACCGAGAAGTTACTTTATTTGATATAGTGATGTCTCGAGCCTAAGCCCGGAGTTGAGCAAATAGTAGAACATGATATTTGGAATATTCATGTGATGATAACTTTAGTGCTTAATTCGTTAAGCTTGCCGCAAAGACTCCTTAATTTCTTAGTCAGAACTAAGGATTGGATCCTTATAGTATGATAATGAAATTGAAGGATCTTCATAGATCTATTCTTAGATCTTAGAAGTATAAATTGCAATAGTAAACTCTTGGAGAGTTAATGGCTATACTCAATGAGACAAAGCCAGAATTTGCAATAAGGCAAGAAGCGCAAGACGCACCTTACTTCGACATTCCGGAAGGCCAAGGCTTGGCCAAAGGCTTCTGAGTGTGAAAAGAGGCAAAGGCAAATTCATTATAATCTTCTGGGAAGCCAAAGGATATATCCCAAGATGTCTACCTAAACTGTGGCAAATGGGGTCACTAAAGCGTGACTGCCATATGGACAAGGCAGACATGAAGGAATTGAAGACGGGCAAGGCTCCGACTTCAAATATGTTTATCATAAACATGTTCGCTACTAGTATTAAAATTGGATTTTAGATACTGAGTGTGGTACATAAATATGTGCTGATGTGCAGAATTTGCTGAGAGCAAGATACTGACTTCAGATGAGATCTATCTACGAATCAAAAATGGGACGAGAGTCACTGTTTTAACCGTAGATACCTAAGTTTAGGAACTACCCTTTGGGTGTGTACTTAAATTAGGAAACTGTTACAATGTAACTAGTTTGACTAGAAATATTATCTCTATATCAGAGTATAATCCGTTGCGGATATGCCTTTATATTCTAGAACACTAAAGTGTTTCATTTTATAAAGATGATATTGAGATAAACATATTAGATCTGAATAACAGTATTTATATTTTGAATATAAATAAATCTCAAACGTATAACATGACAAACAAATAGCTCAAACTGATTTAATCAGTTGAGACTTATTTGTGGCATTGTTGTCTGGGACACAATTAACAAGACTCGTATATCCACACTTTCGAAGAGTGGATACTAGGACGGATTTGATTCTATTCAAATAATGTCTATGAATCTAGTTTATTGGGCAAAGTGCCTAAAACACTTTTTACTTGGTAAAAGTGCAAGTGCCACCGATCTGTTAACCCTCGTTCATAGTGACGTAAGTGGGCCCATTTCTAGCTAGGCTAGTGGTGGATATGAATGTTTCGTGACCTTTACGGATGTGGCATCGCGTTATGGTTATGTGTTTCATTTGAAACACAAATCGGAAACAGATCGGCTAAAGTATTAAATCGTCACGGTTATACCATGATAAAAATACTTAAGCAATAAGTTTCTCATATACTTGAAAGAGTATAGTATTCTTTCAATGAGGACTCCTCCTGGAACACGTCAGTTTGATGGTGTGTCCGAACAAAGAAACCAAATTTTGTTGGACATGATAAGGTTAATAATGAGTCTCTCTGAGCTACCATTTCCTTCCAGAGATACGCTTTAAACAGTGCAAAACTTATTTTGAATAAGGTTCCATAAAAATCTGTTTGACAGATTTCATATTAGATATGAACAGGAAAGAAACTGGGTATTCTCATTCCTGAAGATTTAGGAATGCTGGGCATATGTTTGGATGATACCAAACTAAAACCCAAATCGGATAAGTGCCTAATTGTAGGTTATCCTAGGGAAACCAAAGTATAATACTTATACAACTCACAAGAGAATAATATAATTGATGCTAACCATGCGGTTTTCCTAAGAGGAATACTGATATGCAGTGGTAAGTGGGAGGAAAGTAAACCTCGATGAAAATCGGAGTAATACTATTCCAGGCACCGATTCCTTAATGGAACACACACAAATAGTTCATCAGGGATGAAACTATTCCAATAATCTTCGAATACACAAGAACCGCGTAAGTCGGAGAGAGTCAGAAAATAACCTGGGAGGTATGGGTTTCTGATCTCACCTCATAAAGATGTCAATCTTATTGAGGAATACGATCTGACTACATATGAGGAAGTGATACAAGGTATCGAATCCCTATTATGGCAAAGTGCCATGATATCTGAAATGGATCCCATGTATATCAACTAAGTTTAGACACTGGTTGTTGTACCAGAAGGCATTGTGCCTATTGGTACTGTATAAGTCTTCAAGGAAGACACACATGGATGGCAACATACCAACGTACTAAGTTAGGCTTGTAGCGAAAAGGTATCGTTATCAACATTGTGTCGATTACGACGAAACCTTTTACTCGTTGCCATGGTTATATCCATTTGGATAATGCTTGCCAATTCTGCATGTTTCATTTATGAAATATGGCAGCATGAACGTCAAAATCGCTTTCCTTAACGGAAACCTTTTGGAGGATGTTTATAACATCCTGATGATTTTTTCGTACCAAAACGAGCAAACAAGGTTTGCAAGTTAATTCGATCCATTTATGGATTGAAGCAAGCATTGCGTTCTTGGAATTATCGTTTTGATGTAATCATAATGGTATATGATTTAATTCAAAACGAAAATGATTCTTGTGTATATAAGAAGGTTAATGGGAGCGCACTGACAATGAATGTCCTAAGTAATGATGACATATCATTTCTTGGAAATGATATTCCCATAATACAATCGGTGAAAGCTTGGATTTCATGAAAATTCTCCATAGAATTCTTGGGAGAAACAACCTTTATTCTAGGAATAAAGATCTACTGGGATAGATTTAAAGTTGTTAATACTCCTCGAGAACTCGTACATTGTAATAAATGTACGCGACCTGGTGTCTCATATACTTTGAGCATATGGAGTCACAATCGGGCCAATCCAAGTGATAGTCACTGGATTGATGTTAAGAACATCTTTAAGTATCTTAGACGAACTAAGGATGATGTCTTAAGCTATGGAGAATGAGAACTTGAAGTGACTGGGTTCACTGCTGCAGGTTTCTTAACCGATAAAAACGACTATAAGTTGTAACAAAGGCACTATACAGTTTGAATAACAGAACAGTGAGCTGGAAATCTTCCAAGAAAGATACTACTACCGAATAAATAATAAAAGCGGAATATTGTTGCAGCTGAGGCAGCAATAGAAGTCTTTTGGATTTGATAATAATCCTAATCAGATTAGGAGTAGTTCTGTTAGCAGCTGAGCTAGGCTACAACACAGGCTAAAAAATTAATGGTCTCATCAACGATCCAGATATATACTTCAAATATTCATCTGATTCATTCAGATCATACATCGTGGCGATGTGATGATCGAATAAATCGCATCAGATGATAACACCGTAAATCAACTGACGAAAGCATTTCCTCAGCGGAAGTTTGAGCGAACCGTACATAGTTCGGGTGTAGGACACTTGAGTGATTGGCTATAGGCCAAGTGGGAGATTGTTGGACAATTACGACCCATAGCATGGTGTTATTGTACAAATTAACTATGTGACAAAGGAAATTGCCCTTTCATCATTTGTAATTGGATTACCTAGATGTATAAATAATAAAAGGTCCATATGATTAGTTCCAGATTGAGACGATATGAGACAGTATCAATCCACGAAGGTTTAATCATTAAATATCCCTAGTCGGAGTATTATCGAGATTGGACATCAATAATGCGGAATAGACTAGTATTACACTTGTGCGCGTTGTGGGAGCATAACGACATAGTTCTCATATATTTGGGTATAGGATACTCAATCAAGTGTAATAGGAGGTTTTTTTTACCGATGGTACGGAAACAGCTTCGCTCTGGATAGACCCCTCAGAATTCTATTGGTAGTATGACTATGTGTCTATGGAAGTCCGAATCAGGGTAGGTGTATTTGGTCTTAACCTGAGACTTGCACCGCTAATACTTGCTACAATCAATTTACTTTGGGTATGTGTCACCAAGGCTTTGACAGGTTATGTGTACGCCTCTTCAGGGTATATTGAGAATCGTAGTGTATTGGGTGTGATGTCAAGATGGAAGTATCACTCCAGTCAGAGTGGAGATGATGATCACGTAGGATACGGAACTGGTGCTCTTATGTAATGCAGTCATCGGGATAATATGACTAGGTCATGATTATCCGATTATAGAGACTAGTTACCAGAGATTCGATATGTGCTTCGTACGGGGCAGACACAATTCCAGCCCCAAGCCTAGCACGTGACATCCGATACTGGATCGTAATATGCAATACTACGTATACTACGCCTGATATAGATCACATATTCCAGTAAGAATATTTCTGGAGAATTGGGTAGGCACGATGTTTTGCTAGAAGCCAACCATGTCTTGTAAATCGGTAAAAACGTAGTACTAGGTACGTACGTGTTCGGATAGTCCGACGACCGGATTTACTGCTAACATATTCAGGGATCTCAAGGGTCGCTTCTCAAAGATTCACCGATGACGTATGACTCGCACTTAATTAACCTGGGATTAATTATAAGAGACAGAAAATTAATCTGGGATTAATTATGGAGATATTTTATCTGGGATAAAAAATTATTTAAAGAAAGAGAACGATTAATTTGGAATTAATCGATAAAATAATATATTCGATATATTATACGGAATTAGATTTCGACGCGGAATTAAAATTAGATTTTAATTCGGGCGAACGAGTTAATTTAGAATTAATTCGCTAGCGACGTGAATAGTAATTTTACTAGGCACAATTATTTAATTAAATTAGATTTAATTACGTCGCAATGGAAAATTCGTTAATTCGGAATTAGCAAACCTGAGCCCTGGAGTGTTTGCGGCCGCACTCGCATTTCGAATTCAAGTGCGGCCCACAAGTCATATCAAGCGTTAAATCATTAGTCACTTTGATTGATGTGATGTCTAGTCACTTTGAGTGATTGACAACATGTCACTATTGATTGATATTGGTGGTTGGAGGCTTTAATGCCATTTACCAAATTTTGAATTTGGTATATCTTTTAACTTCTCACCTTCTTCTCTCTCTCTCACGCCCGAGGGGCTATTCTTCATCTTCTTCATTTTTCTTTCAAAGCCGAGAATTGAAGGAGAAGCTAAGGAAGATTTGTGGCAAATCTTACCATTGCTAGCACATAAAGAGTCATCCTAAGGTGATAGGGAACTAACTTGTGAGCATGGAATCACCATTCGAAAGCTTGAAGCTTGGAGCATCAATGGAGGTGGTGGCCGAATTTTTGGAGCACAAAATGGAGCAAATGTCGTGAGCCACCTTGGAGGAAAGCTTGAAGTTTTTGTTGTTCCTCGCATCGCCAAATCCGATCAATGTAAGTATGATTCCGCCATATTTCATTGTTGTATTCACACATGATTCTTACTTGAAATTGATCTTGGGACTAACAAGAAACCCAACACCTTGGTATGCTGACTATGTCAACTACATAGTATCAGGAAAATGGCCGTTGGTATAGACAACTAAGCAACAGAAGAAATTCTTCAAAGAAGTCAAGCATTATATCTGGGATGAGTCGTACCTGTTCAAATGTTTTGCGGGTCAATTATTGAGAATGTGTGTTCCATAAGAGGAGGTCAATAATGTCATGCAGCTTTGCCATTCATCACCTTACGGCGGACATTTCAGTGGAAACAAAACTGTAGCCAAAGTCCTACAATCAGGTTTGTTCTGGCCCATTCTTTTTAAAGATGCTTATCTATTTGCTCTTCAATGTGACAGGTGCCAGAGAACGGAAAATATTTCCAGAAGAAATGAATGACCTTTGTAAAACATTCTGGAAGTGAAGATATTTGATGTATGGGGGATTGATTTTATGGGACCATTTGTTCCATCATTCGGAAACCTGTATATACTGGTTACAGTAGACTACGTCTCCAAATGGGTTGAAGCAATTGCATTTCCATCCAATGATTCAAAAGTGGTGATCATGTTCCTGAAAAAGAATATTTTCACTCGCTTCGGAACACCTCGGGCAATTATCAGCGATGGTGGCTCACATTTCTGTAACAGATACTTCGATGCACTCCTATCCAATAAAGGAGTTACACATAAGGTTGCCACATGTTGGAATTTATGCCCTAGAGCTACATATGATGTAAACGGATTTATGTGTTTTGAAATAAAACGATGCATTATCCATTTATCAAATTTTTTGTTTAATCTTCGCATATTATATATCATCTTAAATACCCTAGATTACTTATGTACCTTAAGACTTAGTGTATGAGTGTCATACATATGAGGATTTAAGTCTGAAGTTACTAATCTTAAATAGTTCATAGAGAGCAAACAAAGCGGGTACTTTGTTTGTGGTTTATCTATAATTGCGATCCATTCTATATTTGTATGGCGATCTTGATCCGGATCGTCCATGTAGAGACATGAGAATTGAGGCACCTTGTATGATGCGATCATATAGGACTGGACCCATATAGAAATAACACTCTTATAATATCCGTTAAGCAAAGAAAGTCATTTCAATCTACTTGATGGTCATATATGGATTGATCTTAATCCTGAGTGTACTATGAACTCCTACATGGCAGGCGGTGTCCTTTGATTTACAAAGGTGAGGTTGGTGTAGAAGTCCCGACCAATAGCTACGTACTTGGGGGACACAGTTTGTTTTATAGCTGGGAACGTTTTACATAGACATGGAGTTCACTCCTTCTTGCGAGAAGTAGATGAGTATCTTTCTTAAGGGTTGATCGGTACTTTAACGATTTGAGCGCTCAAGTCTCTCTATTACGAATATAAAGATTAAAATTCATAATACTTATGAATAAATCATTCATTAGAGAATCAATGGTACTTAAGGTAAAAATAATTAGAGGGGTATAACGGACATTATGATTCGGCTCTAATTATGAGATACACGTGAAGGGTCAATTCGTATGTAATGACTATATCGATGGACACCGTCTTGGTTCGGCTTAATATATCATCTGCGGCAACGAGAGTTCAACTTCGAGTTCACCGTCTTGGTTCGGCTTAATATATCATCTGTTTTTTAGTGGAAAAATCAGACCTATATCACCCTTGCAGTTCACGCAATTCAGTGGGTAATTTGTGTGCAGTTCGGTTGTGTAACGGGTCCAAAATAGTCCATTATTTCACTGCAATTCGGGGACTGTTCGGTGACTGTTTTGGGCGCATTCCGGGGCTGAGATCTTGTCCGAAACAGAAGCAAAACTTCAGTATATGTGCTGGTTCAATTCGGTTTTAAGGAAGGGAAAGCAGAAAAAAATTTCATGGTCGATCCGTGTGCCTAATCGCTTCCGCTGTGCGAGGAAAGCGTTTCCTACAATTGGCATCTAGAGCGAGGTTGAAAAGTGCTCTTAATACTTTTCTTTTTCATTTAAAGTTTCTGTTTTTAATATATTTATATGAGTTATAAATATTATATGCATGTTTAGATGAGTGGGCACATTGTGATATTCATATGATGAATGTTTTTATTATTTCATGTGATGAATGGATTTTGCATTAGTCGTAAATTTTTCCGGCTCTTATTTTTGTTGTTGGTTTTTTTTTTGGGATGTAAGGACATAAGGCCATTGTTTACAGTTGTTGTAATTTTATTTTTCAATGTAAAATTTCAATCTTTTTAATTTGGAGCACCGAAGTCGCAAAAGAAGCCAACACCTCTTTGGAGCGGGATTTGAAGACCAAGGAATGCCTTGGTAAATCTTTTGTACTAATTAGATTAGTATAGGAAAAATAAGAGCCCGGTCAATGCAAAAATTTTTTTTTGGTTATATGTATGTTTATTTCGAATTGTTTGAATAACATGTCATATAGCTTAGGGTGCCCACTCTTGCATTTTACATGCCATAATATGTCATAGATGCATTATCATTATACACATAAAAATATGATTTTATGTAATTTAAAATGTTTAAATTATAATATGATATGCATAGAAATCAATTAATTAGATTAATTGGATTTATGGTTTTAAATTTGAATTCTTATATATTGGGCTTAATTAGTGCATAATAAATTCCATTGGTATATAGGATGGAAATCCGGATATAAATTCCATAGCCGAATCCGAATGGACGATAATATGGTCTGCACTTAGGATACAATTCCACGTACCATTGGATTTTATAATGCACTAAGATTTATTAAAATGTTTAATTAAAATTTTGACTTTTTAGAATTCCATAAATTTTAAATTTTTTTAGTGTCTAGTATTTTAAGAGTTAAAATATAATAGCTCACTAATACCACTCTAATTAAATTAGTTAAATTGAGTAAAACTATTAGTAGAGACTTATGAGATGTTAGTGATACAATTTTAATAGTTAAAATTGATTAGTTCACTTATGACAAACTAGTGTAAATAATAATTATAATTTAGCCGCCATAAATTTATCCACACTAGTTAAAATAAAATATTAGATATTTTAGATAGAAACCTTAATTTTTTTTTAAATAGTGAGTGGGAGAAGGATATACGACAATATATCCTGCGATCTCCATTGTTAGTCCAAAAACGTGAGATTCAAAAGGCGCCTACAGACGGCTTTCATTTTGGGTCAATATCAGGTTTGGGTTCCGAGAGGATAGAGATTCTATATGTATCTTGTGAACTGACCTACCCTACGGCGGCACTTCACTCGTTAAGTCCAAGAATCTCGAAACGGCGGGTTACACTCACAAAGGAATAATTAACTGTTAATAAAATTTCTTGATCAAATAAAACGGTAGTTGTTTAATATAGGAATAAGAGTTATTCCCGCATATATTAAAATGACTGAGATTGTCTCGATCTATCATGCGAGTACTTGACCTACCCTATGGCGGCACTTACTTGTGGGATGATAGGTTTCCGTGGCATAGTAATTCTCTTAGGTTTCTAATTCATTATTCATGGTTCATGCATCATGTTTAATTTTATGCCAAAATGCTTTGATGATTTTAATATGCGATGAATGAATGTTAAATGCATGTTTATTTTATTTTTCAGCCATGGTTTCTCCAATTATTTCCATACTCTCAAACGATATATTAACGGGAGAAAACTATGTTAAGTGGAAAAGTAACATGAACGCCATCCTGGTCTGTGAAGACCTAAAGTTTGTCCTGAATGAGGAACGTCCTCCCGAGCCGGCCAGAAATACTGGCCAAGCTGTGCACGATACCTACCAGAAATGGGTCACAGCAAACGAGAAAGCCCGCTGCTACTTGCTAGCAGGATGTCTGAGGTTCTTGCTGTAAAGCATGAACCTATGGCTCTAGCATCTCAGATGATGGAGTCATTGCAGGGCATGTTTGGGCAGCCTTCGGAGCGTCAACGCCATGAGGCCATGGTCTCATCGTTGACTGCTAGGATGAAGGATGGGACATCAGTCTGAGAGCACCTCTTGAGGATGATGACCTATCTCAACACTACCGAAAACCATGGAGCTCGTATTGACGAGCGTAGCCAGGTGCCCATGATTATGGAAACTCTTCCGAAGAGTTTCCTGCAGTTTAAAAGCAACTATGTTATGAACAAGTTGACTTTTACTTTGACCCAACTGCTCAATGAGCTCACCCATTACGAGTCAATGCTTGTGGTGTTGGACAAAATGACCCATAGCGTCACTATTTGCACAGATCATTGTGTTGTTGTAGCAAATTAACTATGTGACAAGGAAATTGCACTATCATCATTTGTGATTAGATCACCATAGATATATAAATGAAGAGAGGTCCCTATGATTAGTACCTGGACTGAGAATGATATGAGACAGTATCAGTCCCCGAAGGTTTAATCATTAAATATCCCTAGCCGTAGTATTATCGAGACTGGACATCGATAATGCGGAATAGACTAGTATTGCACTTGTGCGCGTTTGTGAGGGCACAACGGCATAGTTCTCATATATATAAGTATTGGATACTTATGCAAGTGCGATAGGAGGTCGTGTTTCACCGATGGTACGGGAAACAGCTTCGCTCTGGATAGACCCCTCGGAATCCCATTGGTATTATGACTATGTGTCTATGGGAGGCCGAAATCAAGGTAGGTGTGTATGGTCTTAACCTGAGACTTACATCGCTAATACTTACGATAATCGATAGACTTTGGTCTTGGTGGTAGGGGACTTTAAACGGTTCTGTGTACACCATTTCTGGGTTTATCAGAGAGTCGTAGTGTATTGGGTGTGATGTCAAGACGGAAGTATCACTTCAGTCATATTGGAGTTGATGTCACGCAGGATACGGTACTAGTGCTCTTGAGTGTTGCGCAACCAATCGGGATATTGTGACCAGGTCATGTATATCCGATTATAGAGACTATGTTACCAGACATCCGACATGTGCTTCGGACGGGGCAGACACTTATCCAGCCCCAGCCCTAGCACGTGACTATCCGATACTGGGCCAATATACACAATACTACGGTATATTACGCTTGATACAGATCTATATATTCCTGTAAGAATATTTCTGGAGAATTGGGTAGGCATGGCGCTTTGCTAGAAGCCAACCTTGTCTTGTAAATCGATATAGACGTAGTACGAGGTACTTACGTGTTCGGACAGTCCGACGATCGTATTTACTGCCAACATATCCGGAGATCTCATGGGTCGCTTCCTGAAGATTCACCGATGATGTATGACTCGCACTATGATTAATCTGGGATTAATTAGAAGAGAGAGATAGAATTAATCTGGGATTAATTCGATGAGAGAGAAAATTAATCTGGGATTAATTGCGGAGATATTTTATCTGGGATAAAATATTAATTAAAGAGAGAGAACGAATAATTTGGAATTAATCGATAAATTAATATATTCGATATATTAATCGAAATTGGATTTCGACGCGGAATTAAAATTAGATTTTAATTCGGGCGAACGAATTAATTTAGAATTAATTCGTTAGCGACGTGAATAGTGAATCGCTAGGCGTAATCACTTAATTACGACGCGACGGATAATTCGTTAATTTGGAATTAGCGAACCCGAGCCCGAGAGTGATTGCGAGCGCATTCGCATTTCGAATTCGAGCGCGGCACGCAAGTCACTTCAAGCGTCAAATCGCTAGTCGCGTCAATCGTCAAATCAATTGTCACTTTGAGTGATGTGACTTGACAATATGTCACTTTATTAAAGTGAATATATGTGATGTGAAAAGTGATGTGATATGACTTAAAGTTAAAAGTAAAAGTGTTGGAATATGAAAAGGTTTGGAAGATATATATGTTTTATTTATTTTTGGAAAATAAATAAATAAATATATATTACTTTTCTTTTCCTTTTACACTTAACAAAAAGAATTTGGTTCTCTCTCTCCCAAAAAAAAACGCAATACACGTTTTCTCTCTTCTCCCTCTCTTTTTCTTCTTCATCTCCTTCACGCATGGTGCGATTTCTTCTCTCCTTTTTTCTGGTTTCACCGAAAATTTGAGAAGCAAAATGGAAGATGACAAGTGCTAGCACACACCTTGAGTAATACATAGGTGATAGGGAAGTGTCTTCTGAGCATGGAAGCTTGAAGCTTGGAGCTTCAATGGAGTTCATGCATGGCCGATTCTTGGAGGTTCAAAGAGGACTGAAATCGCACAACCCACTGCAAGGAGAAGCTACTGCCGAGCATGGAGGGAGCTTAAAAACGCACCTTGTTCTTCATTCATCAAAACCGAAATCAATGTGAGTATATTCCGCACCTCCTTTGATGTGTTCATATGCATTTTTTATGCATGATTTGTGTTCCTTGGGACCTTGAATTGAACTCTTACAATGGTATCAGAGCTATTGTTGCATGAAAACCGAATTAGGGTTCTTGAGCAAATTTGGGGCTTTTTGATTTTAGCTTGATTCTGTCTAATTGATTGTTTGAGAATGATTATATATGATTGAATTTGAGTTATATGTAATCAATTTGATAAAAAATTGATTGGATTGATTTTCCCCAATTTGCTTATTTTTGGTCAAAACTTTAATTTGGGTAAACTCTATTTAGGCATGATTTGGTTGAATTGTTTGATGAAGTATGCTTGAATGAGGTTGAATTGAAGTTGTGCATGATCAATTTCAAGAAAATTGGATTAGATCAATTTTCCCCAATTCTTTAGGTTGAACATGAAACTTGAAATTGGGTAAAATGTGTTTGAGCATGTTTTAATTGAATTGGATGTTTAAGTATGCTTAGAACATGTTTAATTGAGATTGTGTGTGATCAATTTCATGAAATTGGATTGGATTCAATTTTCCCCAAATTGAAGGCTTGGCCGAAAATTGCATAACCCTAATGTCTTGGTAATTTTGTTTTGTTTGATCATTGGATGACTTAAAACAATTGGTTAATGTTGTTTTGAAGTTCAATTGGATTGAATTTTGATTTGGAACATTTTTCCCTTTTAAAGTGGCTTGGCCGAATCTTTATGGACATGAAATTCATTGTGATTTTGTTGTTTGATTCATTGGATGAATTGAATTGATTTGGGAAATTAAGATTGTGGACTCAATTGGATTGAAACCGAATCGAATTGAAAAACCCCTAATTGCCGAGACTTGAAAGCATGTTAATTGGGTTTGATTTTAATTGAATTGTGTTGGACACTATTTGGTTGTTAAGTGCATGATTAATTAGGCTAATTGATATTTTAGAAATGTTAATTGGGTAATTGATTGTGTATTACACTTAGGTTAATTAATTGTGAAATTTGGAATTTTATAAGTTAATTAATTTGGGCTTGATTTTGGAAATTGGGCTTGTTAGGTTGTAATTGGGCTTTTGGGCTTTGTTGTAACAAAGTTGGGTTTAGGCAAAATTGGTTGGATCCAATTAGGCCCAAAACCGAATCCAAAAGGTCCAATTATGACTTAATGGACCTTAATTATTTAATTGGGCCTAATGGGCCAAAATTAATTTAAAGGCTTATGGGGTAACTCCCGGATTGGATTTTGGTTGTTCGGTTTGACCCGAGTTGACCAAAAGTCCACGCCTGTAGAAATTAATTAAAAGTCCATTGGACTTTAATTAAATAAAACATTAGATGTTAATCGGGCTTTGAGACCCGTTGCGATTAAATTTGGAATTTAAGTCGTAAAGGTTCGTTAATAAAAGTGTAATATTTAATTTGGAATTAAATAATGAATTAGAATTAAATACGTATTAAATTGGATTTAATTATGTAATTTAATTTAATTCGTAGAAATTGTACTTTGAGTACGTGTTTGCAAAACGAGTTTGACTCGAACAAAATCAAATCTTTGTTTGAACATTGGATGATCACTAATAATCAAGATTAATTAATTTGATTGATTGATTGATAACATGCTTGTATGAATACATGGTTGTGATGTTTGAATAATGTATATCGGATGGATATTAGTCGGGTTGGGCGATTTTGGAAATTGTAATAAATTTGATTTATTAATTGGACCTGCGTGTCCAGCCTTATCTCCTATTTCTTTGTATTCTCTTCTCACCTATTCCCCTCCATGTAAAAGAGGTTTCTTTAGAAGTGTAGTGTAACGGGTAGAAGTAATACAAGTGCTAGCGGGAGAGAGAAAGTGAGAGATTTGATCTAGGATCAATGTAAAATATCCATCCGCATATCATTATTATTTATTTTCATATACGCTTTATTATGTATTTAGAATGCATGTTTAAGGGTGTATGATGATGAGACCTTAACAAAGATATTAAATTGGTAGCCAATTTGCACGCGAAAAACCCTCGTTAAATATCAAGCGTCATTTCCTTCCATTGAGTGATTTTTGCTCAAGATCGGAGATTGTCAGGGGTTGTTTTTACCAAAGTCAAGCCCTTGTCAGTCAAAGATGTGCTTTAATCACGAGGCTTTGTTATATATCGGTGTCGTGTCCAAGTTGTGGTTTGTTTTTGACCAAAGTCAAGACCACTTCTTGTCCATAGACATTGATTACGAAGCTTCCCTGTCAATGGGTCCACGCTTGACTGGGATCACTAGGTTTGTTTTTGGCCAAAGCCAAGGCCTAGTTGATTCAGAGGAAACGGGTAGGGTATATATTCGATATATAGGCATATATTAGATATATGTTTCGGACTTGGATGTCCACCTACTGGATCTAGGAGTTGGATGGGATCCAATTGATCTTCGACATCTACCTTGTTAATTATCATACAATTTTTTATTGACCAAAGTCAGGATTGTATGATACTTTAACGGGATCCTAGCCCACTAGGAAACACGGTTTCCCGAGTACTCCACAGAGGGTTAGAGGCTCGACGAAAAATAGTGGGAGGCAAGTATTGAATTTGCAACATTCGTTCAATTACTTACCTCGCCATACGCGCTCATTTAAATTATTTCGTCGTAATATTAAATGTTAGTTGGACTAATATTTAAATTGTTGTTTTAATAAACAGTTGGACTGTATTATACTTGATTATATATAATTGGATTATATTAATCAATATATTTGAATTAATTAATTTCAGTTTACAGTTGATTTTATAATTGGATTATAGTAATCAATGTAATTGAGGTTAATTAATTTGGATTATATTTGATTATATAGTTGGACTATTATAATCATTATAATATATATAGTACCACTAATCGTTGATTAAATAGTTGGACTATTGTAATCAAGATAAAATTGAAAAGTTGGATATTTAAAATATAATCTGGGATTAAAATATTTTAAATGATTTAATTTTCAAATTGGGAATAAATAATAGGTTACTTTATTTGATAAAATAACTTATTATACGTTACGCCCAAAATTAAGCAAATAGTAGAGCATAAAATCTTTGGAAGATTTATGTGATGATGACTTTAATGCTTAATTAATATACTTATAATAAATCTATCTTTAGATTTAAAAGTATTAAAATTGCAATTAATAATTCTTGGAGAATTAATTGACTATTCTAGTGGAGAAAAGTCAAAGTTTGCAATTGGGGATGTAGCACAAGGTGCACATTCCTTTCAATATTCTAAAAAACCCAAGGCTTGGCCTAAGGTTCCTAAAATATTGAAAAGGATAATTGACATATCCCAAAGTGACTACCATTTGGATATGGAAGACACGAAGGAATTAAAGAAAGGGCGAGGCTCTAACTTTAAAAATGTTTGTCTTAGTTATGTTCACAACTAGTATTGAAATTAGATTTTAAATACTTAGTGTGGTACATAAAATATGTGTATTGATGTTCAGAATCCGCTATGAGTTGGATACTGACTTTAAACCGAGATAAACACATTAGATGTGAATAACAGAATTTATATTTTGAATATAAATAAAATCTCAAACATATAAAATGACAAATAAATAAGCTCATATGATTTGATCAATAGAGACTTATTTGTGGCATTGTTGTCTGGGACACAATTAAACAAGACTCGTATATCCAAACTTTTGAAGAGTGGGTACTAGGACTGATTTGACTATTCAAATAAGGTCTACGAATCTAGTTTACTAGGTAAAGTACCTAAAATACTATTTACTAGGTAATAGTGTAAAGGCCACCGATCTGTAAACCCTATTCATGGTGAAGTAAGTGGGCCCATATCTAGCTTGGCTAGATGTGTACATGAATATTTCGTGACCTTAACGGATGTGGCATCACGTTATGGTTGTGTGTTTCTTTTGAAGAACACAAATACAAAACTTTGAGTTTCGACACGAAGTATACAAACAGATCGGCTGTAGTATTATGCCGCTACGGTAAGACCGTATTGGTAAATACTTAAGCAGTAAGTTTCATACGTACATGAAAGAGTACGGTATTCTTTCATAGGAGGACTCCTCCCGAGACACGTCAATTGACGGTGTGTCTGAACTAAAAACCAAGTTTTGTTAGACATGATTAGGTTTTTCGCGAGTCGCTCTGAGCTACTGTTTCCTTCAACAGGATATGTATTAACAGTGCAAAACTTATTTAGAATATGGTTCCATGTAAATCTGTTTGACAGATATCATATAGGATATGAACAGGAAAGAAACGAGGTTTCTCATTCCTGATAATTTGGGTATGCCAGGCATAAAGTTTGGATGATACCAAACTAAGAACCAAATTGGATTAGTGCCAATATAGGTTATCCTAAGGGAAACCATAAGTATAGTACTTATAAATCCCACATGAGAACAATATGATTGTTGCTCACCATGCGGTTTTCCTGAGAGGAATACCGATATGCAGTGGTCAGTGGGAGGATAATGATACTCGATGAAAATTGGAGTAATACTATTCAAAGCACGAAGTCCTTAATGGAACACAAATAGTTCATCAATGATGAATCTATACCATTAATCTTCAAACACACACAAGAAACCGCGTAGATCAGAGAGAGTCAGAAGACAACCTGGGTATGGGTTTCTGATCTCACCTCATAAAGATGTTAATCTTTTAAGGTACACCAACTGATTACGTATTAGGAAGTGCTACAGTATCGACTCCCTATCATGGCAAAGTGCCATGAGTCCGGAATGGATTCCATGTTTAACAACTATTTTGGATGCTAGTTGTTGTACCACAAGGCATTGTGCCTATTGGTACTTTTAATACGTCTTCAAGGAAGACATACATGGATGGCAACATACCAACGTACAAAGCTAGGCTTTTGACGGAAAGGTATCGTTATCAACATTGTGTTAATAACGGTTCAACCTTTTACCTGTTGCCATGGTAAATCCATTTTGAAGATGCTTGTTGATAACTGTATATTTCATTTGTGAAATATGTCAGTTACAAATCAAAATCGCTTTCCTGAAAAGGAAACCTTTTGGAGGATGCTTTCAACATCCTGACGATTTTGTATAACCGACAAACAAGGTTTGCGGGTTATTCGATCCATGTTTGGATTGAAGCAAGCATAGGGTTCTTGGAACTGACGTTTTGAAATAATCATAATGGTTTATGATTTAACTCAAAACGAAATAATTCTTGTGTATATAAGGAGGTTAGTGGGAGAGGGCACTAACAATGAAAATTCCCATAAAGTTATTGTCGAAAGCTTGGCTTTCATAGAAATTCTCCGTAGAATTCTGGGGAGTAACAACCTTTATTCAAGGAATAAAGATCTACTGGGCTAGATTTGGAGTTGGTAACACTCTCTGAGAAATTGTACATTTAAAATGTACTTATATTGGTGTCTCATACGCTTTGAGCATATGGAGTCACAATCGGGTCAATCCAAGTGATAGTCACTGGATTGAAGATTAAGAACATCTGTTAGTATCTGAGAGAACTAAAGATGTTGTCTTAAACTATGGAGATGGAGAACTTGAAGTGACTGGGATCACTGCTGCAAGTTTCCAAACCGGTAAATATTGCGGTACTATAAAGTTTGAACACTGGGACAGTGAGCTGGAAATCTTCCGAGCAAGATAACTGTGCCGAATTAACAATAAATGCGGATTATTGCTGCAGCTGAGGCAGTAATAGAAGCCATTTGGATCGATAATATCTAATTAGATTAGATATAGTTCTGTTAGCAGCTGAGCTAGGCGTCAGCACAGGCTAAAGAATTAAAGGTCTCATCGACGATCCAGATATATACTTCTATATCATCTGATTCGTTCGGATCATACATCGTGGCGATGTGATGATCGTGTAAATCGCGTCAGACGATAATTAAGAAAATCCGCTGACGAAAACCTTTCCTCAGCAATTTGAGCGAACCGTACATAGTTCAGGTGTGGGACACTGAGTGACTGGCTATGTGCCAAGTGGGAGATTGTTGGACAAAATGACCCATAGCGTCACTATTTGCACAGATCATTGTGTTGTTGTAGCAAATTAACTATGTGACAAGGAAATTGCACTCATCATTTTGTGATTAGATCACCATAGATATATAAATGAAGAGAGGTCCCTATGATTAGTACCTGGACTGAGAATGATATGAGACAGTATCAGTCCCCGAAGGTTTAATCATTAAATATCCCTAGCCGTAGTATTATCGAGACTGGACATCGATAATGCGGAATAGACTAGTATTGCACTTGTGCGCGTTTGTGAGGGCACAACGGCATAGTTCTCATATATATAAGTATTGGATACTTATGCAAGTGCGATAGGAGGTCGTGTTTCACCATGGTACGGGAAACAGCTTCGCTCTGGATGGAGAGACCCCTCGGAATCCCATTGGTATTATGACTATGTGTCTATGGGAGGCCGAAATCAAGGTAGGTGTGTATGGTCTTAACCTGAGACTTACATCGCTAATACTTACGATAATCGATAGACTTTGGTCTTGGTGGTAGGGGACTTTAAAACGGGTTCTGTGTACACCATTTCTGGGTTTATCAGAGAGTCGTAGTGTATTGGGTGTGATGTCAAGACGGAAGTATCACTTCAGTCATATTGGAGTTGATGTCACGCAGGATACGGTACTAGTGCTCTTGAGTGTTGCGCAACCAATCGGGATATTGTGACCAGGTCATGTATATCCGATTATAGAGACTATGTTACCAGACATCCGACATGTGCTTCGGACGGGGCAGACACTTATCCAGCCCCAACCCTAGCACGTGACTATCCGATACTGGGCCAATATACACAATACTACGGTATACTACGCTTGATACAGATCTATATATTCCTGTAAGAATATTTCTGGAGAATTGGGTAGGCATGGCGCTTTGCTAGAAGCCAACCTTGTCTTGTAAATCGATATAGACGTAGTACGAGGTACTTACGTGTTCGGACAGTCCGACGATCGTATTATTTACTGCCAACATATCCGGAGATCTCATGGGTCGCTTCCTGAAGATTCACCGATGATGTATGACTCGCACTTTGATTAATCTGGGATTAATTAGAAGAGAGAGATAGAATTAATCTGGGATTAATTCGATGAGAGAGAAAATTAATCTGGGATTAATTGCGGAGATATTTTATCTAGGATAAAATATTAATTAAAGAGAGAGAACGATTAATTTGGAATTAATCGATAAAATTAATATATTCGATATATTAATCGAAATTGGATTTCGACGCGGAATTAAAATTAGATTTTAATTCGGGCGAATGAATTAATTTAGAATTAATTCGTTAGCGACGTGAATAGTGAAATCGCTAGGCGTAATCACTTAATTACGACGCGACGGATAATTCGTTAATTTGGAATTAGCGAACCCGAGCCCGAGAGTGATTGCGAGCGCATTCGCATTTCGAATTCGAGCGCGGCACGCAAGTCACTTCAAGCGTCAAATCGCTAGTCGCGTCAATCGTCAAATCAATTGTCACTTTGAGTGATGTGACTTGACAATATGTCACTTTATTAAAGTGAATAGATGTGATGTGAAAAGTGATGTGATATGACTTAAAGTTAAAAGTAAAAGTTTGGAATATGAAAAGGTTTGGAAGATATATAGTTTTTTTTTATTTTTGGAAAATAAATAAATAAATATATATTACTTTTCTTTTCCTTTTACACTTAACAAAAAGATTTCGGTTCTCTCTCTCCCAAAAAAAAAACGCCTACACGTTTTCTCTCTTCTCCCTCTCTTTTTCTTCTTCATCTCCTTCACGCATGGTGCGATTTCTTCTCTCCTTTTTTTTCTGGTTTCACCGAAAATTTGAGAAGCAAAATGGAAGATGACAAGTGCTAGCACACCTTGAGTAATACATAGGTGATAGGGAAGTGTCTTCTTGAGCATGGAAGCTTGAAGCTTGGAGCTTCAATGGAGTTCATGCATGGCCGATTCTTGGAGGTTCAAAGAGGATTGAAATCGCACAACCCACTGCAAGGAGAAGCTACTGCCGAGCATGGAGGGAGCTTAAAAACGCACCTTGTTCTTCATTCATCAAAACCGAAATTCAATGTGAGTATATTCCGCACCTCATTTGATGTGTTCATATGCGTTTTTTTTATGCATGATTTGTGTTCCTTGGGACCTTGAATTGAACTCTTACATGTGGATCCTCGTAAATCCGGTGCAGAGGTAAATGTTGCCGAGTCTTCTAAATCTGCAAAGATAAAGAAGAAAATCACGGGGAATGCTAAAGGAAAGCCCATAAAGAAGAAAAAAAAAAACAAGAGGCTCCAAGGATACCAAGCCCAAAGGAAAATGTTTCCACTGCAACAAGAATGGGCATTGGAAAAGGAACTGTCCTAAATACCTTGCTGAGATAAAGGAGAAAAATGAACAGGTAAATATGATTTACTCGTTATTGAATCTCTATTAGTGGAGGATGATAAATCCGCTTGGATTGTTGATTCTGGAGCCACTAACCATGTTTGTTCTTCTTTGCTGCTACTTGATTCATGGAGGGACCTTGCTGAAGGTGACTACACCATGAGGGTCGGGACAGGGGATGCCATTTCAGCAAGAGCAGTGGGAGTTTCTAGTTTAAATTTCATGAATAATAGTTATTTAAATTTGAACAATGTGTTATTCATTCCTGGTTTTCGCAGGAATTTGATTTATGTTTCTAAACTTTTGGATGATGGTTATTCAATTTATTTTAATAGCAATTTGGTTATTATTGGTAGAAATAGATTAACTATATGCACAGAAAACTCAGAAAATAACTTGTATGTGTTAAGACCGTTAACACATAGGTCACTGCTCAACGCTGAAATGTTTAAGGTTGAGAAACCTAAAACTAAATGGCCAAAGATTTCTCATGATGACACATATCTATGGCATCTTAGACTTGGTCAATTTAACCTTGACCGGATAAATAGATTGATAAAGAATGGAGTCTTAAACCAGTTAAAGCTCGGGACTCTACCAGTTTGTGAATCCTGTTTAGAAGGAAAAATGACCAAGAGACCTTTTACTGGAAAAGGTTTAAGAGCCAGTCAACTACTTGAGCTAATACATTCGGACGTTTGCGGACCGATGAATGTAAGAGCGCGAGGTGGTTATGAATAATTCGTCACATTCATTGACGATTATTCAAGATATGGGTATGTCTACGTAATGCATCACAAATCAGATATATTTGAAAAGTTCAAAGAGTATCGTGCTGAGGTTGAGAACTAATTAGGTAAGACAATCAAAACTCTACGATCAGATCATGGAGGGGAATACCTCGATAGAGATTTCGAGGAATTCTTAGTTGAGCATGTGATAGTATCCCAGATCACAGCGCCTGGAACACCGTAAAAAAATGGTGTTACAGAGAGGAGAAATCGGACCCTATTAGACATGATGAGATCTATGTTTAGTTATAGCTCACTACCTAGTTCATTTTGGGGATATGCACTGCAAACCGAAATACATATCCTTAATGTAGTTCCATCTAAGTCTATTCCTAAGACTCCCTTAGAGTTGTGGAATGGTCGTAAAACTAGTTTACGATATTTCCGCATATAGGGGTGTCCAGCACATGTGCTGAAGAATAAGACTACAAAGTTGGAGCCACGTTCTCAAGTGTACCTATTTGTAGGCTATCCTAAGGAGACTAGGGGTGGATACTTCTACAGTCCTGATGATAACAAAGTGTTTGTATCGACAAATGCTACGTTTCTAGAGGAGGACTATATGAGGGAGTTCAAACCTCGAAGTAAAGTGTTGCTCGAGGAGTTACTTACTGGTTCATCCAGCACGCCATCATCAACGAAAGTTGAAAAATACATAGCACCTTCGACATCTGATGGTCAGATGCAAGCTCGTCAGAATGATCTACCGCCTAGACGCAGTGGGAGGGTTGTACGAAAACCTGATCGCTACTTAGAGGTTGGAGAGGCACAAGTTGTCGCATCCAGCGATGGCATGGATGATCCATTGACCTACAGTAGTGCAATGGATGATTTTGACAAAGAGGAATGGCTCAAAGCCATGAACCTAGAGATGAAGTCCATGCACTCCAACTCGGTCTGGGAACTTGTAGACCAACCTGATGGGGTGAAACCCATAGATTGCAAGTGGATCTACAAAAGGAAGAGAGGATCAGATGGGAATGTACATACCTTCAAGGCTAGACTAGTGGCCAAGGGCTATACCTAGAAAGAGAGAGTTGACTATGAGGAAACTTTCTCGCCAGTAGCCATGCTTAAATCCATCCGCACTCTTCTATCTATTGTCGCATATTATGACTATGAAATTTGGCAAATGGATTTCAAGACTACATTCTTGAATGGCAATCTTGATAAAAGTATCTATATGATACAACCAGAGGGGTTCATCGCCCAAGGTCAATAGCAAAAGGTTTGCAACCTGCAAATGTCCATTTATGGACTCAAGCAGGCATCTCGATCTTGGAATATAAGATTTGATACAATGATCAAGTCTTATGATTTTGAGCAGGATGTTGATGAGCCTTGTGTAAACAAGCGCGTCATTGACGGGAATGTGGTTTTTCTTGTTTTATACGTCGATGATATTTTACTCATTGGGAATAATGTAAAGATATTATCAGACGTGAAAACCTGGCTAGCTAACCAATTCCAAATGAAAGATTTGGGAGAGGCCAATTATGTTCTTGGGATTCAGATACTTCAGGATCGCAAGAAACGAATGTTAGCTATGTCTCAGGCATCCTATATCGACAAGATCCTTGTGCGATTTGGGATGCAGAATTCCAAGAATTGCAAATTGCCTTATCGACATGGAATTCATTTATCAAATGAACAGTCTCCTAAGACACCTCAAGATGTTGAGGAAATGAGACATATCCCATACGCCTCAGCAGTTGGTAGTCTCATGTATGTTCTGTTATGCACGAGACCAGACATCTGTTTTGCAGTGGGAGTAGTCAGTAGGTTTCAATCAAACCCAGGATTGGATCACTGGGTGGCTGTGAAACACGTTCTCAAGTATCTTAAGAGAACGAGAAATTATATGCTTGTATATTTCGGTGAGGATATGATCCCAAGAGGATATACAGACTCTGATTATTAGACAGATGTAGATTCTAGGAAATCTACATCTGGATCAGTGGCAATCTTGTATTGCTGACTCCACCATGGAGGCTGAATATGTAGCAGCTTGTGAAGCAGCTAAGGAAGCAGTCTGGCTCCGTAAATTCTTGGGAGATCTGAAAGTTGTTCCAGATATGGATAGACCACTCACACTCTATTACGATAATAGTGGTGCAGTGGCAAAATCCAAAGAACCAAGAAGCCACAAAAAGTGGAAAGCATATAGAAAGGAAATATCATCTCATCAGGGAGATAATGCAGAGAGGAGACATTATTGTCACAAAGATTGCATCCGCAGATAACCTGGCTGATCCGTTTACAAAGACCTTGCCGGCTAAAGTTTTTGAAGGTCACCTAGATGGTCTAGGATTACGAGACATGTCCCATTTACTCTAGTGCAAGTGGGAGATTGTTGGAATGTATGCCCTAGAGCTACATATGATGTAAACGGTTTTATGTGTTTTGAAATAAAACGATGCATTATTCATTTATCAAATTGTTTGTTTAATCTTCGCATATTATATATCATCTTAAATACCCTAGAGTACTTATGTACCTTAAGACTTAGTGTATGAGTGTCATACACAAGAGGATTTAAGTCTGAAGTTACTAATCTTAAATAGTCCATAGAGAGCAAACAAAGCGGGTACTTTGTTTGTGGTTTATCTATAGTTGCGGTACATTCTATATTTGTATAGCGATCTTGATCCGGATCGTCCATGTAGAGACATGAGAATTGAGGCACCTTGTATGATGCGATCATATAGGACTGGACCCAGATAGAAATGACATTCTTATAATATCCGTTAAGCAAAGAAAGTCATTTCAATCTACTTGATGGTCATATATGGATTGATCTTAATCCTGAGTGTACTACGAACTCCTCCATGGCAGGCTGTGTCCTTTGATTTACAAAGGTGAGGTTGGTGTAGAAGTCCCGACCAATAGCTACGTACTTTGGGGACAAAGTTTGTTTTGTAGCTGGGAACGTTTTACATAGACATGGAGTTCACTCCTTCTTGTGAGAAGTAGATGAGTATCTTTCTTAAGGGTTGATTCGGTACTTGAACGATTTGAGCGTTCAAGTCTCTCTATTACGAATAGAAAGATTAAAATTCATAATAGTTATGAATAAATCGTTCATTAGAGAATCAATGGTACTTAAGGTAAAAATAATTAGAGGGGTATAACAGACATTATGACCCGGCTCTAATTACGAGATACTCGTGAAGGGTCAATTCGTATGTAATGACTATATCGTTGGACACCGTCTTGGTTCGGCTTAATATATCATATGCGGCAACGAGAGTTCAACTTCGGGTTTTTATTGGAATAACCCGGAGTTAATAATTCGGAATATTTAATTAAGAGCTTAATTAATATTTCGAGATTATTGGAGCTCGGAACCGTAGGTCCATTTGGTCCCCGTTCTAGCTCGATTTACTATAACGGATTTAGTATAATTGGATAGTCCAATTATATACTCACAAAGGTATAAATATTATTAATATGATTAATAATATTATTTGTCACACTTATAACTATATATTAAAAGTTAATATATGATTTATATAATAAATGATTATATGATAATTATTTATTGTTAGTAATTAAATTATATATGATATAATTTAATGAAGGCTAATATTGGAATTCCAAATTTGGGTTTTGGAAACTTTTGAATTAAATTTGGAAGTTACACCTCTATGAAAGTTGGTAACTCTTTAATTTTGTAACATATATTTCAATTATGGAATTGAATACTTAATGCTACAAAATTAATCAATTATTCCTAGTAGTGGCCGAATTCCTCAAGCATAAAGGGAATGGATTTATTTATTTTGGAAACAAATAAAATCCTTGGCATTAATTTGGAAATTATGATTTTCAAATTTGTTAATTGCTTATTTAATTTTGTAACATCCTTTCAATATTGGTAATTGAATATTTGATGTTACAAAAATTGAAATAAACCCTAGTTTGGCCGATTCTTGCTTATTAGGGATGAGAGTGGTTGATTTATTTTAGGAAACAAGTTACCCTAAGTATAAAAAGAAAAATATAATTTTTCTTTGAGAGGACTCTCTCATTCTAGCAACCCTAGGCATCTTCTTCTTTTTCTCTATTCTCTCAAAAGTTGAGAAACTATATTGAAGAAAAAGAATAGGAAAATATTCTTGATGTGTGATTAAATCTCTAAAACGTTTAGGGATTTGTTTTTTGTGTGTAGCCCACACTACTTTCGGTTGGTAACGAGATATAGCTCGGAAGAATTTGTGGTGACGAACAAATCATCTTCTCCTTCACTCTTATAAGTCACGGCATTGAGGAACAATAATACCTCTTTGCCGCACTTCACTTGTTACAATCGGGGCTCGATTTGTTTTGTTTTAATTTGGGTTTTTGGGAAACACCTTGGGGACTTTTGGGGCTGAGTTAGGATTGTTTTTGAGTGGAAAAATCAGACCTATATCACCCTTGCAGTTCACGCAATTCAGTGGGTGATATGTATGTAGTTCAGTTGTGTAACGGGTCCAAAATAGCCCATTATTTCACTGCAGTTCGGGGGCTGTTCGGGTGAATTCCGGGGCTGAGATCTTGTCTGAAACAGAAGCAAAACTTTAGTATATGTGCTGGTTCCTTTCGGTTTCAAGGAAGGGAAAGCAGAAAAAAATTTCAAGGTCGATCTGTGTGCCTAATCGCTTCTGCTGTGCGAGGAAAGCGTTTCCTACACCACAGCCTATCATCCATAGTCAAACGGGCAAGTTGAAGTCACAAACAGAGAGATCAAAAGAATCTTGGAGAGAACCGTTGGATCAACAAGGAATGACTGGTCTGAAAAACTGGATGACGCATTATGGGCCTACCGGACAGCTTACAAGACACCCATTGGTATGTCCCAATATCAAATGGTGTTTGGGAAAGCATGCCATCTACCAGTTGAGCTTGAACACAAGGTGTACTGGGCACTGAAGAAGTTGAATCTTGATCCAAAAACTGCAGGAGAGAAAAGACTTCACTAACTCAATGAGTTGGAGGTATTTCGCCTACAGGCTTATGAGAATGCCAAACTGTACAAAGAGAAAACCAAGAAATGGCATGACTGAAAAATAGTGCGCAAACAATTGGAACCAGGGCAGCAAGTGTTGTTGTACGATTCAAGGTTGAAACTTTTTCCTGGAAAGCTGAAATCAAAATGGTCAGGTCCATTTATGATTACGCAGGTGTTACCCTACGGAGTTATTGAGATATACAATCCCTAGTCAAGCAACACATTCAAGGTTAACAGCCAGCGCTTCAAGCACTACTGGGGAGAATCATTTGAGTGACAAAAAAAAAGTGTCACACTTTCAGATCCAGCCTAACGTTCGGGAAATCATGTCTAGCTGAAGACGTTAAACTTAGCGCTAGCTGGGAGGAAACCCATGCAATTTGTGTATATATTGTGATTTGGTATGTTTTATTTTATGTGTTAGTTTTTGCAGGTGAAGTCATTTCAAGATGGAAGAAGCTCTCGCAAATATGCACAAGCAATTTCTTTCTCTCCCTCAAAATTCTCTGATGAAAGTCTACAAAACTCGCTTGGAACGGATGAGACTTATGATGATCAAAGGTATTCATAATGACATTCGTTGGGTAATCGAAGCACGGGTCTGATTAGCAGGTGAGTATTCTGATTCTTATAATTCTTATTTGCCTGGTTTTGGAAAAAAACACCTATGCAAATAAACGTAGAGCTAAGCAAATGGGTGTTTGTTACAAATGTGCACACTGGAATTGCAATACTCGTTGTCATTCTTTAGGAATGGTATCTGATAATCGTGAAGATAAAATTAAATTCATTAGGGATGGCTTGAGTAAAAAGTCTTTAGATGATATATCTTCGACTCTTGAGACGCATCCCAGTGGATATGTTCATATAGCCATTCGTAAATTACATACACAATTCCAAAAAGAAAGACAACAATTAAGTCTCGGGAATCTGAATCAAAAATACCATATTTGCCAATTTATAAGAAAATTGAATGGGAAGCTTGTCTCTGACGCATAGACGTCAATCAAGCTGTAAATTATTTTAAATATTATATATCTTTGTCTTTTCCTAATAATTGTGATTTGTTTTGTTATTTTCTCCAACAGGATCCAGGCTACTTTTTGAACTTTCACGATTTACTATTTTGCTACTAATCGTCTTTAGAAGATACATGTGCTATTATTACTCACACTTTTCAGGTTTTATAAATTCAACTTATCATTGCACCTTTGAAGGCATCCAGATAAAAATGGAAGCTACTTCAAGAAGACGGGTTGAAAACATCTATGTGTTTTGTGGTACCAGTGTTGGTGTTAAACCAGAATACGTAACAGCGGCACAGGAATTGGGTCGAGTCATTGCTGCAAGGAATATGCACTTAGTATATGGCGGTGGTAATCTTGGACTAATGGGGATCATTTCAAAGGCTGTACAGGATGGAGGGAGTCAAGTCTTGGGAATCATCCCAATACCCTTGGCAGAGGCGAATCTGATAGGACAATCAAATGGCGAGGAACTAATCGTGTCAGGTATGTCCGAACGACTGGTAGAGATGATTAACCGTGCTGATGCTTTTATTGCTTTGCCATGAGGCTTGGGCATGATGGAGGAAATTTTTACCGTATTATCATGGGCAAACTTGAACATACACCAGAAACCGCTTGGACTGTACAATGTTGATGGATTTTATGATTTTCTTTGTGTGTTTCTTGATGATGCCCGGAGAAATGGGTTCATGTCAAAGCCTGTAAAAGAACTCCTCTTTACTGCCAGAACTGTCCCAGATTTAATTGACCAAATCTTAGCCTTTGAACCTCAAATTGACCTCATTCTTTCCAAGATAAACTGGTCCGATGATGATCGTGGTAAGAGGCGTCGAATAAATCTGGATCGTAACCTTTAACTTTTCATTTAGATGTAGAATTTCACCTAACCAGGTACGGTTTTCTAAACTCTTCTTCTACTGTTTAAGACATTAGGGACAATGCCTCATTTAGGTTTGGGGGAGGAGAATAGTTAAATTGTATCTTTTTCTTATTATTTTATTTTTAGTCAAAAATTTTCGAAAAAGCCAAAAATTGAAAAATTGAAAAATTTTACAAAAACCAAAAAATTATTTTGTATTTTTGTGTTTTTATTTGATTATTCAGGCGAAATTGGTGTGAGATAACTATGTAAGGAATTTTCATTCCTGAGACGTATCTCAACCTATTTCGGAACAAGTTAATTTTTGTTTATTTCCTTTTAAATTATTCAATTTGTGAACTCTCCATAAAACTGACTAAAATGAATCTTCATATGCTCAGTTGACAGGTATTATCAGCATACATGGTAACATACAAACATGAGCTGTAATTGAAAAGTTTGAAATATTTAGTGCTCTAGTTTTATTGGAGGAAGCATCTATAAAAATGGATGGAGTAAAAAAAACGTCTGAGATCCGAGTTATTAAGTCTGTAAGGGTGTTTTAACACCTACTGCCCTAAAACCAACTGGTTTGGGAGTCACTGGCCCAAAGCTCACTACATGGATCAAATATGTTGCAAATATATATATATATATATATATATATATATATATATATATATATATATATATATATATATCTGAAGTCTGAGTAATTAAGTCCATAGGGGTTTCTTAACACCTAGTGCCCTAAAGTCAACTGGTTTGGGAGTCACTGACCCAAAGCTCACTACATAGATGAAATATATTGTATATAAATAAAAAAAAATCAAGAAAAAATCAAGAAAAAAAATCAGAAAAATCAAAAAAAAATTATTCCATTGTTTAAAAAAAGGTGTGAATTCTGATATAACTTTAGGACAAAAATATTACTCTCTTTTCAACTGCACTTGTGACTATTGTGGGCAAAATGAGTTGATTAATATTTTTTTGGCTGTGTATATGGAGAATGGTAAAAATAATCGGAGAATTTACTTATTCGGTAATTTAGAAAGAAACAAAACAATTATTGACTTAGATAAGAAGTTTCACCCGTTTAGTCACTAACTTTTTTATTCTCTTTTCTCTTGTCTTTTTTTCTTTTGTGTGTATTAGTTTTACTATCTTTTTACTTTTATAAGACGTTTGTGGGTATCGTCGCTGTAAACCCTCACGAGACTACAACTCGTCCACTAGAGACACCTAGAGTTTTAAAGGCTTGTTGTATACGCTAAATGCAACCGTGATCCCTACGAAAGTGGCTTAGTTTAATTTCAATTATTTCTTGTATTTCATTTTATTGTTTTGCTCGAGGACTAGAAAAATGTTAGGTTTGGGGGTGTGATGAGCGGAAAATATAGCAATATTTATAACCCCTTTTACATAATATTTTGTTTAGTTTCTCGGATTTGATGAACGTTTTGATATGTTTTAGTTTATTTTGCAGATAAAATAATATTGGTATTGGCCATTACTAAGGTCCCAAGGATCAATAAAAAAGCATGAAACATGTGTGAATACAACGAGGGAGTTGCGGAATACTCACATTGATCGGTTGAGCGACTCTGTAGGCAAAAAAAATGATTTTCTGCCTCCTTACTGCTCACAGCAGTGAGCTGCTGGACTGCATCATTTTCGGCCATCAATCTTCAAGAATCCAAGCTCCAAGCTTCATCAAATGATTCCCGGCTCATTGGTGGACTTCCCTATCACCTTCGCATGTCTCCCGGAGTGCTAACTCTTGATGATTTTGCCGCAAAACCATCACAATTTGCTTCTCATCTCACAGCATTTCCCAGAAAACCAGTGAAGAATTTTGCCTCTAAGGCCGAGTGAGACAGAGGAGAAATCAAAGAGAGAGAGATGTGTTTTGTTACAAAAAATGGTAAATGGATATTCCATAATCAAATACCAAATTTTTGCCTCCAAAAAAGTCAAGCAATTAAAGCAATAAATGCTTGCCAACCACACACATCACTAACCATCAATCAGTGAATAGTGACTGGCGTCAATCACTCAAAGTGAAAGACATCCATCATTTGATTGACGAATGATGTGACGCTAGTTGCGACTAGCGATTTGACGCTTGATTTAATTTGCATGCCGCACTCGAATTCGAAATGCGAATCCACTTGCAAATAATCCCGGGCTTAGGTTCGCTAATTCCAAATTAACGAATTTTCTGTCGCGACGGAATTAAATCTTATTTAATTAAATAATCATGCCAAGCATAATTACTATTCACGTCGCTAACGAATTAATTCTAAATTAACTCGTTCACCCGAATTAAAATCTAATTTTAATTCTGCGTCGAAATCCAATTTCTTTTAATATATCGAATATATTAATTTACCGATTAATTCTAAATTAATCTTTATCTCTCTTTTACTAATATTTTATCCCAGATAAAATATCTCCGCAATTAATCCCAGATTAATTTGCTCTCTCATCTAATTAATCCCAGATTAATTAAAAGTGCGAGTGATACGTCATCGGTGAATATTCGGGAAGCGACCCATGAGATCCCCGGATATATTGGCAGTAAATTCGGTCGTCGGACTATCCGAACACGTAAGTACCTAGTACTACGTTTATACCGATTTACAAGACAAGGTTGGCTTCTAGCAAAGCGCCATGCCTACCCAATTCTCCAGAAATATCCTTACAGGAATAAAAGATCTATATTAGGCGTAGTATACGTAGTATAGTGTATTTCGATCCAGTATCGGATGATCACATGCAAGGCCTGGGGCTGGTACAGTGTCTGCCCCGTATGAAGCATATATCGGATTACGAGTAACTAGTCTCTTCAATATCGGATAATCATGACTAAGTCATATTATCCCGACGGTTGCAACCTTTTTAGAGAACCAGTTCTGTATACCTACGCGATCATCATCTCCATATGACTGGAGTGACACTTTCGTCTTGACATCACACCCAACACACTATGATTCTCGATATACCCAGAAGAGGCGTACACAGAAACCGGTTAAAGCCCTGGACGACCAAAACCAAAGTATATTGATTGTCGTAAGTATTAGCGGTGCAAGTTTCAGGTTATGACCAAATACACCTACCCTGATTTCGGACTTCCATAGACATATAGTCATACTACCAATGGAATTCCGAGGGGGTCTATCCAGAGCGAAGCTGTTTCCTGTACCATCGGTAAAACACAACCTCCTATGACACTTGCATGAGTATCCTATACCCGAATATATGAGAACTATGTCGTTGTGCCCTCACAACGCGCACAAGTGTAATACTAGTCTTTTACGTATTTATCGATGTCCGATCTCGATAATACTCTGACTATGGATATTTAATGATTTATCCTTCGTGGACTGATACTGTCTCATATCATTCTCAATCCAGGAACAAATCATAAGGACCTAATCACAAATGATAAGAGTGCAATCTCCTTTGTCACATAGTTAATTTGTACAACAACACCATGATCTGTACAAATAGTGACGCTATGGGTCATAATTATCCAACAATCTCCCACTTGGCCTATAGCCAGTCACTCGAGTGTCTTACACCCGAACTATGTATGGTTGGCTCAAATTGCTGAGGAAATGCTTTCGTCAGCGGATTTGTATGATTATCATCTGATGCGATTTATACGATCATCACATCGCCACGATGTATGATCCGAACGAATCAGATGAATATCGAAGTATGTATCTGGATCGTTGATGAGACCATTAATTCTTTAGCCTGTGTTGACGCCTAGCTCAGCTGCTAACAGAACTATATCTAATCTAATTAGATTTGTTATCGACCTAGAAGGCTTCTATTGCTGCCTCAGCTGCAGCAATAACCCGTAATTTGTTGTTTATTCGGTAACAGTATCTTGCTTGGAAGATTTCCAGCTCATTGTTCCGTTATTCAAACTGTATAATACCGTTGTTCGACTTATAGTCGTTTTTATCGGTTAGGAAACTTGCTACAGTGATACCAGTCACTTCAAGTTCTCCTTCTCCATAGACTAAGACAGCATCCTTAGTTCTCTATGATACTAACGGATGTTCTTAACATCAATCCAGTGACTATCACTTGGATTGGCCTGTTTGTGAATCCATATGATCAAAGCGTATGAGACACCAGGTCGCGTACATTTTTTCAATGTACGATTTCTCAGAGAGTTTTATCGAAAGCCAAGCTTTCACCGATTTGTTTTATGGGAATATTATTTCCAAGAAATGGCATATTAGCATTATTTATAGGACAGCCACTGTCAGTGCGCTCCCACTAACCGTCTTACATACACAAGAATCATTTTCGTTTTGAATTAAATCATAAACAATTATGATTACATCAAAACGATAATTCTAAGAACCTAATGCCTGCTTCAATCCAAACATGGATCGAATAACCCGCAAACCTTGTTTGCTAGTTTTGGTACGACAAAACTGTCAGGATGTTGTAAACATCCTCCAAAAGGTTTCCTTTTCAGGAAAGCGATTTTCCCGTTAAGCTGCCACATTTCAAAAATGAAATATGCAGCATTAGCAAGCATTATCCAAATGGATTTACCCTCGCAACAGGTAAAAGGTTGAATCGTAATCGACACAATGTTGATAAGGATACCTTTTCCGCTAAAAGCCTAGCTTTATACGTTGGTATGTTTCTATCCATGTATGTCTTCCTTGAAGACTTATAAGTACCAATAGGCACAATGTCTTGCGGTACATCAACTAGTATCCAAACTTGTTGATATACATGGAATCCATTTCAGACTCATGACACTTTGTCATAATAGGGAGTCGATACCTTGTATTACTTCCTCATACGTAGTCAGTTGGTTTTCCTCAAAAGATTGACATCTTTATGAGGTGAGATCAGAAACCCATACCCCAGGTTGTTTTCTGACTCTCTCCGACTTACGCGGTTCTTATGTATTTGAATATTAATGGTATAGTTTCATCATTGATGAACTATTTGTGTTCCATTAGGAATCAGTGCCTTGAACAGTATTACTCTGATTTTCATCGAGTTTTACTATCCTCCCACTTACCACTGCATATCGGTATTCCTCTTAGGAAAACCGCATGGTGAGCAACAATTACACTGTTCTCTTGTGAGTTGTATAAGTACAATACTTTGGTATCCCTAGGATAACCTACAATTGGCACTTATCCAATCTGGGTTTTAGTTTAGTATCATCCAAACATATGCCTAGCATTCCCAAATATTCAGGAATGAGAAACCCGATTTCTTTCTCGTTCATATCTAATATGAAATCTGTCAAACAGATTTTATGGAACCTTATTCAAAATAAGTTCTTGCACTGTTAATGCGTATCCGTTGAAGGAAATGGTAGCTCAGAGCGACTCATGATTAACCTTATCATGTCCAACAAAATTCGGTTACTCGGTTCGGACACACCGTCAATTTGACGTGTTTCGGGAGGAGTCCTCATTGAAAGAATACTATACTCTTTCAAGTATTTTAGAAACTTATTGCTTAAGTATTTTCCATTACGGTCTTACCGTGACGGTATAATATTATACCCGATCTGTTTGTCTATTTCGTGTCGAAACTTTAAAAGTTTCCGATTTGTGTTCTTCAAAAGAAACACATAACCATACGCGATGCCACATCCGTAAAGGTCACGAAATATTCATATCCACCTCTAGCCTAGCTAGACATGGGCCCACTTACTTCACTATGAACTAGGGCTAACAGATCGGTGGCATTAAAACTTTTACCAAGTAAAGGTGTTTTAGGCACTTTGCCCAATTAACTAGATTCGTAGACTTTATTTGAATAGAATCAAATCAGTCTGAGTACCCACTCTTCGAAAGTGTGGATATACAAGTCTGGTTTAATTGTGTCCCAGAAATAAATGCCACAATTAAGTTTCTTCTGATCAAATCAGTTTGAGCTGTTTGTTTGTCATGTTATATGTTTGAGATATTATTTATATTCAAAATATAAATGTTGTTATTCACATCTAATGTGTTATCTCAATATCATCTTTATATAATAAAACACTTTTGTGTTCTAAAATATAAAGGTTCATCCGCAACGGATTAAACACTGATATAGAGATAATGTATCTAGTCATACTATTTACATTATAACAGTTTCCTAATTTAAGTACACACCCGAAGGTAGTTCCTAAACTTAGGTATCTACGGTTGAAACAGCGAATTTCGTCTCGTTTCCAATTTGCAGATTAAATCTCAATTGAAGTCAGTATCATGCTCACAGCAGATTCTGAACATCAATATATATAAATATATCACATTAAATATCTAAAATTCAATTTTAATACTTGTAGTGAATATATTTCTGACAAACACATTTGAAGTCGGAGCCTTACTCGTCTTCAATTCCTTCATGTCTGCTTTGTCCAAACGGCAGTCACGCTTCCGCGATCCCGTTTGCTACAATTTAGGCAGACATTTGGGATATGTCATTTATCTTCCTAGAATATTATAATGATTTTTCTTTTGCCCTTTTCTATATTCCAGAAGCCTTTGGCCAAGCCTCGGGTTTCTAGAATATGGAAGTAAGGTGCGCCTTGCGCTATTTGCCTATTGAAAACTTTGACTTTATTTCCTTGAGAATAGTCATTAATTCTCCAAGAATTATTAATTGCAATTTAGTACTTCTAAGATCTTTAAAGATCTATGAAGATCCTTCAATTTCTTTATAATACTTTAAGGATCTAATCCTTAGTTCTGATTCAGAAATTAAGGAGTCTACTGCGACAAGCTTAATGGATTAAGCACTAAAGTTATCATCACACGAATCTTCCAAAAATTATGCTCTATTATTTGCTTAACTTCGAGCTTAGGCTTAATATGTTATTTTATCAAATAAAGTAACTTATTATTTTTCCAGGACCATCCTGAAATTTATTCCCAATTTTGAAAATTAAACCATTTAAATACATTTTCCCTAGAATTATGTTTTAAATGTAAATCTTTCAATTTTATCTTGATTTTAATAGTCCAACTATTTAATCAACGATTTAGGTACTATTTATTATAATGATTAGAATAGTCCAACTATTTAATCAACTATAATTTAATAGATTAAAATCAATTATATTGATTACTATAAACCAATTATAAAATCAACTATAAATGAATAGTTTGAATATAGTCCAACTGTTAATTAAAAAAACGTTTACATATTAGTCCAACTAACATTTAATTTATTTGACGAATGATATTTGTTTGAGCGTGTATGGCAAGTAATTAAACGAATATTACAAATTCAATTCTTGCCTCCCACTATTTTTCGGCGAGCCTCTAACCCTCTGTCGAGTACTCGGTAAACCGTGTTTCCTAGCGAGCTAGGATCCCGTTAAATATCACACAATCTTGACTTTGGCCAACAAATTGTATGATAATTAACTAGGTAGATCTCTAAGATCAATTGGATCCAATCCAATTCCTAGATCCAGTAGGGGGACATCCAAGTCCGAAACATATATCTTATATATGCCAATACATCCAATGTATTACCTAACCTTTTTCCTCTGAATCAACTAAGCCTTGGCTTTGGCACAACAAACTTAGTGATCCTATTTAAGCGCGACCCATTGACCATGAAAGCTTCGTAATCAATGTCGATGGACAAGAAGTGGTCTTGACTTTGGCCAACAAACCACAACTTGGACAAGACACCAATATGGAACAAAGCTCTTGTGATTCAAACACATCCTCGATGGACAAAGGCATTGACTTTGGCCAACAAGCCAATGCCAGTTTCGGATCTTGAGTGAGAATCACTCAATGGAAGGAAAGACGCTTAATATTTTGCGAGGCTTTTTCGAGTGCAAATTGGCATACAATTTATTATCTTTGTTAAGGTCTCATCATCATACACCCTTAAACATGCATTTTAAACACATAATAAAGCGCGTATAAATAAATAATAATGATATGCGGATGGATACTTTACACATTGATCCTAGATCAAATCTCTCCATTTCTCTCTCCCGCTAGCACAAGTATTTACTTCTACCCGTTACACTACACTTCTAAAGAAACCTCATTTACATTGAGGGGAATAGGTGAAAAGTGAATACAAAGAATAAAGAGGTAATAAGGCTGGACACGCAGGTCCAATTAATAAATTCCAAAATTATTATAACAATTTCTTAAATTGCCCCACCCATCTAATATCCATCTGATATACATTATTCATGCATCGCAACCATGTATTCACACAAGCATGTTATCAATCAATCTAATCAAATTAATTAATCTGATAATTAGTGATCATCCAATGTTCAAACAACGATTTGATTTTGCTCGAGTCAAACTCGTTTTGCGAATAAGTACTGAAAGTATGAATTCTCGAATTAAATTAAACTACAAAATTAAATCCAATTCAATTTTCATTTAATACTAATTCGCTATTTAATTCCAAATTAAATATCACACTTTATTTACGAACCTTTACCATATAAATTCCAAATTTAATCGTTACGGGTCTCAAAGCCCGATTAACGTCCAACGTCAATTTAATTAAAGTCCAATGGGCTTTTAATTAATTTCTTAAGGCGTGGAATTTTGGTCAACTCGGGTTGAACCCAATAACCAAAGTCCAATTCGGGAGTTACCCATAAGCCCAGAAATCAATTTAGGCCCATTAGACCCAATTAAACTTTAAAGGTCCATTGATCGCATTTGGGCTTTATGGAAGCGGTTTTGGGCCTAATTAGATCCAACCAATTTTGCCTAAACCCAACTTGGTACAACCAAGCCCAATTACAACACAACAAGCCCAAATCCAATTTAAGGCCCAAATAATTAAATTCCAAAAATCCAATTTCCCAATTTAATTACACTAAAGTGTATAACACAATTAATCATCCAAATCAATATTTCCAAAACATTAATTTATATAATTAATCATGCTCAATTACAACAAAACATGTCCAACACATTTCATCAAAAATCAAACCCAATTTTACATGCTAAAGCTCTCGGCCAAGGGGAAATTTTATGTCCAAATCAAATTCAATCCAATTAAATTCAATCCAACATTAAATTAATATTCCCAATTGATTTCCAACACATCCAATGATCAAAAATCAAAATCACCAAGACATTTAGGGCTCCTTAACTTTCGGCCAACACAAAAATTTGGGGAAAAAATGATCCAATCACAATTTCTTCAAATTGATCCAATCAATCATCCATAAAACATCAATTAAGCATATTAAATCATCCAATTTCATTATTCATGTTCAAAATCAATTTTACCCAAATTTTAAGCCCTAAATCAATTTCATGCTTTTCATTGCTCATGATACCATTGTTGGTCATCACTAAGGTCCCAAGGATCAATAAACAAGCATGAAACACGTGCGAATACAATGAGGGAGTTGCAGAATACTCACATCGATCGGTTGAGCGACGCGGTAGGCAACAAAAATGATTTTCTGCCTACTTATTGCTCACGACAGTGATCTGCTGGACTGCATCATTTTCGGCCATCAATCTTCAAGAATCCAAGCTCCAAGCTTTGTCAAATGATTCCCGGCTCATGGGTGGACTTCCCTATCACCTTCGCATGTCTCTCGGAGTGCTAGCTCTTGATGATTTTGCCGTAAAACCATCACACTTTGCTTCCCATCTCACGGCATTTCCCAGAAAACCAGTGAAGAATTTTGCCTCTAAGGCTGAGTGAGAGAGAGGAGAAATCAAAGAGAGAGAGATGTGTTTTGTTACAAAAATGGTAAATGGATATTCCAAAATCAAATACCAAATTTAAGCCTCCAAAAAAGTCAAGCAATTAAAGCAATAAATGTTTGCCAACCACACACATCACTTACCATCAATTAGAATAGTGATTGGTGTCAATCACTCAAAGTGAAAGACATCCATCACTTGATTGACGAATGATGTGACGCTAGTTGCGACTAGCGATTTGACGCTTGATTTAATTTGTGTGCCACACTCGAATTCGAAATGCAAATGCACTCGCAAATAATCCCGGGCTCGGGTTCGCTAATTCCAAATTAACGAATTTTCCGTCGCGACGTAATTAAATCTAATTTAATTAAATAATCATGCCAAGCATAATTACTATTCACATCGCTAATGAATTATTTCTAAATTAACTCGTTCGCCCGAATTAAAATATAATTTTAATTCCACGTCGAAATCCAATTTCGTTTAATATATCGAATATATTAATTTACCGATTAATTCCAAATTAATCGTTATCTCTCTTTTATTAATATTTTATCCCAGATAAAATATCTCCGCAATTAATCCAAGATTAATTTTCTCTCTCATCTTATTGTAGACAACAGAACCTGGGCGACGCGTGCTGTCCTAGGCTCGCGGCCTAGTTGGGAGTACGGAGTAGCCACGGGGGACTAAACCGGAGAGTAATGGAGTCGCCACCCGGTGTGAACCGGGAAAATGAGATTTAAGGCCGCACTCACCCCTCGCAAGGGAAGACCTCAAACCGTTGGGTTCGGAATGGTCCCTTACTTATGTCACTTGTAATAAAAGGATTTATGTAATAATTTAACCAGGCTTAAATAACATTTATTTCCAAAAATATCATGCTTCTAAATTCATATGCATACATCAACAAGTTCATCACAACATGCAACATCACATGGCAATCTCATGAACATATTTCAATCCTATGATATGGAAAACTAAAAACAACCTAATCATGCTTGAGTACTATCTCATGAACGTATTAACCAAATAACATGCTAACAACCTAATCATGCTTGAATACAATCCCAAGAACACATAGAATGGATAAATGCAGGAATACAAATAATACGATTGGCTATATAACACAAGAAAGATCAACCAAGAGGTAATTATGCATGAATGTGATAAGACAGACTCAGTTCAGTGTGTGCGCGTTCGTGTAGAGTTCGTAAACGCGTTCGAACGGTAAACAGAAGGTTCGCGTTCGTATGGCATTTGATAACGCGTTCGAACGGAAATGAAACAGAATGCTCGCGTTCGTATGGCGTTTGATAACGCGTTCGAACAGAAATGAAACAGAATGCTCGCGTTCGTATGGCGTTTGATAACGCATTCGAACGGAAATGAAACAGAATGCTCACGTTCGAGTTGCGTTCGTAAACACGTTCGAACGGGAACAGACCTGATGCATGAAATGGGACGCAATACATAAACAACAAAATAAAGGGGGCGCAGCGAAGTACTGCCGTAAAGGTGGCCTTTTGGGGGCTCTTGATCTCTCAAAGAGAGGACCTTTAGACCAACATACTAAGCCCATGCGCGTCATATCACATCATGCATACAAACATAAAGACAATCATATTCAACTAAGTATGTCCGATTGAACGTGTCTTGCATCCAACCAAACACACATCAACCTGTGCGGCAAAGCATCGTGGTAACGGGCTTTAACCCCTCCCCATAGGGGATCTTTCATTCCACTTACTAAGCCCATGCGCTCGATTGAACCATGCATAAATAAGCAACAATATTAAACGTAATGTGTCCGATTGAACGTATCTCGCATTCAACCGAACACACATCAATCGGTGCGGCAAAGCATCGTGGTGAAGGATTTTAACCCTTCCGATTAGGGGACCTTTCATCACACTTACTGAGCCCATGCACTCGATTATATCATACACAAATAAGCGACATACAGAATTTAAGTAACAAGAAATAGATAAACCAAAGCAACACAAAACAAGAGAAGGTTCCGTTTACTCAAGTGGTACGTGGAGTTGTATCCCAAGTACAGACCGCACTACCGTCCATTCGGATTCGGCTACGGAATTTACTTCTGGGTTTCCATCCTATATACCACAAGAGACGACACTCTTCCATTTCATTCAAGCCACAACATGCGTCCATAAACGACTCTCATGTGAATAAAATTCAATAATAAAAGAAAAGAATATAAACTAATGAAAAAATGCCCTCAGGTCTAACCTTTTAAGTCGTCTCTCGGACTCGCATTTTACGAAGATCGGAAGGGGTAAAGCTCCGCAACTCTTCCGGTTCACTGGTTCACTGCTCTCGTTCGTTGTCTTACTGTTTTGGGTCGTCGTCCTCTGTCTTTTACTGCTGTTTCGACTCCGATTCGTTGCCGCTGCTACTGTTTTGCTGCTGTATTTTAGTTACTGTTTTTGGGATGTTTTGGCTACTGTTTTGGGTGTGATTTTCGGTGATGTTATGGTGTGGTTCGGGGGCTGTTTTACGTGTGTGTTTAGGGCTGCTGTATGGGCTGTTTTAGGAGGTGTAGGGGCTGCTGTTTTCGGTTGTGGAGTGGGGGAGATGAAGGGGATTATTTCTGTTTTTCTTCTTGTTATTGCCGTGAATTGTGTGTATCTTATCTGTATGAGCTAGCTAGATTCGAGAAGGTTGGTGAATGGTTATTTTTATAGGCAAAGGGTTAGGCTTGACAAGGAAAGGGATTTGATTTGGTGTTGGATAAGGGAAGTCAAAGATTGAGGGGGGACAAATCTTGGCTAGATAGGGAAGGTTGAATATTTAGTTTATGTTGATTAGGCATACAATATTTTAAGTTTGGGAATAATATATTGGTTGATTGATTTTAACTTGGTATGATTATATTTGATTGGTTTAGATTAGGTATGATATCTTTTTAATTTGGTATGTGATTCTTAGATTTGTTTTGATTTCACCATGTGTTAAATATGTGTTTTAAGTGGGCTTGGGCGTGTGGGCCAAGGCTTGGGCGAATTGGGCTTGATGTGAGGCTAGCAGCAAAACCATAATTACCGACACCGTTCGAACGCCTCCTCGAACGTGGCACGAACATCCGCAATCTGCCTGACGTTCGAACGAAGTAACGAACGCAGCACCAATGAAGACAGTGAACTTGTTTATTCTGAATTCCCCCTTCCGATGTCCGTTTTCCGTGATCTCCGTGACTTAAAAGGTAGTGTCTCCAAAATGAGACTCATCATAGGGACTTATGTGTAAAAATGCAGTGCCTACAGTCGCCCCCACTTTGATGGGACTTGTGTAATGTGTTACAGTGACAATCCTATTAAAGTTATGCAATGCATTTTCACTTACCTGGCTCGCCAGCTGCCACTTGACTTACCATGTGTTGAGTTGAGTTGATTTGGATGGTGAGGTGCTGCGACCCCTGGTTCATTCCCGAACCATGCTGTGATGTGGTCCATTCCCGAACCGTTGTTGTGAGGTGGTCCATTCCCGAACCGTTACTGTAAGGTGGTCCATTCTTGGAGTGCCATTACCGGCCTGTTCATTCCTGAACTGTATTTCCATTCCTGGAATGCTATTCCCGGCTTGTTCATTCTTGAACTCTGCTTCATTCTTAGATTGCCATTCCCGGCTTGTTCATTCTCGAACTGTGTTTAGATGAGGCTTTATTCCTCCCGAGCTTTATTCTCGAACTGTTGAGATGAGGCTTTATTCCTCCCGAGCTTTATTCCCGAACTGTACTGACATGAGGCTTTTTTCCCCTTGAGCTTTGTTCTCAAACTATACTGATATGAGGCTTTCTTCCCCTTGAGCTTTGTTCTCAAACTATACTGATATGAGGCTTTCTTCCCCTTGAGCTTTGTTCTCAAACTATAATGACATGAGGCTTTATTCCTCCCGAGCTTTATTCCCGAACTATGCTGAGATGAGGCTTTATTCCTCTCGAGCTTTATTCCCGAACTGTACTGACATGAGGCTTTCTTCCCCTTGAGCTTTGTTCTCAAACTATACTGATATGAGGCTTTCTTCCCCTTGAGCTTTGTTCTCAAACTATACTGACATGAGGCTTTATTCCTCCCGAGCTTTATTCCCGAACTATGCTGAGATGAGGCTTTATTCCTCCCGAGCTTTATTCCCGAACTGTACTGACATGAGGCTTTCTTCCCCTTGAGCTTTGTTCTCAAACTATACTGATATGAGGCTTTCTTCCCCTTGAGCTTTGTTCTAAAACTATACTGATATGAGGTTTTCTTCCGCTTGAGCTTTGTTCTCAAACTATACTGACATGAGGCTTTATTCCTCCCGAGCTTTATTCCCGAACTATACTGACATGAGGCTTTTCTTCCCCTTTGAGCTTTGTTCTCTGATCTGAGCTGACTGTGTGGCTTTGTTCCTGAACTGTATTGAATGTGGGCTTTATCCCCTATATGAGCTGACTGTGGGCTTTGTTCCTGAATTGCACTGAATGTGGGCTTTATTCCCGAATTGAGCTGACTGTGCGGGCCTCGACCCTGGGACTTATCCCAAAACTGCTGCTGATGTGGGCATCGACCCTGGGACTCATCCCCAAACTGATACTGATATGGGCCTCGGCCCTGGGACTCATCCCCAAAATTGATACTGATATAGGCCTCGCCCCCAAACTGATACTGATATGGGCCTCAACCCTGGGACTCGTCCCCAAACTGTTGATGTTATATTGATACTTCTGACTGGCTTTCATTTGCCGCTTTCTCTCTTTCTTCTTCAAAACCTGTGAACACAAAACAAACACAAAACACAAAAAGGAATGCAAAATATATTACGTGTATGCATGCATGCGTGAATGAGTTTCCCATCCCGTTGGGTTAGGTCTTCCATCAATTCCATTGATGACCATTCTTCTCTTAGGGAAGTACCATTTCCATCTGTCTACACTGATTTGTTCCAGGAACCCATTTCTTTCCAAGTCTAACAGTCCCACTGTCTCCATTTCCCAATTCCTGAATGGCTAACTTATCTTTTCTGCTTGCTTCTTTTGAGGATTCCCTACGTTCTGAGCATCACATTATCAAGATTGAACACACTCATGTTGCAAGTTTGAAAGTAATAGTCTTAGGCAGATAAATGAAATGATCGCCTTTATTATTGTTGAGGAAATGTTCGAACCGGTAAATAAAATCGATGTCTTTATTAAAAGTGCAAGATAAACTAGGAGAAACAACAATGCCTTCTTCTTCAGCCCATGGTTCTTCACCATTGTTATCCCTTATCCCCATATGAGAAGCTTGGTGGTTGAGGGTTCGGAGGACAAAGGTTTCAAGAAAGCAAAAGGTTATCATGGTGGTGGGGCGGAGTGGTAATTTGGTAGGGGGTTTCTGTGTGTATTGGGTTGTTCTTTCTCTGGGTCGGGTATTGTATGGGCATCGATGAGGTTTTGGATTTCATGTCTGAGGCGAGCGCAGTTGTCGGTGTCATGGCCTTTTTCTTGGTGGAAGTGACAGTATAAGTTTAAGTTAATGTGAGGTGGCACAGGATTTGGAATGGGCCTAGGTTCCAAAGGTTTTAAGAGTCCTTGCGCCTTCAGCTTTTCGAATACCTTTGAAAGAGGCTTACCAAGGTTAGAAAATCTTCTGTTCTTAATGGCAGTGACCTCAGCAGTAGCAGGCATAGTCCCTGAATGTCCCCCAATATTCCTTCTGTTCTGGCCATAAAACTTTCTGTTCTCGGCTTCCTCCTCCTCAATATCCATAACTGTCTCCCTCAGCTGTCGAAAATCAGTAATCATCGAAGTCATTCTCCTTATTTTGCCATAAATAGAGGGCTTGGTGCCCTTGATGATCATTTTGATCTGGTCCTTTTCTGAGGGCCGGGTCTGCATCTTCAGAAGCTGGCTCCTCCAGCGGTCCACATATTCCTTGAAATTTTCCTCCGGCTTCTGCTTGATATTTTCTAAGTCACGGAGTGACAAGTCAATCTCCAGGTCCGTGACATATTGTTTTAAGAAAGCATCAGCTAGCTCCCTCCAATCTTCCTTAACCTGCTTGTCCAGGTTATGGTACCATACTACGGGTGCCCCCTCGAGTGACATCCCGAACATCTTTTGTACTTGGCGCTGAGACAGGCCAACTGAACTCATAACAGACACATATTGACAGAGATTCACCCTCGGGTCTCCGTTCCCATTGAACTTAGCCAAATCCGGCATCTTAAACTGTGCCAGCAACTGCTCCTCAAACGTCATTGTCTCATAATCTAGCAAATCTTCATTCTTACCCCTCATCTTGTGGGTAACAGATTCAACCTGATCCCTGAGTTTCTGTATCTCGGCCTGAGACCCAATCATTCTGTCTGTTGCATGCTCTGCCATATCATCATCAAAAGCGGGGATATCATCCCCAACCCAATCGGAGGCTCCTCGCGCTTCCCATTCTCAGAATTTCCCCCAGCACGGGGCACAGCCATATTTGTCATGGCAGTAGTCAAGGCTTGTAACTGTTCGGTAATCTTGGCGAAACCATTCTCCAACTGATCTATCCGAGATACCTCAATATCTGATTCACTCATGTCTGTTCTCAGTATTTTGGTGAGTCTTCCCTCTTTTCTAACCCAACGGGAATCTATGATGGCTTTCAGAACACAAGGGTTAACATGATGTATGTATGCATGGGGTGCATGAGATGCATGTAACATATATAACATACTAAATCAACTAAAATTCTCAAAAAAATCTGCCCGTTATCATTTTAGAATCTTTCGGGCTAATCGTCATAGGAGTGAACCCATCCCAGTTTAAATGTGCCAATGAGTTCACATCTCATGACAAAGTGCCCGACTAAACCCAAATGATAACGTTCCGAACACAATCACAAAGTGGCCCACCAACACTTAGACGCCTTTGGCCCAATAGTCATGGAATACATCCTTGTCCCAGTTTAAATGGCCCAACAAGCCCATATCCCATGACAAGTGGTCCAAATGGATCCAAACGATGATGTTCCCAAACATAAGCATAGAAGGGAGATAATGCAAACATAACATAATAATTTTTACATAATGGCCCATCAACATTTCAGAAGCCTTGGGCCTAATAGTCATACGGTACGAACTTGCCCCAGTTTAAATGGCCCAGCAAGCCCGCATTTCTGACAATAGTCCAACCGCATCCAAATGAGGATGGTCCATAAGCACATTCTCAAGTAAATAATTGTTACTTTAGCCAACCCGGTCTATGGGTGGGTTAGTAAGAGTATAGACAAAGGCTCTCACCGGCGAAGGATGGCCCACAACTAGGTCTCCCCACTCAAGGGTTCGAGCAACCAAATGAGCGCACCCCTTTTTATACACTAAGGTACGTGCCAATGAGCTATGGTGTGTGACGGACTGTCAAATGGATTTCCCGTTGTAGATTCCCCAGAGGGAAGGTGGATCGAGGCTCACTTAAATACCCAAACCTCTTAGGCTCTTATCGCTTGTTGTCAGGAATAAACAACGAGTCCTCCAAATTAGTCCATCACAAAAGGCTACGAGTAGATGGCTATCTAGGTGCCTCCACAGCTTTTCCTTCTAGAAAGGTAGTGAGTGAAGGAAGACACCAAACCATTACCTAGCCTTAAAGTGCCTTTGATTAAACCCTCACTTTATCCACTATAGACACGGTCAATTAAAACATAAATCCAAACCTTACAAGCCAATATTTCGGGGCCAATTCTCTATCCCCAGGGGAGTCGCCAGACTGTAGACAACAGAACCTGGGTGAAGCGTGCTGTCCTAGGCTCGCGGCCTAGTTGGGAGTACGGAGTAGCCACGGGGGACTAAACCGGAGAGTAATGGAGTCGCCACCCGGTGTGAACCGGGAAAATGAGATTTAAGGCCGCACTCACCCCTCGCAAGGGAAGACCTCAAACCGTTGGGTTCGGAATGGTCCCTTACTTATGTCACTTGTAATAAAAGGATTTATGTAATAATTTAACCAGGCTTAAATAACATTTATTTCCAAAAATATCATGCTTCTAAATTCATATGCATACATCAACAAGTTCATCACAACATGCAACATCACATGGCAATCTCATGAACATATTTCAATCCTATGATATGGAAAACTAAAAACAACCTAATCATGCTTGAGTACTATCTCATGAACGTATTAACCAAATAACATGCTAACAACCTAATCATGCTTGAATACAATCCCAAGAACACATAGAATGGATAAATGCAGGAATACAAATAATACGATTGGCTATATAACACAAGAAAGATCAACCAAGAGGTAATTATGCATGAATGTGATAAGACAGACTCAGTTCAGTGTGTGCGCGTTCGTGTAGAGTTCGTAAACGCGTTCGAACGGTAAACAGAAGGTTCGCGTTCGTATGGCATTTGATAACGCGTTCGAACGGAAATGAAACAGAATGCTCGCGTTCGTATGGCGTTTGATAACGCGTTCGAACGGAAATGAAATAGAATGCTCGCATTCGTATGTTGTTTGATAACGCGTTCGAACGGAAATGAAACAGAATGCTCACGTTTGAGTTGCGTTCGTAAATGCGTTCGAACGGGAACAGACCTGATGCATGAAATAGGACGCAATACATAAACAACAAAATAAAGGGGGCACGGCGAAGTACTGTCGTAAAGCTGGCCTTTTGGGGGCTCTTGATCTCTCAAAGAGAGGACCTTTAGACCAACATACTAAGCCCATGAGCGTCATATCACATCATGCATACAAACATAAAGACAATCATATTCAACTAAGTATGTCCGATTGAACGTGTCTTGCATCCAACCGAACACACATCAACCAGCGCGGCAAAGCATCGTGGTAACGGGCTTTAACCCCTCCCCATAGGGGATCTTTCATTCCACTTACTAAGCCCATGCGCTCGATTGAACCATGCATAAATAAGCAACAATATTAAACGTAATGTGTCCGATTGAACGTATCTCGCATTCAACCGAACACACATCAATCGGTGCGGCAAAGCATCGTGGTGAAGGATTTTAAACCTTCCGATTAGGGGACCTTTCATCGCACTTACTGACCCGATGCACTCGATTATATCATACACAAATAAGCGACATACAGAATTTAAGTAACAAGAAATAGATAAACCAAAGCAACACAAAACAAGAGAAGGTGTCGTTTACTCAAGTGGTACGTAGAGTTGTATCCCAAGTACAGACCGCACTACCGTCCATTCGAATTCGGCTACGGAATTTACGTCTGGTTTTCCATCCTATATACCACAAGGAACGACACTCTTCCATTTCATTCAAGCCACAACATGCGTCCATAAACGACTCTCATGCGAATAAAATTCAATAATAAAAGAAACGAATATAAACTAATGAAAAAGTGTCCTCAGGTCTAACCTTTTAAGTCGTCTCTCGGACTCGTATTTTACGAAGATCGGAAGGGGTAAAGCTCCGCAACTCTTCCGTTTCACTGGTTCACTGCTCTCGTTCGTTGTCTTACTATTTTGGGTCGTCGTCCTCCGTCTTTTGCTGCTGTTTCGACTCCGATTCGCTGCCGCTGCTTCTGTTTTGCTGCTGTATTTTAGTTACTGTTTTTGGGATGTTTTGGCTACTGTTTTGGGGGTGATTTTCGGTGATGTTATGGTGTGGTTCGGGGGCTGTTTTACGTGTGTGTTTAGGGCTGCTGTATGGGCTGTTTTAGGAGGTGTAGGGGCTGCTGTTTTCGGTTGTGGAGTGGGGGAGATGAAGGGGATTATTTCTGTTTTTCTTCTTGTTATTTCCGTGAATTGTGTGTATCTTATCTGTATGAGCTAGAAAGATTCGAGAAGGTTGGTGAATGGTTCTTTTTATAGGCAAAGGGTTAGGCTTGACAAGGAAAGGGATTTGATTTGGTGTTGGATAAGGGAAGTCAAAGATTGAGGGGGGACAAATCTTGGCTAGATAGGGAAGGTTGAATATTTAGTTTATGTTGATTAGGCATACAATATTTTAAGTTTGGGAATAATATATTGGTTGATTGATTTTAACTTGGTATGATTATATTTGATTGGTTTAGATTAGGTATGATATCTTTTTAATTTGGTATGTGATTTTTAGATTTGTTTTGATTTCACCATGTGTTAAATATGTGTTTTAAGTGGGCTTGGGCGTGTGGGTCAAGGCTTGGGCGAATTGGGCTTGATGTGAGGCTAGCAGCAAAACCATAATTACCGACATCATTCGAACGCCTCCTCGAACGTGGCACGAACGTCCACAATCTGCCTGACGTTCGAACGAAGTAACGAACGCAGCACCAACGAAGACAGTGAACTTGTTTATTCTGAATTCCCCATTCCGATGTCCGTTTTCCGTGATCTCCGTGACTTAAAAGGTAGTGTCTCCAAAATGAGACTCATCATAGGGACTTATGTGTAAAAATGCAGTGCCTACACTTATTAATCCCAGATTAATTAAAAGTGCGAGTCATACGTCATCGGTGAATCTTTGGGAAGTGACCCATGAGATCCCTGGATATGTTGGTAGTAAATTCGGTCGTCGGACTATCCGAACACGTAAGTACCTAGTACTACGTTTATACCGATTTACTAGACAAGGTTGGCTTCTAGCAAAGCGCCATGCCTACCCAATTCTCCAGAAATATCCTTACAGGAATAAAGGATCTATATCAGGCGTAGTATACATAGTATAGTGTATTTCGATCCAGTATCGGATGATCACATGCAAGACCTGGGGCTGGTACAGTGTCTGCCCCGTACGAAGCATATATCGGATTACGAGCAACTAGTCTCTTTAATATGGGATAATCATGACGAAGTCATATTATCCCGACGGTTGTAAACTTTTTAGAGAACCAGTTCTGTATCCCTACGCGATCATCATCTCCATATGACTGGAGTGACACTTCCATCTTGACATCACACCCAACACACTACGATTCTCGATATACCCAGAAGAGGCGTACACAGAAACCGGTTAAAGCCCTGGACGACCAAAACCAAAGTATGTTAATTTTCGTAAGTATTAGCGGTGCAAGTCTCAGGTTAAGACCAATTACACCTACCCTGATTTCGGACTTCCATAGACACATAGTCATACTACCAATGGAATTCCGAGGGGGTCTATCCAAAGCGAAGCTGTTTCCCGTACCATTGGTAAAACACAACCTCCTATTACACTTGCATGAGTATCATATACCCAAATATATGAGAACTATGTCGTTGTGCCCTCACAACGCGCACAAGTTTAATACTAGTCTTTTACGTATTTATCGATGTCCGATCTCGATAATACTCTGACTATGGATATTTAATGATTTATCCTTCGTGGAATGATACTGTCTCATATCATTCTCAATCCAGGAACAAATCATAAGGACCTCATATTATTTATACATCTAGGTGATCTAATCACAAATGATAAGAGTGCAATCTCCTTTGTCACATAGTTAATTTGTACAACAACACCATGATCTGTACAAATAGTGACGCTATGGGTCATAATTTTCCAACAATTAGGACTCAATGAAATCATTTAGGACGAAATATGGGTCAAATAAGGGCAAATATTGGACTTGACATATTAATTTTGGCTATTGGAAACTTGAAAGGGCGTTTTAACGAAGTGCAGTTTTGGAAATTCTAATTTTACGCATCTGTCGTATTTTGGGCATAACGTTTTACTCCGATATCGGATTGAGCTGATTCAAGTTCCAGATTAAAGAAGACTCAAATATCTACAATTTTGAAAGACCAAATAATTTCGAATTTAGAAGATTTCATAACCGAAATAGATTAAACATCCGGAAGTGTGTTATGTATAATTATTAAAGTCATTTTCAATGCAAATAAATAAATAAATAAATAAAAAATAAAAACAGTCAAACTCCCACCAAACATGATAGCAATTAGTGGAGCAATTAATAGTGGATTTTGTGGAGCAATTAGTGAAGCAATTAGTGGAGCAATTAATAATGGATTTTGTGGATGATTTGATAGAGGCAAAATTTTGCCTATAAATACCAAGTCATTTCATTTGTAAATTCATACTTTCTTCTAAGGAATTCCTTAAGAATACTAAGAAGATTGTATCTTGTTTGTTTATTTACAGCTTTCAATAATTAATTTCCGCTTTCGCACTTTCTTTTCTTTACTTTTCAGTTTTTACTTTCTGCAATTTACTTTTACGCACAATACTTTTCTTTCTTTAATTTTCTTTTTATACTTTTCAGTAATGAGGAGGTAACTCCCCTTTGCTGGGGTAAAAGGTAAAACTTTTATTACTAATATTTAGATTAATCTCCCTTAATTATAATATATAAACTAGTTAGAACCTGACTTAACGAGGATACCGCCATATTGGTCGGTTGGTAATTATTTAAATTGGTTTTAACCTCACTAAACTAGATACCGCCTGATTGGTCGGTTGGTAATTAATTATTAATTTTACTTATTCAGGATACCGCCTATATGGCTGGTTGGTAATTATCACGCAAAGTTAATATATTATATTAAGGGAGATATCTAAAATAATAATAATAAAAGTGGATCCTTTTACCTCAGCATTTTCTTTTATTGTACTTTTACTTTATTTACTTTTCAGTAATTTACTTTCAGCATTTACTTTTCAGCAATTTACTTTCAGTAATTTACTTTCGGCATTTACTTTTCAGCAATTTACTTTCGGCATTTACTTTTCAGCAATTTAATTTCAACATTTACTTTTCAGCATTTAATTTTCAGTATTTAATTTCAGCATTTACTTTCTGTCATTTACTTTTCAGCAATTTACTTTTCAGCATTTTACTTTATGTCTTTTATTTTATTTAAGTTTTTACTACTCGTAAATATGTGTCGTAACTAAACCAGTTATCTGGGGTTGTGATGAAGTCCAATATCACCAGTTTATAAGGGGTTGAATTACGGTTTGGGTAATATAAAGGTTTATTTATTGAGCCTTAATCTTAATGCATCTTGTTAACTGGCCATTAATAAGATTGATTCGATAAACTTAAAATGAACTTGGAAGAGGGATTTTAGGTTTAAGACCTTAGACTTAATAGCTCACGATCTTCCTTGAGGATAGATAACCCTTTAATAGATTTCCTTACAAGATATGAATATACCTGTCGGGCGGGGGTAGCCATAATTGGAGCTTAATCTTAATGAATTCAGATAACTTGGTTAACATAGGAATATGATTAATTGGGTTATACTGGGTATTTGTATTTGACCATCGGAAGAGGCTTTTACATAATTTCGTGTTCCAGGTTAATAAACCAATATATTACACAAACGTAAAATAACCACTTCATCTTTTAAAAAGATATTGGAAGGATTCACAACCCTAGATAGTTTTATAAATTTAAATTTTCTTCAATTTACTTTCAAGTAATTTTATTTACTTGTTTTAATTTTAAAGTCACCACTCAATCAAACAATCAATCCATTAGATACTTGTAAACATTTAACTTCATCAAATTCATAACAAAAGGTTTTGAGTCCTCGTGGGATCGATATTTTTTATACTATTTGAACGATACGTGCGCTTGCGTTATATGCGTGTGATTATGCCGGTCACACATGTCTCTGTCCGTCTATTTCATCTGTGTATAAGTTACATACTGGGGTGGGTTTTTCCCCCATGCCCCGAAAATATAAAACCATATTTTGTATTTCAAAACTGTAAGAAACATTTTCTGAAAACCATTCATTTTCTAAAATATTTTTCAAAGTATGCTCAATGAAATGTAACTGATGAAGTAACTGGCTAACGGCCTAAAAATGAGAATAGTAAGCCTGATACAAAAAAATGTTAAATAAAAATCAGTTCTAAGAAAAGATGTCCACTCACTGTTTTGGAATCTGGTTGGCATTCGCTTGCTGAGGGAAATTTCTGGTTCCTGCGATGACCTTAAAATCGACAACTTGGTTAGAAAATGGGATGGGGAGCATATTCCAAATTAGCCTAAATTTTCCCACTCAAGCTGTTACTTAATATTTCAAAGCATATTATTCTTATATCACAGTGTACCGTGTATTTTCAAACTGATACGAGACCCTAAGGGTGGTTTCTAACATGCTAGGGTGGAACTGGGATGGTTTAAATCAGTTTCAGAAAAATTTTGACATCGCGTCGCGACGCTAGGTGTTGCACGTCGTGATGAATACAACGCAGAAATGAATCTCAATTTTCCAGTACGCGTCGCGATGTGAGCTCTTTCTGCGTCGCGACGCAGACCTGATTTCTAGGTTTCTGCATTTCTTTTCTCAAGCTAATTTTACCCAAATGCATCCTCACTTCTTCTATAACAAATCCAATACATAATTCATCATATTATATCAACTTCACATATTCTAAACTACCATTTAATCATCAAACAACTCTTTAATCTCACAATTTTCAATTTACCCAAAAATCTATGATTTTAAGAATTTGCCATTTCATAACACAACTAGTTTCCTACTTCATTATCCATCTAATTGCAATCATTGACATGCCAAGACTCCTATTTTATCATCAAATTTCCAAAATCCAACAACTTAAATTTTGGGTTAAGTTTACTTACCTTATTTTTTCTTGATTTCTATAATCCCTCATGTCTTTCATGATTTCCCTTCTTTTTCTTTGCTTGGTGAATGGCATTGGACCATTTCTTCCTCTTCTTTCTTCTTCCTCTTTCTTCTTCTTCTTCTTCTTCTTCTTCTTCTTCTTCTTCTTCTTCTTCTCTTCTTCTTCTTTTGGAGAAAATTTGAGATTTTGATATTTGGGTCTGAAATCTCTATTCACTGAATTTTTGACTTGTGTTTTGGACCCATCTCTGGTTCGAATTTGGAAAAATATTCAACGAAAAAGTTGTAGATTTTGATATTTGGGTCCGAAATCTCTATTCACTGAACTTTTGACTTGTGTTTTGGACCCATCTCTGGTTTGAATTAGGAAAAATATTCAACGAAAAAGTTGTAGGTCTCGATCTCAGATTTCAGACGATATAAAATTCATAAAAATCGGAGTTCATATGAAAAAGTTACGCCCTAAATATTGACATGTGATGTAAGTCAATGGGTCTCACCCAATTTAAATTCAAAATTTAAGTTGGCTTCCAACACACAACTTAGCTTTGGGCCCAGGTTCGTTTAATCCGATTAAACGGATTTTCCGTCGCAACGTAATTAAATCCAATTTAATCAAATAATAATGTCTCGCAAAATTATTACAGAATTTGCTTACGAATTAATTCCAAATTAATTGGTTCGCTTGAATTAAAATCCAATTTTAATTCCGTGTTGAAATCCGATTTCAATTAATATATCCAATATATTATTTTAGCCCAAATAAATAAATTAAATAGAAAAATCCAATTTAACTATTAAATTTATTTTACCGATTAATTCCAAATTAATCGCGTTCTCTCTTCTTCACGAATTAATCCCAGATTAATTCATGACGCAATTAATCCCAGATTAATTTTCTCTCTGTTAATTAATCCCAGATTAATTCTTGCCGTAATTAATCCCAGATTAATTTTATCTCTCATAATTAATCCCAGATTAATTCTTTTCGAGTCAAATGTCATCGGTGAATCTTTGGGAAGCGACCCAAGAGATTCCTGGATATATTGGCAGTAAATCCGGTTGTCGGACTATCCGAACACGTGCGTACCCCGTACCATATTCTTACCAATTTACAAGACATGGTTGGCTTCTAGCAAAGCACCGTCCCTACCTTATTCTCCGGAAATATATTCAACGTGGAATATATATAATTTGTATCAGGCGTAGTATACTATGTATTGCGTATTACGATCCAATATCTGATGTCACATGCTAGGCCTAGGGCTGGAATTGTGTCTGCCCCGTACGAAACATATATCGGATCACTAGCAACTAGTCTCTGTAATCGGATAATCATGACCTAATCATACTATCCCGATAGTTATAACATTTAAGAGTACTAGTTATGTATCCATGCGTGATCATCATCTCCATATGACTGAAGTGATACTTCCATTTTGACATCACACCCAATACACTACAATTCTCAATATACCCAGAAGAGGCGTACACGAAACCTATTAAAGCTCCGGACGATCAAAACCAAAGTATATTGATTGTCGCAAGTATTAGCGATACAAGTATCAGGTTAAGACCACATACACCTACCCTGATTCGGATTCCCATAGACACATAGTCATAATACCAATGGGACTTCGATGGGTCTATCCAGAGCGAAGCTGTTCTCGGTCCAACGGCTAACAGAACCTCCTATCACACATGCATAAGTATCCAATACTTAAATATATGGGAACTATGTCGTTAAGCTTCCATAACGCGCACAAGTGTAATATTAGCCTATTCCGCATTATTGATGTCCAGTCTCGATAATACTATGACTAAGGATATTTAATGATTAAACCTTTCATGGATTAATACTGTCTCATATCTTATTAATCTGGTACTAATCATATGAACTTTTATCATTTATATATCCAAGTAATCCAATTACAAAAAATGATAAAAGAGCAATTTCCTTTGTCACATTGTTAATTTGTACAAAGAACACCATGTCTTTTACAAATAGTGATGTTTTGGGTCATAATTGTCCAACAATAATAACTTATGTGATAGTACTATTGGTTCACTAGTATATCCTCATTCGACTATCCACGTCCTTTGAATAAATGCTAGATCACCTTGAGCGATTGACATAAGAAGTCATGTATGCTTCAAGATGGGATCTGATAGCTTTGATAATAAAAGTTAGAGATGTTTCAAGGAAACTCAAAGTTGTGGATATAAATCTTTGGCCAAAGCAGTAGATATCTTAGAGATATCAAATCCACAAGATAAAGTTCAAAGATATGTCGAGTATAAGGATTTGACCTTACCATGATCCCAGACTCATAAGAAATATAAATATCGGAAGAAATAAGATGGCATGCTCGAAGTGTATTCTAACATGTTCATATGTTTTCCCATTTCATTCATAGACTAGGGGTCTGGCTTGCTACTAGGCGATTACCCATGGTCTGTGGAATATCATAGAGATGAAATATTACAGAGTTAATATATTACACTGCTACTCGATAATGAACCTATGACGGTCGTGATGGAGTTGGTGCTTGGAGTTTCAATCCGATTTGTACATGTTATTAATAAAAAAAACTACATTTTTCATTTCATACTTAATAATGGTATTGTCAATATGCGTATTAGATTGATGTATAGATATGCTAAGAATGACATCGACCTTAGAATAGTTTTGACACTAGGTGTAAACTATTCTTAAAGTAAATATTCCTAGTCGTTGGTTTTGGAATACGGTCGAATTCTTATAACCTAGAAGACTAACACATGTCGTATATTGGAATTGGAGTTCCAATGTTTTAACGCGATGTACCATGATTTTTGGAAACTCGTATAGACATGTGGGTATTCGTTGAAGCGAATACTGAATGACTCACAAGCGATTCCTAATAGTTGGAAGTACACACCACCGTCAATAGGAATCTCCTCGAGTCGAGTAGCATATGTAATCATTTGACTATAGGATAACATTGATTTTGTGTGAGATCCTCCACACTTAAATGCCATGTATGTCAGAAACCTTTCATGGTCTGGCCTCTAGATGTTCGTTGGGTGTGGATCAATGAACTCAGTAATCAAGTGCGAAGCAAGATAGGATCTGTCGGCCCGTATGTGTACCATAAAGGGTTTAGATATCCATGTTAGTAAAGTCACGATTCTTAAATCTTTGGCCAAAATCGATCACCTAGGGTGGATCGCATCAGTTATGAAGAATCGTGGACATGTCGACATAAGATGTGCGTCTTGGAAACTTGACAGTATATTCTATGTTTCTTAAGCACAACTCGGATAGCCTACAACGGAGGGATTGTTAAACATATGTGATGACCTCGACTTGTATAGTTCAGAAAGGTCGTTCGTGTTCTTCATGAATTCGGAGGTGGCCGAATTGCATACATATTAGCTAGGCTTATATGACGAACGTGTCTGAACTTATAGAGTCCCAATATGAAGTGTACTCATTGAGCACTTGGGTAGCCGATTAATTTTGATAAAATATAATATTCGATATTATAATTATCAACCAAGATAATCAAGTTTTATTGGATAACATTGATTATTTACTTTGACCTAATTGGATTAATTCAATAATTACATAAGGGCATAATTGTAAAATCATAATTATCTCTACCATTTGAGGATATTATGGTAATTGTAAGTATGTAATAATATGTGGTTTTGGCTTGATTTAATTGGATTAAATCAAGTTGGCAAACATTTAACTAATCCATTTCCTAACCTTGGCTTGATTTAATTGGATTAAATTAAAGTGAGAGACAATGGAGATTAGTCACACCTAATTGTACATATTTGGAAAAATTGGATTAAGCCCACTTAAAAGTTGATTACAACTTTTATTAATTAAAAATTGCCTAAGTTTTGCTATAAATATCAAGCTTTAGGAAGGTTTTAATTACAAGTTCAAATACAAGCATAAGCAAATTCTTGAGAGATTAGCCTAAGTTAGAGAAGTGTTTAGAGAAGCTTGTGAGATCTCTACAACATTTCATCTAGGAGAAATCAAGATTGGATCTTGAAGTCAAGTTTGGAAGCATTGAAAACAAGATTGGATCTTGAAGTCAAGCTTGCACACCTTAGAGGTTCTCCGACGATTTCAACAAAGGAGGAGTAGATTGGATCTTGCATCAAGCTTACTAGGTAAAGTTTGATCTTCTCCTATGCTATGTTTATTTGTGTATTAGATGCATGATCATATAGCTTAATGTTGAATAAGGCTAATCAATTCTGTTAGGATACTTTAGAAGTATAAACACAATATGCTTATAATTAGGTCAAAATATTCTTTTTGGACATAGAACAATTAATTAGAGTTTGGAACTCTAAATTAAAGCTTAGAGCTATGACTACCATTCTAGAATCACTTGATCACCTTTGGGTGACCTAGAATTGTTCACGAGACATTTCTTATTGGGATTCTAATTTGGTTTGTGTAATAGATTCAAAATTTACGCAAGTGCGTAGTTAGAATAAATTGATGTTTTTGTAAAATATTTGATATTTTGAAAAACTTGATTTATATTCTATACCATTTGTTAATGTTGGTTTTGAAATTAAAAATTAATTTTGGGTATTTTTGAAGTGTTTAGGGAAGACCGGAAGTAATTAGGGTAATAGAACCTAATTGCATCAGCTCTCTGGAAACCTGGGTGCTACAGTGCGTGCGTGCACTGTAGAGCGTGTGCTTCACGCGCGCCACTCCTTTCACGCGCGTCGATTTTGTTTTCGCTCATTCTGGAGCTTCCGGACTCCGATTCAGTCTCGATTTTTTCCTAATAGTCGTAATGGAATATAGTATTTTATTAAATGATTTAAAATTACACCCATACTTGATATCCATGGGTTAGACCCATTTCCACTGTCCAGGGCACCAATCCGACCCTAGGGGTTCCACGACTGCCCCAACCGAATGGTATCAGTAGCAAAGGCTTAACCACACAACACATGTTTTGAATCTATGCCATAATAATTTAATTTAATTATGCATACGACATATTGGATATGTATTGCATGTTTTAAATTAAAACGTTGACCTAATTAAGTTAATGACTTGATTGTCATAAATCTCCCGTGATTAGGTGATTACTTTTAAGTGATAGTATTAATAATGTTAGAGCATTATTGGATGGTCCGTCTTGTCAATACGGAGATAAACGAGTTCTTACTACTTATATCCAATATCGTCATTAGTGTGAGGGTATAAGTGCTCGGAACTTAGGTCACTCCGGTAAAACATTAGATGTAGCGTGATGAGTTAACGTAGTCACCCAATATCATCATTAGTGTGATGGTGTACGTACGAACCTTATTAGTGCACATTGACAAGTATACACCTAGAATACGTATTAATCCAATATCGTCATTAGTGTGAGGATAAGAAACGGTTCAGGACCAAACCAGGAGTCACATGAAGTAAATGTCATGGGATCTACTTCCCGCTATGAAATTTTGATAGTCAAATTTCTATTTTTCAGTTAAGGGCGATTATGGAATTACATAAAGTAGTGGGAGGGCACTAATAGATTTAAAATTCCATAATCAATTAGTGTTATCACTTTTGAAATGAAAATTGTTCTGTTACTACTCAAAGATGTTGTCTTGTAGATGGCTGCCACTAATCCATTGATGAAACTTTTGGATTCCAATAAGCTAAAAGGAGCCGAGAACTATTTCGAATGGAAAATGAACATGCGAACACTGCTTTTTGATATCAATCCTGACTCCATTCCAGAAGATAGAGAAACTTTTGATAGATGGAAGGATGATAACCTAAATGTGAAATTCTACATCTTGGGATCGATGGTTCCAGATTTGCTGAGACAGTACATTGAAGTACCGGATGCTTGGAGCATCATGCGAACACTCATGGAGTTGTTCGAGGCAAATCAAGAGATGGAACTGTATCGAAGGTCTAAGGAATTGTTCCGTGTTGAACACAATAAGAGAGGAGCTATTAGCACTCATATTTTGAACATGATAGACCAGATTCGATATCTGGAATGACAGGGTATTGTGTTTGATGAACTGTTGGGCCGTAATTCGATTATGTCTTCTTTGTCTGGTTCTTATGCTGGCTTTGTATTGAATTTCCATATGCATTCGATGCAAGCCACATATGAAGAACTTCATAACATGCTACGCACGATGGAGCAAGATTTGAAGAAAGGAAACCCCACACTGTATCTCCATGGTGGAGCTGGCTCTTCAAAGACTTCTGGGAAGTCAAAGAAAATCAAAATGGGGAAGAAGAAGATATCAAAGAAAAACTCCAAGAAGCGCAAATAAGTAAAATCGAAAGTAGCTCGTGATCAATGTCTACAATGCAAGAAGTATGACACTGGAAGAAGGGCTGTCCAGAGCTTAAAGCAGGACCCTCATGTACGCTTTGTATTTTTCCAATTATTGATATCTCAATAGCCTTAGATGAAAATAGTAGGTGGGTGTTAGACACTGGCAGTCCTACTCATATTTGCAATTCCCTACAGGAAATGAGGGTTAAAAGAAGGCTGAATAAAAGGGAGATTCAGCTTAGATTTGGCAATGTCGAGACATTGGATGTCAAAGCCATAGGAACTATTGTTCTAGATCTCCCAAATGGATGTAAATTAGATTTGCATGACTGTTATTATTTTCCTCACTTATCAGACAAATAATATCACTGCCAATATTAGATAAAGAGGGATATAAAATAAACATTAAGGATGAAACTTTATGTTTGTATGATAAAGAAAATTTATTGAAATGTGAATGTTCTTTATCAAACGGTCATTATATTTTGGAAACATGTAGAGATGTCTTTAATATAGAGAAAAATACAAGTAGGAAGTGTGAATTAAATAATACTGAATTATGGTATATGAGATTGGGCCACATATGTGTTAGACATCTATCCCAATTGGTAAATGATGGTTTGATTGAAAATATTACCTTGGATTCTTATCTTATTTTTGAGTTATGTATCCAAGGAAAGATGACAAAGGCCTCATTTCAAGGTGTTGGACACCGTGCTGGAGATTTACTGGAGCTAATACACAGCGATGTGTGTGGTCCATTAAATCATACCGCTCATGATGGTTCCACATACTTTGTGACTTTCACAGATGACAAGTCTAGATATGGATATGTCTATCTGATGAAACATAAGTCAGAAATATTTGACAAGTTCAAAATATTCTGAAACGAAGTAGAAATACAAACCAGTAAATTCATCAAATGCCTTAGATCAGATCGAGGCGGTGAATACATGAGTGAAGAATTCAGAAATTATTTAAGAGAGAATGGAATTCTCGCCCAATATAGCCCACTAGGAACACCTCAACACAATGAAGTGTCTGAGAGTAGAAATCGTACTTTATTAGATATGGTACGAACAATGATGAGAATACAAATCTTCCTTATTACATTTGGGGTTACACTTTACAAACTGCTGCCTACATACTTAATAGGGTTCCATCGAAAGTTGTTTTGACCCCCTATCAGATATGGTTCAGTAGAAATCCAAGTCTTAAGCCTTTAATGATTTGAGGTTGTTCTGCATACGTTAGAATTGCGCAGCGGGATAAACTAGCACCCAGAGGGTATAAATGTAGGTTCGTTGGATATCCTGATAATTTCATGGGATATCAATTCTATGATTCCGAACAACGAAATGTATTTGTTGTTCGCTTTGTAACTTTTATTGAAAAGTAATTTTTGAGAGAAAGTGGGAAATGTAGAGAGATTAAACTTGATGAGTTTGATCCCAACATTAAAGAACCTGAGATGGAACTAGAGATCCAACTAGGTGAAGGATCTACAACACAGGCTCTACGTAAGTCGAATAGAATATCAAGGCCTCCTGAGAGACTATTTTTAACATCTGATGTAAGCCTTGATGTTCTCCTCTTGGAGGAAATAGATCCGACTACGTATAAGGAAGAGATATTGGATATCAAGTCGGGAAAATGGCAAGAAGCCATGAAATTCGAAATGGATTCAATGCATGCCAATCAAGTCTGGGACTTAATTGAACTTCCTGAATGAGTTAAACCTATTGGTTGTAAATGGGTTTACAAAAGGAAACGAGGGCCCGATGGAAAGGTGTAAACCTTTAAGGCCCAACTGGTAGCAAAAGGTTACACTCAACTCCTGGGATTGACTATGAGGAAACTTTTCACCAGTAGCCATGCTAAAATCCATTAGGATTCTCTTAACTATTGCCGCATATCACGACTATGAGATATGGCAGATGGATGTGAAAACCGCTTTCCTAAATGGATTCCTTGAGAAGGATATCTATATGGAACAACCAGAGGGTTTCGTATCCAGCGAGACTTCAAACTTGGTTTGTAAGCTCCAAAAGTCTATTTATGGACTTAAACAGGCATCCCGAAGCTGGAATCGTCGTTTTGATGAGATAATTATATTATCTAGATTCATCAAAAACGAGGAAGAACCATGTGTTTATAAGAAAGTTAGTGGGAGCAAGATAGTTTTCTTAATCTTGTATGTAGATGACATTCTTATCATAGGAAATGATATAGGGATGATACAAAGTATGAAAGCCTACCTTTGCAAGAACTTCTCCATGAAAGATATGGGTGAAGCTTCTTATATACTAGGTATAAGGCTCTATCAAGGTAGAGTTAGGAAGCTTATAGGGTTGTCACAATCGACGTACATAGATAAGATGTTAGAAAGGTACAGTTTTACCAATTGCAAGGCAGCAAATGTACCTTTCCGATACGACATGCATCTTTCGAAGAAAATGGCACCTCAAATTGAGGAAGAGAGAGTTAGAATGTCTAACTTGCCATATGCTTCTTGTATTAGAAGCATAATGTATTTAATGCTATGTACTAGACTTGACATCAGTTTCGGCGTCCGTGTGACCAGCCGATATCAATATGATCCTGGTAATGATCATTGGACAGTCGTGAAATATATCCTGAAATATCTTAAAGGCACCAAGGATAAGTTTCTGATATATGGAGAAAATAAGCTACAAGTTAAGGGTTATACAGACTCCGACTTCCAGGGAGATCCAGATGAAAGAAAATCTACATCAAGATGACTACCGCATTATAAGAGGCATAATACATGATATAAATCATGCTCAACCACGTATGTGCTCAGGAAATTGCTTGGAAAACATTTGAAAAGTCCTTTACATTTTCGATACGAAATTCATTTTTTGTACCACTCCGAATAGCCCTTAGTATTTGGGCCATAACTTCTTCATACGATCTCTAATTTCTATGAATTTTATATCATTGGAATGCTAAGATCAAGACCTAAAACTTTCGTACTGGACATTTTTTGGATCATACATAGGTCAAAAATCGTGATTTCCATGGATGCTACAGTGAAATTCAAGAATGAGCTAGAATTGGGTGATGTGGCACAACCTTAGCCACTCATTTCATTACAAAAATCAGGCCTTTGCTTATAAATAGAACACTATTCATTAATCCCTCTTTCAAAGCCAAAAACGTGAATGGGTTGAGGAGCTCCCTCTCAAATTTCTTCAATTGCTCATGTCATTTTGAATGGTGAAGAGATAATCTCAAGCTTCATTCCAAGCATATGAATCCTTATAATCATTTTTCTTCTCTAATTTCGGTTGGTGTATGTATTCTTGTTCTTATTTTCGAAATTACCCATGAGCCCTAGTTTTCAACTTTGAGCATTTGAGCTTAATATAAGTTGATAGCATATGTAGTCATGCATATTCATGTAGATATAAGCATGTATTAGACTTGTTTATCACATATCCAAGTTCCCCAATATAGAGGGGTTGCTCGAAAATGATAAAGTGGGATTTTTTTTTTTTATTTGATTAGAAAAATGAAAGGTTTGGAGTTGAAAGCTCCCAATGTAGTGTGATAAGAGGTGTTGGAATTTCTTTGGATAATGGTAATGCAGAAATTGTATAGGCTCTGAAATCAGGCTAGCGTCGCAATGCGTATGAGCTAGCGTCACGACTCCAAAATAAGAAATACCCTCTACCTTGGTCAATTATATGTTTACCTAAGGTCGGTCGTATGGAAGACTCAGGTCGATTTAATGTTTGCCTAAGGTCAGTTGTATGGAAGACTCGGGTCGATTATATGGTTGCCTAAGGTCGGTCATGTGGAAGACTTGGGTCGGTCATGTGAAAGGCTCGGGTCGGTGGTGTGGAGGACTCGGTCAATCATATGGAATTCATGATGCTCAGCGTCAGACGTCACGATGCGAAATATGAAATGCTCTCTGCCTGAGTCTGCTAGTGCGGACGTCGCGATGCTCCCGATCTGGAGTCGCGATGCTCCTGACCTAACGTCACGATGTATAATAGAAATAGATTCATATTATTTCAGTTTCAATTTAGGATGTTAGAGACCACCATAGGATTTCGTATCATCTTATATACATGTATTATGACATTCCGTAAGCATAATACATCCAGTGGTGATTATAGAATAATTGAATTGGGAAACTTAGTTTAATTTCGAAGCGTGTTCCACGACTTATGTTCTAACCAATTTTATCAATTATAGATCATCGTAGGAACCGCAACTTTCTTCGGCGAAACAAGTAATGCCAGCCAGATTCCAAATCTGTGAGTGGACCCTTTTTTCTCAAATTGATTTCTTCTTATATGTTTTTGAATTGAGATTTACATTTCATGCACATAGAGCGTTAGCCAAGTTTGATTACAAATGTTTTACAAATTGATAATATTTTAAGAAAGATTGATTTCAAAGTATAATTTTGTGATTTTGGAGGCATGAGGGAAAAACTCACCTCAAATATTACTTGGTACAGATATTGGAATTGACGGTTACTGGAATTGACGAATTCAGAACATGTGCACATGTAGAGTAAGACTAGGGGACGACGATACGTTACGCTCGTAGATCGTAGATTTCAGGGCTAAGGGGACGATGATACGTAATGCCCCTAGACTCTAGATTCAAGGACATGATGACGACATGCATTGAGGAACGGCGATACGTAATGCCCCAATGACATGGATTTGCACACCTGGCTCTAGTTTAATGGCTTGGGGGACGATGATACATAACGTCCCAAGACCACTAGTTAGACGTATGGGAGGACAGCGATACATAACGCCCCCATGCGTAAGGTTTTCTATAGATTTTCTAGGCATTTGTCCGGATGGCGATACGTAACGCCCCCATACGTCAGGTTTTCTACAGATAAGATTTTCAGAATTATGGTTTTTGGAAATGATAAGTTTTATAAAAGAGATTTTGAAAGAACTCAGTTTTTCAGAAAAGTTCATAGTTTTACAGATAGAAAGAATTTCTAGAAAAGTCTTATAAAAAGAGATTTGTTTTCATATAAGAAAATAATTTTCAGAAAAGACAGCTTCCTTAAAAGGATTTCATTTTTAGAACAATGAATTTTAATAAAGTACTTCAGTTTTCATTTTTCAAACTGTCCACTCACTAGATCATTCAAACGATCTAACCCCCCCCCCCACTCCCAGTGTTTTTGTTCTGTAGGTATACCCGGAGGATGAGCTCGAAAGGATGAATTATGATGGCAGTCACTAGGGTATTGGTTCCACTAAGTCAAGTCAGGGAGAGAGTTCAGCCAGAGTCCAGTAAAGTCATGTATCAGTTACTTGTATAATTGTGATTGTGTGTGTTATAAGTCAAGGTGTCTATGAACAACATTGTACAAAGAAGTGTTGTTAAGTATATAGTTATGAGTATTGAGTTTCATTTATTTAGTGTTATTGAGTTCGGCAATGGTCTCATATATGAGTTTGTATTTGATATGAGATTAGTAGTGTTGATCAGAGTTAGAGGAAGTTAGAGGCTCGGGGGGATAGGTCAGCCTATTCCCTGCCAGTAGCATCTCTGAAGGGGGATGTTACAGAGAGGGTGGACTCTTAGTTGGAAATCATGGAACACCTACAAGAGTTGTATGGTGAAAGTAGAGAAACCGTTAGATACGATATAACTAGTAAGTTATTTAGAATCAAGATGAAAGATGAGACTCCAGTCTTAGATCATGTGCTCCAAATGATCAATTTGATTGATCAAATAAATACATTTGATCTAGGACTAACATTCAAGGTTAAGATGGATTTGATCCTACAGTCCTTGACTCCCGCCTTCAAGGCTTCATTTCCAACTTCAACATGAACAAGTTTATTAGATCAATTAGGTCACTTAGTGAGCTTCATGGCCCATTAAAAACCTATGATAAAACTGAAAACATCTTGACAGTTGAGGGAAATGATAAAGGGGTTGTTCTTATTGTCTCTGGTCCTTAAAAGGAAAAGAGAAAGGGAAAGAAACAAGCCTCCAAGAAATCTAAGCCCACTAGAGACATATCGAAGAAAAGGAAGGAAAAGAAAGCCCAAGATAAGTACCTCTATTGCAAGAATAAGGGAGGAAGAGGAATTGTCCTCAGTACCTTCCAAGCTTAAAGAAGCAAAAAGAATGTATGTCCTCATTCTTTGTTATTGAAATGGATCTTGGAATAAGTTTCATATCTCATTCATGGATTTTAGATTCTGCTGCGATCTGTCATATTTGTGTGTCTGTGCAGATTCTAAAGAGTAAGAGGTTACTTAAGGAATGAGAAGTGGTTCTGAAAGTTAGGAATGGAGAGCTTGTCTCCGTAACCACCGTAGGGACGTATCAACTTCCTATGCCATCAAGATATTTTAATTTTATTAAATAAAGTTTTATAATTTCCTAGTGCAATAAAGAAAATTATTTCCATTCCAGTATTGACAAAATATAATTATGAATTTCATTTTATCAATGAGAAATATAATATTTATTATCTGAATAAATTTATCGGTATTTCATTAAACGTAAATGGATTGTATGGCTTGCAAATGAATGAGAACCATGACAAAGAATTTAATACAATAACAACAAAAGACCAAGAGATAATTTCAATTCAAGATTCTTTTGGCACTTAAGATTAGGTCATATTGGAGAGAAAAGAATTTCACAATTGGAGAATGAAGGTTTACTTCCTTCATTAGGTTGGGAACCTTATCCAACATGCAAATCATGTCTCAAAGGAAAAATGACAAAATCACTTATTTAGGACAAAACGAAAAAGCCAAAGAAACCTTGGAACTCATACATACTGATGTATGCGGCCCATTTAGTATAGTGGCCAAATGTGGTTTTAATACTTTGTTACTTTCATTGACGATTGTTAAAGATTTGGGTATTTGTACCTAATGAAACATAAGTCAGAAGCTTTTGAAAAGTTCAAAGAGTATAAGAATGAAGTAGAAAATCAATTGGGAAATGGTATTAAAAATCTATGATCTCATCGTGGAGGAGAATACTTAAGTACTGAATTTCAAGATTATCTCAAGGAACACGGAATAGTATCACATATAACACCTCATTATACACCTCAGCATAACAGTGTCTCGAAAATGAGAAATCGTACCCTATTGGATACGGTACGTTCCATGATGCATTTTGTTGATATATCAGCATCCTTTTGGGGATATGCTCTCCAAACAGCCTTAATGTTCTAAATAGAGTTCCGACCAAATCCACTATTAAAACCACATATGATATATGGTATGGGAAACGTACTAATTTAGGATATTTGAAGATTTAGGGTTGTCAGCTTATATAAGAAAAGTCCTTACGGAAACGCTAGACTCAAGATCTGAAAAAGTTCAATTCATAGGATATCCCAAGGATTTGATGGGATATTACTTCTACATTCCCTCTGATCACAGGATAGTGGTTAGTAGGAATGCTACGTTCCTTGACGACCGTTTAGTTCAAGAATGAAGTAATGGGAAAGAAGTGGACCTAGATGAGGAAGTATCTCAATAAACTAGATTTATGTGTAAGCAATAGTCCAATAATATGTTAGAATATATGCTCTAAAATCAGTTATGGTTCAAGACATAATATTTGTAATATAGTTTATTATTTATTAATAAATGGTAATTTTTATCTACACATTATTACATCAATATTTAATGTGTATGTCTCAAGACATTATGTCAGTATCAGTACCAGGATTTGACTCGTTTTCCATAGTCTTCAGTCGAGTTGGTCCATACATTTCTTTTGGCTTTTGAGATAGGAGATTTAGGACAAACTCATGTTTTCACATACTTTTGGGTGTAAATATTTATTTGAGATTTATTGTATTGCATTTTATGCAATACTATTTTTCTTTGCGAATTTTGGTTCAGTTGCATGACATATAGGTGCTCGAGCTAAAGTGGGTCGTGGACCCATTTCTAGGGTTGGGCCCGCTCTAGGGAGGGGGTCGTGACATTTAAAACAAGTCATTATCTAATATCATCACAACATCAAAACTTCAAAAATAATTCCCCCCCCCCCCCAACATGCTAAGAATTATGCCCCATGCCCATTTTATAACTTGATATTATTTCAATCAAAATTTAGGCACAAATCACTCTAAACAACTTCATAAACATGAATTGAGGCTTAAAATTTGCACAATCTTCTTAAACAATAAATCCCCAAACTCATAGGATTCCTAAGTGTGAGAATGCAAGTGAAAAATGGATGCTCATATTCTTAAATTAGAAGAAGAAAAAAGAAAATAAGCTTACTTGACCAAGAAAAGCTTGGAAATTCATCACAATTCTTTTAGAATCTCATGAAAGTGAAGAAGATTTGAAGAGCTTCCTTACACATTGCTCACGATTTTTTGGCCTTCAAACGGATGAGCAAATACTGCCATATTTATAGGAAAAAAAGTGGCTGATTTTTGTTTGACATGAATGGCTAGATTTGTGCCACATCGCCCATTATAGTCCATTCTTGAATTTATTATATCAACCACGGAAAATCACGATTTTCAACCTGCTTCTGATTTGAATTTGTATAATATTCAATACAAAAATTGTAGGTCTCGGTCTTAGATTTCCGACGATATAAAGTCCATAAAAATCGGAGATCGTATGAAGAAGTTATGACCCAAATACTAAGGGCTGTTCGGAGTGGTACAGAAAATGAATTTGGTATCAGAACTTCAAAGGACTTGTCAAATGTCCGCCAAGCAATTTTACGAGCACATACGTGGTTGAGCTGTTGAGTTTCAATCAAGTCCCAAGGATCATAAATCATGCATAAACGAGTTGAATACATATCAAAGGAGGTGCGGAATAACTCACATTGATCGGTAGAGATGCAACAAAGAAAAACCGAACTGCCTTCAAGTTTCGCCTCCCTCCATGCTCGGCAATGGCAGTGAACTGCAGCTCCATTTTCGGCTTTGGGTGGTCCTCCATTGATGCTCCAAGCTCCAAGTTCACAAGGTGATTCCTTGCTCACGAAATCACTTCCCTAACACCTTTGTATTCCTCCATGAGTGTGCTAGCACATAGATCTTGCAACAAGATCATTTGTTTCTCCTTCATTGATCGGTCAAACCAGAAAAAAAAAAGAAGGGGAAATCGGTCTAAGACCGAGAGAGAAGAAGATGAAGTTTTGGCTCCAAAATGAGCAAAAACGTGTACAGAGGAGAGAGAGGAGGGAAAAGAAAAGTAATAGGTTTTATTGATTTATTTTCCAAAAAATAAATAAAACATATATACCAAAATCTTTTTCCCAAAAGCAAAGCATTAAATGCTTGTCAATCAACAACAAATCAACTCACATCAATCACTCAAATGTCACATCACTCAAAGTGACATGTGATTTGACGCTTGATGTGATTTGCGATTTGACGCTTGATTTGACTTATGTGCCGCACTCGAATTCGAAATGTGAATGCGCTCGCAAACAATCCCGGGCTAGGGTTCGCTAATTCCAAATTAACAAATTTTCCGTTGCGTCGTAATTAAATGATTACGCCTAGCGAATTCACTATTCACATCGCTAACGAATTAATTCTAAATTAATTCGTTCGCCCGAATTAAAATCTAATTTCAATTCCGCGTCGAAATCTAATTTCGTTATAATATATCGAATATATTAATTTATCGATTAATTCCAAATTAATCGTTCTCTCTCTTTAAAGATATTTTATCCGAGATAAAATATCTCCGTAATTAATCCCAGATTAATTTTCTCTCTCATCGAATTAATCCCAGATTAATTAAAGTGCGAGTCATACGTCATCGGTGAATCTTCAGGAACCGACCCATGAGATCTCCGGATATGTTGGCAGTAAATACGGTCGTCGGACTATCCAAACACGTAAGTATCGCGTACTACGTTTATACAGATTTACAAGACAAGGTTGGCTTCTAGCAAAGCGCCATGCCTACCCAATTCTCCAGAAATATTCTTACAGGAATATATAGATCTGTATCAAGCGTAGTATACCGTAGTATTGTGTATATCGGCCCAGTATCGGATAGTCACGTGCTAGGGCTGGGGCTGGCTAAGTGTCTGCCCCGTCCGAAGCACATGTCGGATGTCTGGTAACTAGTCTCTATAATCGGATATGCATGACCTAGTCATAACATCCCGATGGTTGCGCAACACTTAAGAGCACTAATACCGTATCCTGCGTGACATCATCTCCACTATGACTGAAGTGATACTTCCGTCTTGACATCACACCCAATACACTACGACTCTCTGATAAACCCAGAAGTGGTGTACGCAGAACCGGTTAAAGCCCTGTACCACCAAGACCAAAGTCTATCGATTATCGTAAGTATTAGCGATGTAAGTCTCAGGTTAAGACTATACACACCTACCTTGATTTCGGCCTCCCATAGACACATAGCCATAATACCAATGGGATTCCGAGGGGTCTATCCAGAGCGAAGCTGTTTCCCGTACCATCGGTGAAACACGACCTCCTATCGCACTTGCATAAGTATCCGATACTTATATATATGAGAACTATGTCGTTGTGCCCTCACAACGCACACAAGTGCAATACTAGCCTATTCCGCATTATCGATGTCCAGTCTCGATAATACTCCGGCTAGGGATATTTAATGATTAATCCTTCGTGGACTGATACTGTCTCATATCATCTCAATCCAGGAACTAATCATAGGGACCTCTCTTCATTTATATATCTATGGTGATCTAATCACAAATGATGAGAGTGCAATTTCCTTGTCACATAGTTAATTTGTACAACAACACCGTGATCTGTACAAATAGTGACGCTATGGGTCATATTATCCAACAATCTCCCACTTGGCACATAGCCAGTCACTCCAGTGTCTAACACCCGAACTATGTACGGTTTGCTCAAATTGCTGAGAAAATGTTTTCGTCAGCGGATTTGCGTAATTATCTTCTGACGCGATTTATACGATCATCACATCGCCATGATGTATGATCCGAACGAATCAGATGAATATAGAAGTATATATCTGGATCGTCGATGAGACCATTAATTCTTTAACCTGTGCTGACGCCTAGCTCAGCTGCTAAAAGAACTACATCTAATCTAATTAGATTTATTATCGATCCAAATGGCTTCTATTGCTGCCTCAGCTGCAGCAATAATCCACATTTGTTGTTTATTCGGCAACAGTTATCTTGCTCGGAATATTTCCAGCTTACTGTCCCGTTATTCAAACTTTATAGTACCGCAGTATTTACCGGTTTGGAAACTTGCAGCAGTGATCCTAGTCACTTCAAGTTCTCCTACTCCATAATTTAAGACAGCATCTTTAGTTCTCTAAGATACTAATAGATGTCCTTAACTTCAATCCAATGACTATCACTTGGATTGTCCTGATTGTGACTCCATATGCTCAAAGCGTATGAGACATCATATCAAGTACATTTTAAATGTACAATTCCCAGAGAGTGTTAACAACTCCAAATCTATCCCAGTAGATCTTTATTCATTGAATAAATGTTGTTACTCCCCAGAATTCTACGGAGAATTTCTTATGAAAGCCAAGCTTTCACCGATTGCTTTATGGGAATTTCATTATCAGTGCTCTCCCACTAACCTCCTTATATACACAAGAATCATTTCGTTTTGAATTAAATCATACTCCATTATGATTACATCAAAACGATAATTCCTATAACTTATGCTTGCTTCAATCCAAACATGGATCGAATAACCTGCAAACCTTGTTTGCTTGTTATGGTACGACAAAACCGATAGGATGTTATAAACATCCTCCGAAAGGTTTCCTTTTCAGGAAAGCGATTTTCCGTTAAGCTGTCATATTTCATAAATGAAATACACAGCTTTAGCAAGCATTATCCAAATGGATTTACAATGGCAACATGTAAAAGGTTTTGTCGGAATCAACACAATGTTGATAACTCTACCTTTTCTTTACAAGCCCAGCTTAGTACGTTGGTATGTTGCCTTTCATGTATGTCTTCCTTGAAGACTTATAAAGTACCAATAGGCACAATGCCTTATGGTACATCAACTAGTATCCAAACTTGTTGATATACATGGAATCCATTTTGGACTCATGACACTTTGTCATAATAGGGAGTCGATACCTTGTATCACTACCTCATACGTAATCAGTTGGTGTACCTTAAAAGATTAACATCTTTATGAGGTGAGATCAGAAACCCATACCCCAGGTTCTTTTCTGACTCTATCCGATCTACGCGGTTCTTGTGTACTCGAAGATTAATGGAATAGTTTCATCATTGATGAACTATATGTGTTCCATTAAGGATTTCCTGCCTCGAACAGTATTACTCCAATTTTCATCGAGTATCACCATCCTCCCACTGACCACTGCATATCGGTATTCCTCTTAGGAAAACCGCATGGTGAGCAACAATCATATTGTTCTCATGTGAGATTTATAAGTACTATACTTATGGTTTCCTTTAGGATAACCAATTTGGCACTTATCCAATTTAGGTTTTAGTTTGGTATTATCCAAACATATGCCTAGCATCCCAAATGGTCAGGAATGAGAAACCCGGTTTCTTTCCCGTTCATATCTAATATGTAATCTGTCAAACAGATTATTATGGAACCTTATTCTAAATAAGTTATTGCATTGTTAAAACTTATCCGTTGAAGGAAATGGTAGCTCAGAGTGACTCATGATTAGCCTTATCATGTCTAACATGATTCGGTTAATCCGTTCGGAAACACCGTCACTTTGACTTGTTCCGGGAGGAGTCCTCATTTGAAAGAATACTATACTCTTTCAAGTATATAAGAAACTTATTGCTTAAGTATTTTCCATTACGGTCTTACCGTGACGGTATAATACTATAGCCGATCTGTTTGTCTATTTCGTGTCGAAACTCTAAAAGTTTCTGATTTGTGTTCTTCAAAAGAAACACATAACCATAACGTGATGTCACATCCGTTAAGGTCATGAAATATTCATGTTCACATCTAGCCTAGCTAGATATGGGCCCACTAACTCACCATGAATAGGGCTAACAGATCAGTGGCACTTACACTATTACCAAGTAAACAGTGTTTTAGGTACTTTACCTAACAAACTAGATTCGTAGACTTTATTTGAATAGTCAAATCAGTCCTGGTACCCACTCTTCAAAAGTGTGGATATACGAGTCTTGTATAATTGTGTCCCAGACAACAATGCCACAAATAAGTCTCTATTGATCAAATCAATTTGAGCTATTTATTTGTCATTTTATATGTTTGAGATTTTAATTATATTCAAAATAAAAATTCTGTTATTCACATCTAATGTGTTTATCTCAGTATCATTTATATAATGAAACACTTAGTGTTCTAGAATATAAAGGTTATCCACAATGAATTAAGCACTGATATAGAGATAATGTCTCTAGTCAAACTAGTTACATTAACAGTTCCTAATTTAAGTACACACCCGAAGGGTAGTTCCTAAACTTAGGTTTCTACGGTCGAAACAGCGACTTTCGTCCCGTTTCCGATTCGCAGAGCAATCTCAGCTTGAAGTCAGTATCCTGCTCAAAGCAGATTCTGAACATCAATACATATATTTTATGTACCACACTAAGTATTTAAAATCTAATTTCAATACTAGTTGTGAACATAACTAAGACAAACATTTTCAAAGTAAGAGCATTGCCCTTTCTTTAATTCCTTCGTGTCTGCCATAACCAAATGGTAGTCACTTTGGGATATGTCAATTATCCTTTTCAATATTTCAGAAACCTTAGGCCAAGCCTTGGGTTTTTAGAATATCGAAACGATGTGCACCTCGTGCTACATGCCCAATTGCAAACTTTGACTTTATCTCCTCTAGAATAGTCAATTAATTCTCCAAGAATTATAAATTGCAATTTTAATACTTCTTAAATCTAAAATTAGATTTATGAAAAGTATATTAAATTAAGCATAAAGTCATCATCACATAAATCTTCCAAGATTTTGTGCTCTACTTATTTTGCTTAATTTTGGGCTTAAGGTATAATAAGTTATTTTATCAAATAAAGTAACCTATTATTATTCCCAATTTGAAAATTAAATCATTTAAAATATTTTAATCCCAGATTATATTTTAAATATCCAACTTTTCAATTTTATCTTGATTACAATAGTCCAACTATTTAATCAACGATTAGTGGTACTTATATATTATAATGATTATAATAGTCCAACTATATAATCAAATATAATCCAAATTAATTAACCTCAATTACATTGATTACTATAATCTAATTATAAAATCAACTGTAAACTGAAATTAATTAATTCAAATATATTGATTAATATAATCCAATTATATATAATCATGTATAATACAGTCCAACTGTTTATTAAAAACAACAATTTAAATATTAGTCCAACTAACATTTAATATTACGACGAAATAATTTGAATGAGCGCGTATGGCGAGTAATTGAACGAATATTGCAAATTCAATTCTTGCCTCCCACTATTTTTCGTCGAGCCTCTAACCCTCTGTCGAGTACTCGGGAAACCGTGTTTCCTAGTGGGCTAGGATCCCGTTAAATATCACACAATCTTGATTTTGGCCAACAAATTGTATGATAATTAACTAGGTAGATCTCGAAGATCAATTGGATCCCATCCAACTCCTAGATCCAGTAGGTGGACATCCAAGTCCCAAACATATATCTTATATATGCCTATACATCGAATGTATACCCTAACCTTTTTCCTCTGAATCAACTAGGCCTTGGCTTTGGCACAACAAACTAGTGATCCCAGTCAAGCGCGGACCCATTGACATGGAAGCTTCGTAATCAATGTCAATGGACAAGAAGTGGTCTTGACTTTGGCCAACAGACCACAACTTGGACACGAAACCGATATGAACAAAGCCTCGTGATTAAAACACATCTTCGACGGACAAGGCTTGACTTTGGCCAACAACCCCTGCCAATCTCGGATCTTGAGTAAGAATCACTCAATGGAAGGAAAAGGCGCATGATATTTAATGAGGGTTTTTCGCGTGCAAATTGGCTACCAATTTAATTATCTTTGTTAAGGTCTCATCATCATACACCCTTAAACATGCATTCTAAACACATTAAAGCGCATATGATAAAATAATAATGATATGCGGATGGATACTTTACATTGATCCTAGATCAAATCTCTCTCTTTTTCTCTCCAAGCTAGCAATTGTATTACTTCTACCCGTTACACTACACTTCTAAAGAAACCTCATTTACATTGAGGGGAATAGGTGAGAAGAGAATACAAAGAAATAGGAGATAAGGCTGGACACGCAGGTCAATCAATAAAATCAAATTTATTACAATTTCCAAAATCGCCCCACCCGGCTAATATCCATCCGATATACATTATTCAAACATCACAACCATGTATTCATACAAGCATGTTATCAATCAATCTAATCAAATTAATTAATCTTGATATATAGTGATCATCTAATGTTCAAACAACGATTTGATTTTTTTCGAGTCAAACTCGTTTTTGCGAATAAGTACTTAAAGTACTAATTCCAGAATTAAATTAAACTACATAATAAATCCAATTTAATATGTATTTAATACTAATCCACTATTTAATTCCAAATTAAATAACACACTTTAATAATAAACCCTTTTCGACTTAAATTCAAATTTAATCGCTACGGGTCTCAAAGCCCGATTAATATCCAATATTAATTTAATTAAAGTCTAATGGGCTTTTAATTAATTTCTTAAGGCGTGGTCTTTTGGTCAACTCGGGTCAAACCCGAATAACCAAAATCCAATCCGGGAGTTACCCCATAAGCCCATAAATTAATTTAGGCCCATTAGGCCCAATTAAACGTTAAAGGTTCATTAGTCGCATTTGGGCCTTTTGGAAGCGGTTTTGGGCCTAATTAGATCCAACCAATTTTGGCCTAAACCAACTTTGTACAACAAAGTCCAATAAACCCAATAACAACTTTAAAAGCCCAAATCCAATTTTAAGGCCCAATAATTTAATTTCAAAAATTCCAAATTTTCCAATTAAATTACCTAAAGTGTATAACATTATTAATTACTCAAATCAAAGTTTCCAAAATATCAAATTTGTCCAATTAATCATTCTTCTCATCAATAATCATGTCCAACATAATTTGATCAAAATCAAACCCAATAAACACATGCTAAAGTCTCGGCCATAAGGGGAAAATTATGTCCAAATCAAATTCAATCCAATTGAACCAAATTAAACATAAATTCAACATCCCCAAATGATTTGCCTACCCAATTCTCCAGAAATATTCTTACAGGAATATATAGATCTGTATCAAGCGTAGTATACCAAGTATTGTGTATATCGGCCCAGTATCGGATAGTCACGTGCTAGGGCTGGGGCTGGATAAGTGTCTGCCCCGTCCGAAGCACATGTCGGATGTCTGGTAACTAGTCTCTATAATCGGATATGCATGACCTAGTCATAACATCCCGATGGTTGCGCAACACTTAAGAGCACTAATACCGTATCATGCGTGACATCATCTCCACTATGACTGAAGTGATACTTCCGTCTTGACATCACACCCAATACACTACGACTCTCTGATAAACCCAGAAGTGGTGTACGCAGAACCGGTTAAAGCCCTGTACCACCAAGACCAAAGTCTATCGATTATCGTAAGTATTAGCGATGTAAGTCTCAGGTTAAGACTATACACACCTACCTTGATTTCGGCCTCCCATAGACACATAGTCATAATACCAATGGGATTCCGAGGGGTCTATCCAGAGCGAAGTTGTTTCCCATACCATCGGTGAAACACGACCTCCTATCGCACTTGCATAAGTATCCGATACTTATATATATGAGAACTATGCCGTTGTGCCCTCACAACGCACACAAGTGCAATACTAGCCTATTCCGCATTATCGATGTCCAGTCTCGATAATACTCCGGCTAGGGATATTTAATGATTAATCCTTCGTGGACTGATACTGTCTCATATCATCTCAATCCAGGAACTAATCATAGGGACCTCTCTTCATTTATATATCTATGGTGATCTAATCATAAATGATGAGAGTGCAATTTCCTTGTCACATAGTTAATTTGTACAACAACACCGTGATCTGTACAAATAGTGACGCTATGGGTCATATTATCCAACATGAGCATGATTTATATCATGTATTATGCCTCCTATAACATAGTAGTCGTCAAGATTATTGGGGGTTACATCCTACCAGTAACGTCCCGAATATATTGGGATGTAACAAATAATAAAACAAAACAAAATATTTTTCACTAATTCAACTTATTTCGACAATCATCATATTTAATTTGAATGCGGGAAATTCAAACAATTTAATCTATTTTGTTATCAATTTAGATCCGAAAAATCATGAATTCTCAACCATTCTCTTAAACCACATGTAAGTTTTTTTTTATCCTAACATCCATGCTAAACAATCATGCATAATTATTATAAGAAATTCAAACTTCATAATTTTCACATACACATAAATTGATGAGAGTTAATGAAAATACATACCTTTTTAGGTATAGCTTTTCCCTTCAAGAAATTTTTTTTCTCTCCTTTTTTAAAAAAAAATTAATACAACAATGAAACATGTTTCTCTAGTCTTTTCTGTTCTCACGTAAGTAATGGATAAAGAAAAAGATGATAACTCTCATGTAAACTATAGTTTTATAGGCATAGAGAGGACCCGTTTATGTATGAATGAAAATGTAATATAATTGTTTACATCATTAATTTTGAGGCCTTAAGTTGTCAAGCCCATATAAAATGTCAAGCCAAATTCAATTTTAAGAGACCAAGTCTTGTTATTGTTATAGCTGAAACGGTTTCAAAAGGGGAGTTGTTGAACTGGAAGTAACTGTTCCACGATCCAACAATTGAGGGCAACTGCAAATAACACATGGCCACGAGAACAATGAATGCGGAGCCAGCAGTTGAAGACAAAGTTATATATATGTGTGTAGAACAGTAAATGAAGGGCACGAGAAGACTGAGACAAATTCAGATTAGTATAGCATAGACATATTTGTAACGTAGTTTGTATTTAGCTTTACTCTATATAATTCAAGCAGTTGATTTAAGATGAAATTCTGAATTTCCTTATCAATTGTTCTAAATTTCTTCATTCACATTCTGTTTGCACTTCAAAGAAAGCCTGAAACCAAGGTGTAGGATTATATCCTATTTTTTTTGTTATTGTTGCTACCACTTCGACAAAATTTAGGCAATAATTTTTGGCGCTAGAAGGAGGGCCTTCTTAACTAATTTGAAGTTAGGGCTCGCGGAAGAAGAACTTAGAATGTTCGCGATGGCATGGATGTACTGGAAAGTATCCATGAAGATGAAATGAACGCAGACCCAAATGCAAGGGCAAGTGAACAGATGAGTGGTCAGGAAGTTGGCCAATCGAGTATGGAGAATCAAACTACTGGGAACATTCAAAGTTTGATGCAACAAATGGCTCAAGCTATCTCAGATCCAAATGCAGAGGGGTCTAATGAGTTCATCACTATGATGAGAATGGCTATAGGAGTCAAGAATTTACAGGCATCCACACCATCGCAAGGAGCAGATCACATGCCTGAAGGAAGGCAGAATGCTAACACAGAGCAACAATTACCGCACCAGGTACATCGAAACCCTGTTTTTGATACTGGTGTTATGTATAACTATAATTATTTTGAACCTAATATAGATAATAGGCATAAGGTACCTCATCCAAGAAATAACTCTAGTGCAATCCCTATGGTTCACCCAGTATATCCACCTTTACACCCACAACCACTAGGGGGTCCCTTATGAACAATAATTCTAGAGGTCTACCAACAGACCAAAATTTTGAAAATTACTACCCCAATATAGAACATGATTATTTGAATGGTTACCATCAACCAATGCCTAATAATGTACCAGGATTTAAGGCACAAGTTATAGAATTAATACAGGAAATGTATGGACCTTGCCTTAGAAGAGCTGAAAGATCTGTGTTTAAGAATCTTTTTCCTTAATGGATTGACACCATGTCTCTGCCTAGAAATGCTAGAGTTCCCGAGTTCTCCTTGTTTTCAGGAGAAGAGAATCAATCTACCTTAGAACATATAGGTCGATTCACCTTGCAAATAGGAGAACTATGAAATAATCAATTTCAGAAGATGAAACTGTTTCTAAACTCTCTAACTAGAAGTGCTTTTACTTGGTTCATCAACTTACCACCTAATTCAATTGGAAACTGGCAGGAGTTAGAGGATCAATTCCATGTACAGTTTTTTAGGACTGAACCAGAAGTGTCCATGGCTGATTTGGCCAAGTTAAAACAAAAATCGACTGAAACTGCAGAGCAATTTATTGCCATATTTAAAAAGATTAGGAATAGATGCCATGTCTACATTCCTGAAATTGAAATGGTTAAGTTAGCTCAAGATGGACTTAATTATGAGCTAAAGAAAAAATTTGAAGCTATGGAATTTAGGGACTTATTTGATCTGTCAATGAGAGCTACTAGGTATGAGGCCATACTCCAAGAAAGCCAAAATCTTAAGAATCATGCACTTGGAACATATTATCAAGATGTAGAAGGAGACCTTGAAATTGATATGACACATGTAATAGGGAAATCACCTTTTAATCTGTGATACTTTAAAAAAATTGATACACCAATAAACATGCCTTCATCACAACCCAATCGGAAGACCAAACAGTCTGCTTATAGACAATACTCCTTTGATATATATAAGGCAGATGAAATTTTTGATGAGCTGTTAAAACAAAAGTTTTTGACTTTAAGTATGGGACATACTATTCCTTCTGAAAGTGAAAGAAAATGGAAAGATTATTGTAAATGGCATAATTCTTTCTGGCACACTACAAAAAATTGTATTACTTTTAGGAATTGTGTTCAAGATCTAATTCAGAAAGGTCTTTTGCAGTATGCGAAGGTTGAAAAAAAGACAATGGGAGTCGACGCAAACCCATTCCCAGACTTGGAGGTTAACATGGTGATGGCCAACATACCAAGAACATCAAGATGGTCAAAATCTATAAAAGATGAAGAACCTGGATACTCAGAACCTAAGCAAGTATTTAACGTGATCAAGGAAATCTCAATTTCTTTAAACAGAGGAAAAGAAAAAACTATGGAAAAATATGAATATTTCAATCAAGATAGGTATATATCAGAGCAATATTTTTGTTTAAGATGCGAAAAAGAGATTAAGGAATGGGAAGCCATGATAGTTGAAAAAGAGAAGCAAAGTTGTTATTCAAAGTCAAACCTACGTTTCAATACAATGGGCAATGGAGACTTACAAATTTATGTGGGTGCGAAAATTATTTACGAAGGACTAGATCCAAGGATATTTTGTCCATCAATGGAACGGCTGTATGCTCCAGGTGATGGGCCATTTTTGGTTAATGGTGATCCAGTAAGGCCCACTAGGGCTGCCATACCAATAGGTTGTGATGATGACTTGGGTTTTGATTGGAGGAGAGTGGCGTTTCCAATCAGCGAGAGACTATGGAGAGGTGGAAGAAGTTCATATTGAGGCAGAAGCTTGTTTAGAGGATCGATCAGAGCTAGAGGAAACTTCTCTAGAATGGTGACCCCGAATGACCCAGACACGGAGCAATGGAAAGCAGCCAAACATTCTAAGTTCCCAATTGATAAGGCTTTTACTCATGTGACTACTACTCAGAAAAGAAGGCTGCAAAGAAAATTTGCAGCAAGGGAACACGAAGGGGCGAATGGAGACGTGTTTGTGGATAACCCAAGCAACTTCGGGCAATGCAGTATGTATGTTGACCCCAGAAAATGGGCAGAAGGAGTTGGTAAGAAATTCAAGCCTATTCAAAGGCTGAATAACAAATGAGTTAGAGAAAACCCAATAGAAGATAAGAAAGTGAAAGATGAGAAAATTAAATCAGGGGGCAAGTTCAAATTCTCAAAAGGTCGTTGAAGGAAAAAATTGAGGAGTTTTCAATAGCTCTTTTAAATGAAGAAGAAAAGCAAGAAGAAAGTAAGGAAGATGCGGATGCAGAGATGGAAGATAGAGACCAACTCGATGATGCTGAAATCGACGAGCTGATGGAAAAGGCTGATCGAACCCCACCTATGGGTGAAGAAGGGGAGATACAATTTGGATCAGTGACAAAAGCTGATTTTAACCAATTTAGCTCGATGGAAAAGGCATATTGTAACATGATTATGATATTGCCTAAGAAGTTTAAGGCAAAACCTAACCAACCAGCGCAATTACAATGGGATATTGAAGACGAAACTGAAGCTGTAGTTCAATTGACCGAAAAGGAAAGGCCAGAAGGTAAAGCAAAATTTAAATCTATTGGAATAGAATGTGATAAACAGTGAGACATAGTTGTGGTCTTAAGGCAGCCTAATATTGCCTTAATAAGGCATTTAAAACCTTTATATGTAACAACTCATTTAATTGGGCAACCCATTAATAAGGTTCTGATCGATAATGGTGCTATAGTAAACATCCTACCATCAGGGATGATGAAAGTGCTAAGAAAAACTCCAGAGGACTTGATTCCAACAGAAATAACCGATGGAAATTTCACTGGAGGATGTTCTCCAGCTAAAGGAGTTTTGTCAATAAAATTACAAATCGGCAACAGAACTACTAATACAATATTTTTGTAATTGATGTGTGTTATAACTATAATGTTTTGCTTGGCAGAGAGTGGATTCATGTGAATGGTTGTGTGCCGTCCTCATTGCATCAGACACTGATTTTCCTAACAAAAGGAGATGAGGAACAATCTGATAGCATGAAGGTTACTTGGGCAGATGCTAATCCTTTTAAAACCGAGGCCAACAATGTAGAAGCAGACTTATATACCGAAGGAATGAAAGCGATTGAATTTAAGCAAGAGGAAGTGCAGGCTAATGGAGTTGGAGTTTCTGAAGCTCAATTTATTAGCTTTGTCAAAGAAGGGTTGAGACAACTCAGTCAGAATTTTGAGAAGCCTAGTATCATCAGAAAGAGGCTTAACAACGGAAAAGCAGTAAAGATCAATGACTAAACACCATGTCAGTAGAGTTGAAGAGGCATACACATTAAAAATACCTTTAGAAGGTTGTTTTCTTTCGTTATTGACAAAAGAATAGAGGATGAAGAACCTATATCTTGTAATTGGGCCAAATGTGTTTTAGATGATAGTTCAAGTAGTTTGAAATTGGAAGATTTAGAGGCTGCGCCTGCTAAGTTAGACGACTTAAAAGTTGAAATGCAGGATAAATTAGATGAAGTTAATTTAGGAAGTAAGGAAAATCCTAGGCCTGTATATATTTCTACAAATCTATCAAATGAAATAAAACTCAAGCTGATAAGCTTGCTTTCTGAGTACATGGATTGTTTTGCCTGGAGTTATGATGAAATGTCTGGTTTAGACAGGTCGTTAGTTGAACGCCGATTGCCAATTAAGAAAAATTTCAAACCCTTTAAGCAACCCCCAAGGAGGATGGGGAACAAAGTAGTTCTTCTAGTCAAAGAATAAATAGAGAAGCTTCACAAAGCAGGATTTATAAGGACTGCTAGGTACGTTAAGTGGTTATCGAATATAGTACATGTGTTGAAAAAGAATGGTAAATTAAGGATTTGTGTCGATTTCAGAAACCTCAACTACAGCAACTCCAAATGATGAGTATCATATGCCTATTATAGACTTATTAATTGACTCAGCAGCCAAACATGAAGTAATAACTCTCATGGATGGGCACGCAGGTTATAACCAAATTTTCTTGGCAGAAGAAGATGCACATAAGACACCTTTCGATGCCCTGGTGCTTTAGGTACCTATGAATGGGTAGTAATGCCATTTGGGTTAAAAAATATTGGGGCTACTTATCAGAGTGCTATGAATTTAGTTTTTCATGATTTAATAGGGAAGTTTATGGAAGTATATATCGATGACGTTGTGATAAAGTCACATGAAGTAACTAAGCATATTGAACATTTGAGACAAGCTTTACAAAGGATGAGAAAACATAAGTTAAAAATGAACCCATTAAAATGAGCTTTTGGAGTTTCAGCAGGAAATTTCTTAGGATTTCTAGTTCATAAGAAAGGGATAGAAATTGATAAAAACAAAATTACAGCCATTTTAGAAGCTAAACCTCCTACTACCAAAAAAGAATTACAAAGATTATTTGGGCAAATTAACTTTGTAAGGAGATTTATCTCAAATTTAGCTGGCAAGACTTTAGCATTCTTTCCACTTTTAAAGCTGAAATCTGAAAAAGATTTTAAATGGGAAGAAATTCATCAACAAGCTTTCGACTCTGTAAATAAATACTCGACAGAACCACCTGCGTTGATGCCCCCAGTTAATGGCAGGCCATTGAAATTGTATATTTCGGCTAACGACAAGTCGATTGGGAGTTTGCTAGCACAAGATAATGACCAAGGATACGAGCAATCAATATTTTACCTGAGTAGAAGGTTGAATGATTGCGAATGTAAATACACCCCTATAGAAAAATTATGTCTGACACTTTATTTCTCAGCAATAAAATTAAGACATTATATGCTGCCATCGACGGTGTATGTAATTTCTCAGACCGATGTGGTAAAGTATATATTATCAAGACCAATATTGAGAGGCAAACAAGGCAAATGGTTACTTGCATTGACAGAGTATGATCTGCAATATGTCCCACAAAAATCAATAAAGGGACAAGCCTTGGCTGATTTCATAACAGATCACCCAAGTGAGTTTCTCGAAGAATATGTTTTTGAAGTCCATTGCATCGAAATAGAAACTTGGAAATTGATGTTTGATGGATCAAAAACAGAAGAAGGAATCGGGGCAGGACTTGTTATAGTGTCCCCCAAATGTGAAATTTTTCAGTTTTCGTTCCAATTGGACGAGACCAAGATAGCCACAAATAACCAGTCTGAGTATGAGGCCTTGATTATAGGACTTGAGTTAGCTATTGATATGGGGATTAGATACTTAGAAGTGTCTGGAGATTCTCAATTGGTAATATATCAAGCGTTGGGAGTTTATCAGTGTAATCACCCAAAGTTGATGCAACAACTCAAGAAAGTGAGGCAGCTCATGTCATACTTTAACGACATACAATTCAGACACATCATTCGGTTACAGAATACCGAAGCTAACCAAATGGCTCAATTAGCTTCTGGTTTAAAGATCCCTAAGGACAAGAATGAAAGATGGGTTAAGATTCAGAAACGAACCTTACCTACATCTTGGGAAAGGGATGGTCAAGCTTTAGAAGTAATGAATATCACGTCAATAGAAGATTAAAGGGTTCCAATAATAAAATACTTAAAAGACCCAAGCGAAAAGACTGATAGAACCATCAAATATCGAGCTACTAATTATGTTCTGTTAGGTGATGAATTGTATAGAAGGACTACTGATAGTCTTATTATGTTGTGTGTCGACATAACCCAATCGATGAGAATTATGGGTGAAGCACATGAGGTAATATGTGGATTACATCAAGCAGGAGAAAAATTGAGATGGAAAATCAAGAAGTATGGGTATTATTGGCCAACCATAAGGAAAGATTGCATGGCTTATGCAAGGGGTTGTGAAAAATGTCAGAAGCAAGGACCTATCCAAATAGCCCCTACTCATTTACTTCAATCAATAGTGAAACCTTGGCCTTTTAGAGGTTGGGCTATTGATATTATTGGGGAAATAAAACCTTCATCTTCGTTATAACATAGATATATCTTGGTCGCAACAGATTATTTTACCAAGTGGACTGAAGCTATTCCATTGAAAAAAGCAAGCCAACACGAAATAATTGATTTTCTTGAGGAAAAATGTTATTTGTAAGTTTGGGATCCCCAAGACGGTAACAGTCGATCAAGCTATGAATTTTAATGCAAGTGAAGTGCAGAAGTATATGGACAAGTTCCGAATAAAATTGTTGAATTCAACGCCATATTATGCTCAGGCTAACAGACAGGTCGAGTCAACGAATAAAATTATTAAAGGAGCCATAGCAAAGGAAATAGAAACCAATCCCAGAGAATGGCATGTTATACTGCCAAGGGTTTTATGGGCATACCGAACTTCAAAAAGAGACAGCATAAATGCAACTCCTTACGAATTAGTTTATGGACATGCATTTCTAATCCCTATGGAAATAAATATTCAATCCCATAGGATTTCGAGGCATCATAGTTTGGATTTCTCATTTGTAGAAGCAATGAATGTGGAAATCGAAGATCTTGAAGAAATAATGGTCGATGCACTGAACCACATGATAGTCCAGAAGAAAAAGGTCGAAAGGGCATATAACAAAAAAGTGAATGAAAAGTTTTTCGCAATAGGAGAGTTAGTTTGGAAAACAATTCTGCATGTTGGCATTAAGAGTATATTGTATGGAAAATGGTCTCAAAATTGGGAAGGACCATTTAGAGTTTGTGAAATCCTTAAAGGCGGGGCTTATCAGCTTGAATCCCTTGAATGAGTTAAGCATCAACGACAGATTAATGGGAAATATTTAAAAAAGTATTATCCCACTATGTGGGAATCGATCAATATCAATTGAGAATAATAATGGCTAAACTGAGATGAAAGTTAAACAATATATCAAAGTCAGCGAAAGAGGAATGTTTATACATAAAGTTGACTCTATGTTAATGATTTAAGATTCATTCGCCCGGTTAACATTCAAGCCAACCAAATGAAGGGGGCATTGTTTACATCATTAATTTTGAGGCCTTAAGTTGTCAGGCCCGTATAAAATGTCAAGCCAAATTCAATTTTAAGAGACCAAGTCTTGTTATTGTTGTAGCTGAAACGGTTTCAAAAGGGGAGTTGTTGAACTGGAAGTAACTGTTCCACGATCCAACAATTGAGGGCAACTGCAAATAACACATGGCCACGAGAACAATGAATGCGGAGCCAGCAGTTGAAGACAAAGTTATATATACATGTGTAGAACAGTAAATGAAGGGCACGAGAAGACTGAGACAAATTCATATTAGTATAGCATAGACATATTTGTAACGTAGTTTGTATTTAGCTTTACTCTATATAATTCAAGCAGTTGATTTAAGATGAAATTCTGAATTTCCTTATCAATTGTTCTAAATTTCTTTCTTCACATTCTGTTTGCACTTCAAAGAAAGCCTGAAACCAAGGTGTAGGATTATATCCTCCTTTTGTTGTTATTGTTGCTACCACTTCGACAAAATTTAGGCAACAATAATGTACCATTTGTTATAGAGTTTGGTGAATTTATAAGCTAGTTTATTTCACTCTAACACTTATAAGTTAGCTTATACTTTCAATCAATACTCTCTACCAAACTTTATTTAACTGTACTATTTTTTTACGCCCATCCACGTCATAAGAAATTGCTATTTTTTATGACTGACCAACAAAATTTAAATATTAACATCTATTAAACTAAAATTAATTATGACTGGTTGGCCATGAATCTTAAATTTCGAAGTGTTTGGTTAATGATGAAAAAATTACAATAAACTAAGATCTTTAAGTTTTACTCACAATCAAAAAAAATTAAACTAATGCACAATTATTTTTTTACACTTTTAGTTATCACCATTTATCGACCACACCATACACAATATTTTTTTTTCAACAATACCCAACAGAGTTTTAGTAATTGTCAAAAAGTACAACTAGGAAAAGCTTATCAATTTTGGGTACTCTAAGCTAAATTATGTACTTATTAGTTATTACCATGCATGCATTACATATTAGATATTGTAGGCTTATCTATCCACACAAAGTTTTGTGCATCTGTAAAGAAATTAAATCCTTTACATATACGCAAAATAATAATAATAATAATAATAATAATAATAATAAATAAATAAATAAGTAAGTAAATGAATGAATAAATCATTACTTCATAACGCTATAAAGCTTTATGCATGTATTAAATCTAACATCAAATAAAGTAACATCAAATAAAGTCAAGATAATTATATATAAATACTTGTGAAATGCTTACTTTTAAAAGAAAAATGCTAGCTAATTATATTGAGTTACAATACAATGACCACCCTTGACTTGCCTATATACATAATTAGGCTTCTTAATGAATATACGTGTGTCCCGAATAAATCTCGAATCCTACGAGAAATACAAGATTTTTCTTTCGTTTTGTAAAGAGGTTGAGGACCCCTAAGACCTAGTATGTGGAATTTAATTATTTTTTAATTTTTTCTTTTAATTTTAATAATTTAGTCTTTTAAATTTATTATATTTAGTTTCTTTATCTCTTTTTTTTTTTTTAATATTATCTCTTATTCTGCCCTAATTCTGCAAATCACATAGGCGTTTGCCCGCCTCCGGAATCTTGAAGAGATCAAGACGGTTCTCTCCTAATCGTAGAGAGTATACAGCTGTCTTGTATTCGCACCAAGTGAAGGGCTTATATAGACTTGGTCTCTCGAACGACACCGTTTCTGGCAAAGAAGTGATCCATGCATCAAGTGGTGGTGCCCCAAAGTATACCATTGACATTCTTGAATTCAGTGAATTTGTCATTGCCCTATGCCTCACACTTTTAAATCTCCCATTCGTCATAACCTTTTAATTCCATCATTATTTAAAAATAAATAAATTATAGTGGTAATGATTATGGGGGACATTTTTTAATATCATTTTAGTGACATTCGTCATTCAAATAATTGTATATTCTAGTCTCTCTCTAAAATATACAATTTCATGATGCAAGAATATTATTAGAATGTCACTAAAAATGTCCTAATAATAATTCAAAAAGTTAGTCAACTTGAGTAATAAAAAATACTTGTATAGGCCGGTATATTTGCTCAAACCTACGGACGATATGTTTGGCCAAGAAGTGGGTCCCACCATTTTAATGATATGGGATCCACTAACTTAAAAAATCTAATATATATATATATATAATGAATAAAGAGGTGAAAAAAATTAAGTATAAAATTTTTATATTATGTATTTAAAATAATTTTATAGCATAATAAGGATATTTTATTATTAATTTTGTCAACTTTTTAAATTTATCATTTTTTTAAAAAAAAAAATTTATATGACTCACTTGTATGCAAATCAATAGAGGATAATTGGCCGTCGACCTGAGCTCATATACTCGACCCACACAAGTATATTTTTTTTTCCTACTTCAGGTATAATTCTGGCTGACCTGTAAGGCATCACCAACGAGGACGTAGAAACTGGTGGGATCAGGGGAAACTGGGACCCAAAGACCATAATTCAAACAGATTTGAAAGCCATCCACATCGTTAGATCGTAAGATGGTCAAGATCTGAGGGTCAGAATGCTCGCCAAATCCGACTCGACTATTGGATGGGTCCCAATCCTTGACAGGTGGATAATGATTCAGCCTGAGTATCGAGTCATTGTCAACGTCTCGGATGAGTTTGCTGAAGCAGAACTTGTCTGGGACCCGCAATCCCTCTGCCGCAAGATCAAGAATCTCACACGTTAACTCTCCAACGGATCGCACGTAATCATTCGCAGCTTGACTGCACAAAATAGAAAAGCCAATCAATAAGCCATACTAGTAAGTACAAGAGACGACAAAATACATATACTATTTGATATTTCTCAACTTTATATGGCAAAAAAAGGGGCAACATTTTACTGCTTCCCAAATTCTTATTATAATAGAGCACATAAAGACAATCGATTTTTGGTTGCTTTCAATTCCATTTCGTGATTTGATGGCAATGTTATTGATTTTTTTTATGACTATATCACCATAATCATAAATCATTTATATATTTTCTTCAAGCAAGCAATGATATGTTAGTGTTTGGTGTCAGCTCTACATGGAGGTCTAATTTACAAACAAATTTAACTCAAATTTTAGCAAACTGCCACTCCTTGTGATACCTCTGTTGACGGGTGATTTTCGTCTTAGGGGCAGTTTCGAGATAACTCACCCGAGACAATCCTCATTCAACCTTGAATTTGTTTGGTTATGAGATAACCAAAAGGAAATTTGGCGAAAAACAAGAAACACACAAGAAATCGAAAAGAAAAAATTTAACGTGGTTCAGTGGAGCTTGTCCAGCCTACGTCCACGGTCACAAAGCGGGGTGGGGGTTCTTTTATTACTAAACCGAGCTCGACCGACCTGTTTTAGTGAAGGTCTAATAAAACCGAACAGGTTGTGCTATTTCTTACAAGTAGTTCTCAAATGGAAAATTTTGTAACCCCTACAAACGTGATCAACCTTCCCTTATATACTACTCAATATACGACACCGTTCCCATATCTTTGTGACGTCAGCCCTGCAGGTCTGCGGATTTACGGCGATTTGACAGGTTCCCTTCCCCAAACTGTCATCGCCGAAAGTAAGACCTACCCTCTGAATTCCTGTCACATCACGCAGTAAATGTGCATTGTCAGATCTTTTCATTAATGATGACAACCTGTTGGATTTCGAATGTGAGAGTTTTGGAGGGAAAATCTAGCTATTCCAATCCCATGTCGGTCCTCAAGAAGTCAGTCAGATAACAGACTGATCTGCCCCCGCCACTTCCGACCTAATCCACAATATTCGAGCTATCGATCCTGGGAGTAAGGGTGGCAGAAAAACCCAAACCCGGCCCGGCCCGGGGCACAAAAATTACGGGCAGGGCCCTAGAAACCAAGCCCTGCTCGGGCTTGGGTCCGGGCCGGGCTCGGCGATTTAAGCCCGGGCCCGGCCCGGCCCGGGCTTGAATTAATAAAAAAAAATGAAAAATTTTAAAAACTCACACACACACTGACTGACTCACTACTGCTGACTCTTGCCTCTTGACTTAGTGTCTTAGTCTAATAGTCTCTCTGATTTTCTCTCTCACACTGTCACACTGAGTCTGTTACTTACACACTCACGAGGCACATTGGCCCATTAGTGAGTAGCCTCCATTTTGTTGGCAAGAGTAGTCAGCCCCCACTTTCCCTAATTTGTAAATTTGTGATTTCATTTCACTGATTTGCGGCGCCACCCTTACCTGCCCCCACTTGCCCTAATTTTAATTTCAGTTATTTCCTTCACAGTTCACACAGCTTCAGCCTTCTGCCCTTCAGCGCTTACTGCTTCATCTTCAGTGCTTCGCTCAGGCCTCAGCCTCACTGCCTCAGTCGTTCTTCGTCATTCGTCAATCTCATATTCTCATCGTCAGACGCAGTTCGTCAGTCGTCATTTGTAGGTGAGCCGTGAGCGCTTAATTTATCAATTATCTATTAGTTACTTATAGATTGATTATCTAAGGCGATATATTATTATTTTAGAATATTTATTTATGTATATTTTGCTAAGAAATTAAAGAAATGATGAATGAGCTATTTTTGTAAATTACTCAGAAATTAATTTAATGATGATTTCTTAATTAATTATTTTCTTTGATTTACATGTTTTAATATTTTTTTGTCATTAGGTCTTATTCCTGAAGAACTTATAATCTCTGGAGAGGAATTGATGGATGGAGTGGAAGAAGACTGTAAGCCACAAAAGTTGGATTAGTTTGATGTATTAGTTTGTGGTATACTGGTATTTGGATAATTGAATTGTTAGTTTATGGATGAAATGTTGTAACTTGTGATGTATTTATTTGTGATTTTGTGGAATTTTGGATTGTTAGTTTATGGATGAAACATTGAAACTTTTGATATATTTATTTGTGGATTTTGGATTGTTAATTTATGGATGAAATATTGAAACTTTTGATGTATTTATTTTTGAATTTTGGATGTTAGTTTATGGATGAAACATTGAAACTTTTGATTTATCATGTATTTATTTGTGATTTTGTGGAAGTTTGGATTGTTAGTTCGTTGATGAAATATATATATATTTTTTATGTATTTATAAATTGTCTTGTAATTTTTGCATTTCATGAATGTATTAATTTTTTTTTTTTACAATTCGGGTCGGGTTTGGCCCGAGCCCGAGCCCGGCCCGACTCGGGCCGGGCTTTTGGCTGGGCCGGGCCAATCTTTTTTTAGCCAGGCTTTTAAAAGCCCGGGCCCGGCTCGGCCCATTGCCATGCATACCTGGGAGTGAGTAGAAATGAACCGAGCTACCGGGCTATTGTGGTCGGTTTCGGCTCATTCGTTGCCGGTCTTGAAGAACTGAATCATGCTATGTCCTCTGGATGAGTGGAACTTCCCTCTTTGCCTTTACCGAATTGTTCAGAAACCTTAGCAGCAGAAATTCCTATCAACATCTGTCCCTTAGTTCTCAGTTTCAACGAGTGTACGAGTTGGTGCCGGGAACTATACAAATCAGAAGTGTGTTGATCGACTGCCAGGTGGCTAATTCTTCGGAATTGTACAAAAAGGATTGCCCTAGTTCCAACTTCGGTCATCCTCAATGCCTTCGTATGGTCTGTCCTCAAGCCATTGTTAGGCACTCGGTCGGACGTAACCCGACCCCGAGGTTGGAGAGACTTAGACTCGGCGGAGCGAATCCAACCCCGAGAAGATGGAAAAACTTAACTCGGCGGAACGAATCCAGCCCCGAGCAGATGGAAAAAATTAGACTCGGCGGAAAGAATTCAGCCCTGAGAAGATGGAAAAATACAGACTCGGCGGAACGAATCCAGCCCCGAGCTGTTGGAACAATACAGACTCGGTGGAACGAATCGAGCCCCGAGCTGGTGGTACAATACAGACTCGGCGGAACGAATCCAGCCCCGAGCTGGTAGTACAATACAGACTTGGTGGAAATAATCCATCCCCGAGCTGGTGGAACATAACAGACTCGACGGAACGAATACAACCTCGAGCTGATGGAATATTTGAGACTTATACGAGGGAAGATTTTCAACCTCTGAGGCTCTGCGGATCCTGACGCGGGCGTCCCCTTACCAGACCAGCGAAAATCAAAAATTGGAACAAAGTAAAGTTAACAAAAGGTGGAGGTGACTTAGCACATACCCCATGCAAAAATTCAAGAAGTAAAAATAACAACTCAGGTGCTCCGAGGCAGCGTCCTGTCCGAGGCCTCCAAAACATAATTCTAAACCTTACAATTCAGTGTCCCGGCTAACCAGGCTACGGATACGCCGAGCCGAGGCGGTCAGGCAAATCCCCATGGGCGAGGAAGACACCTCGTGTGTGCCCTCCATAGGTGGTTCTCAATGGGACTCACCAGCCGACTCGTAGGGGAAGAAACCTCTTTGGGTATGGTTTACCCGAGACTCCTGCAATCAATGGGACCATTCTGCCAAGCCTAAGCCAGGTGGTCTGATGGTACACAACGAGACTCACCAGCCGACTCGTAGGGGAATAAACCTCCCTGGGTCCGGTTTACCCAGGAGCATGATGGTCATGGAGGCAATTAAGCCATCCCCATGCCATACTCTCCGAAAGTCTTCAACGGGGTTCACCAGCCGAGTTGCAGGGGGAGAAACATCCCCGGGTCCAGTTTACCCGAGTTATTCCTCAAAAATACGAGCCATGGGATAGCAGCGCTCCGGCCTCGGGGGTTTGATAATGACACCCGGGAGTGGCGTGCCACGAGGGGTTCGCCCGTTTCCCGTATGCGCTTCATCCCTTGATGCGTTCTAAATCCTCAAAAGTGAAATGAACCAGGTCTGAACACTTCCACTCGGGGGTTTGATAGTGACACCTGGGAGTGGCGTGCCACGGGCTTGGTGTCCTACCCAGTTACCGATCACCCTTTCGCATCGAACACGTCCCAAGAATATTGAACATGATTTTCACATTTAATTAAGCAACAAGTAAAGTGGATGAGCTTTTTAATTCAGAAAGAGAAAATCATGTTCATATTCATGGGACCTACTGCCCTTTTTACAACTCTTGGTGGGTCATTTCAAGAGAGGCTTTACAAAAGTTCTATGGTTCTAGCCAGCTTATCTAATTACTTGTGGTTCAAAGAAAAAAGGCTACTGGAAGTACCTTCCAAGGCTTTTTGAGCCGGGTATCGTCCAGTTGCTCCAAAAGATAGGCACTCGGTCTCACAATCTCCAACACTCTATATGACCCTTCCCACTTGGCGCCCAGTGAATCTTCCTCAGGTCTTCGGGTATTCAATGTGACCCTCCTCAAAATCAAGTCTCCGGAGAGGAAGGATCGGATATGAACCCTCTTATTGTAGAAACGGGCCATTCTCTGTTGACATACGGCCGCTTTCATAGCCGACTTTTCCCGTTTTTCCTCGGTCATATCAAGATGATTCCTGATAAGTTCTTCATTCTATTCAGCCTCAAAATGTCGGACCCGGTGGGTGATCATCCCTATTTCTGCTGGGATAACTGCCTCACACCCGTAAGCCAAAGAAAATGGGAATCCTTGTAGGTCATCCGGTGTGCCCACAATACTTCTGGTAATTCTTCGACCCACATACCTTTACAAGATCCGAGTCGGGCCTTCAAATTTGTTTTGATCGTCTTGTTGGTAGCCTCGACCTGCATGTTGGACTTGGGATGAACATGTGAAGAAAATCTCAAGGCGATTTGAAGATCTTCACAGAGTTTCTTGAAATCCTTACTGTCAAATTGTTTCTCATTGTCGGTAATGATGGCCCGGGGAATTCCAAACCGGCAGATGATATTCTTTTTTACAAAATCTGTTGCCCTCTTTTCTGTGATTGCAGACAGAGGTTCGGCCTCTACCCACTTAGTAAAATAATCAATGGCAACAATGACGTACTTGGCTTGTCCCCGTCCTGCAGGCATTGGCTCGATGATATCCAGCCCCCACTGAGCGAACGGCCAAGGGCTAACTAGTGAAGTCAACTGCTCTGCCGGCTGGTGATGGATGTTTGCATTCTTCTAGCACCCCTCACACTTTCTTGCCACCTTCATTCCGCATGGTGCATGGTCGGCCAATAGAATCCATGTCTCAAAGCCTTATGCGCAATAGATTGCCCATCGGTGTGACTTCCATAAATACCCTCGTGGATCTCTTTGAGCACATAGTCAGTCTCTTCTGCCGTGAGGTATCTCAAAAGCGGCACAGTATATCCCCTCCGATATAATACCCCTTCAATCAGACAAAATTTTGAGCTTCTGTATCTCAACTTTCTCGCTTCCTTCCTATCCTCGGACGTTTCCCCAGTCTCCAAATACTTTTTGATCGGGTCCATCCAAGAGGCATCTTCTCCTACTTCCACTTCCATTACCTCTGGATTCCCAACGCTCATTTCTTGTAGACAAATCGAGGGAATGGTTCGGGGCTTCTCCGACTTAATAGTATACTATGCCGGTGGTTCGGTTCCGGTTCGGAACCTAACCGAATCGGCCGGTTCCCGGATCCACAAGTGTGGAACCGGAACCGTAAACCGAATCGGAACTGAACCGGTCGGTTCCGGTTCGGTTACGGTTCCCCTTTTGGTTTTTTTTTCTTAATAATAAATTTTAAAAAATAGAAAAAAAATTTCTATAATCGTAATGTTTTTTCAAACTATCACATCATTTTTATAGAATTATTTTTTATAAAATTCTTTTAACATATAATCATTTTTATAGCCAACTATTGGCTAGTGTTTTCTTCATATAAGCGATGTGGGATATTTGTTACTTGGCTATTGTGTCCCACATCGCTTATATAAAGAAGTCAATAACCAAGAGTTGGTTATAAAAGGGATGTGGACATTCATGTTTTAGTATTGTATTTTTAAACCTCATTATTTTTTTTTTTTTTTTACTTTCGGTTCCAACCGGAACCGTACGGTTCCGGTTGGAACCGCTGGAACCGTTCAGTTCCAGTAGTTCCAACCGGTTCGGTCATGGTGAGAACCCTTACCGAACCGGTTCGGTTCTGGTTCCGAACCGGAACCTTGGCCGGGTCTACTTAATAGAATATGCCAGCCGAGCCAACGATTCAGCTTGATGGTTATCTTCCCTACCGATCTGCACGAACTACACGCTACCCATTTCTCCGGCCAGCTTCTTGACCTTGGCCATATACGCCGCCATGTTGGGCTCTCTAGCCGGAAATTCACCCCTCAGCTGCTAGATGGCCAGCTGGGAGTCGCTCTTCACAATCACATCTCGGACGCCCACCACCGTGCACAACCTCAATCTGGCCAAAATGTCTTCATATTATGCCTCATAATTGGTGGCCTCAAAAGAAAATCTCAAGGCGTAGACCACCTCTTCGCCATCACTACTTCGTAAAACGACCCCGGCCCCACAACCTTGCGAACTAACAGATCCGTCCACAGACAACTCCCAATTGGTCTCTGAAACTTCTAAAATATGGGGCTCAGTGAACTCGGACATAAAATCTGCCATGGCCTGCCCTTTTACCGTTGCCCTCGGTAAGTAAGATATGTCGTGCTCACTCAACTCCACCGACCACTTTACTAACCGGCCCGAGACCTCTGGCTTATGCAGGATCTACCTCAAGGGGTGGTTGGTATATACTCCGATTGGATGAGCTTGAAAGTAAGGTCTCAACTTCCTGGCAGCCTTGACTAATGACAATGCCACCAGTTTATGAGCCAGATATCTCGTCTCCGCATCCAAAAGGCTTTACTGATGTAATACACTGGCCTCTGGATCTTATCAGCCTCCTGCACTAGCACCGAGCTCACAACATACTTAGATAAAGCCAAATACAAAAACAAAGACTCACCAAGGATCGGTTTGGCCAAAAGCGGAGGTTGGGCTAAGTATTGTTTGAGCTGCGTGAAGGCTTCCTCGCACTTTTCCGTCCATGTGACGCCTTCTTAATCTTCTTGATCAATTTGAAAAATGGATGGCACTTGTCGGAAGCACGTGATATGAATCGATTTAGCGCAGCCACCCGGCCCGTCAAGCTTTGCACTTCTTTAACTGTCCTGGGAGATTTCAAATCCAGAAGCGGTTGGATCTTCTGTGGGTTAGCCTCTATTCCCCGTGCACTGACCATATACCCCAAAAACTTCCCCGAGGCCATTCCAAATGCACATTTCTCCGGATTCAGCCTTATGCCATGCTTTCTTATTAGCTCAAAGGTTTCCACGAGGTCGGCCAAATAACCCTCTGGTTTCATGGTCATTGTTATCATGTCATCAACATACACTTGCATGGCTCTACCGATGAGGGGCTTAAAGACCTTGTTCACCAACCTCTGAAATGTTACCCCAGCATTCTTCAAGTCGAACGACATCACCCTATAACAGTACATCCTCTGATCTGTGATGAATGCATTCTTCTCCTAGTCCCCGGGATGCATTTTTACTTGGTTATAACCCGAAAAAGCGTCCATGAAACTGAGCAGTCCATGACATGCAGTCGAATCCACCAATTGATCCACTTTCGGGAGTGGGAAACTATCTTTCGGGCAAGCCTTTTTAAGGTCGGAGAAGTCCACACACATCTTCCACTTCCCACTTGGTTTCTTTACTAAAACCACATTCGAGACCCACTCCGGGTATTTTACCTCTCTGATGAATCCAGCCTTTAACAACCCCTCCACCTCGGCCGCTACCGCCTCGCAGTGCTCATGGTTGAATATTCTTCGTTTTTGCTTGACCGGCTTGTGAGTCGGATCCACTGCTAAATAATGGCTGATGAACTTGGGGTCTATTCCTGGCATGTCACTATGCCTCCAAGCAAAAATATCTACATACCGTTCTAAAAGCTTTAGGAGATCCTGCTTCAGATTTTCTTCCAAACCTGCTCCTACCTTAATAACTTTCCCAAGGCCAAAGATTTCTACTGACTCCAACTCTTCGGCTACCCCCAACCGAGCAATCTTCTTGGATAGTGCACCTGGAAATTCATCTGATTATTCTGAGTCTTCATCCTCCTCCTCTTCCCTTATTCTCTTCTTCCAACTACCCCTCTCAATATAAATGGTCTCTTTTGAATCAGTGGCAAAGCAACTCCGGGTGACTTTCTGACTTCCACACACAATCCCGATCCCAGCCCGGGTGGGACACTTCAGCTTCAAGTAATAACACGACATGGCGGCCTTAGTCTTCATCATAAAGGGCCGGCCCACTATGACCTGGTAACTGCTCATGCAGTCCACCACTGTAAAGTCTATCATGATCGTTCGGGTGCGTGGGGAAGTTCCGACTGTCATGGCCAACTGTATTTTTCCTAGAGAGACGACTGTTGCTCCCCCGAAATCATATAAGGGCGTCTCATCTTGGGTCACTGTCGCATATTTTATCCCCAGTCCATCCAAGGCTTCCTTAGCGATTAGGTCAATTGCACTCCCTGGATCTACCAAGATTTTATCTACTTCATCTCCCCCTATCACCGCCTTAATTATTAACGCGTCATCATGCGGAAAAATCACCCCATGCGCATCCTCGTTGGTGAACATTATAGGGACCGACCGATCACTTTGCATGCTCTGGGATTGCCCCACCGACATTACCTCCAACCCTCAGATCCTACAGTAATTCTTTCTCGACCAGTTTTAGTCTCCAGCCAGCGTCCTGCCTCTGGCGATGGTATATGTTTGTCTATGCCCTTGCCGCTGCCGGGCCGCCATGGCACCCTGGTCAATGTACTCATTTAGATAGTCGTTATGTGTAAGATTTTTCATCTGCTCTCGCAGATCCTTACAACCTTCTACCGAATGCCCCCTCATATTATAGTGTACACAATAATATTTCTCATTATTCTTCTCTACCGGATACTTTCTCTGATCGGGCTCCATTAAGAGGCCCCTACCTTGAATTTCTTTCGCGATATGAACCATCGGTTTGTTCAAGGGTGTGTGCCCTACTCCTCCGGCCACATGGTTTACTTGTACTTGAGCTCTCCTCTCTTGTGGCACATTGCTGGGAGGCATCGGCCTGAACTCCCTCTATCTGGGAGGAGGATTCCTCAACTCTCTATCCGGCCTCCGCGACATCTCTGGCTTCTACACTCTTTCCTTCTGTACCCCTCTCTTCCGGGCGGTCTTCTCCTCTTCCTCCATCAAAACGAACTTCCTCGCCAACTGCAGAGCTGTGGCGTAGTCTGGTACGTCCTGGACCCTCAAGTGAGTCCACAATCTTCCAACCTTTAGGGCCCCTTTAAGACTTTCCAGAGCCTCCATTGACTCATAGGCCCCGACCTCGAGCACCAAATTATGGTACCTTTCAATAAAATTCTTCAAGGGCTCATCATCCATCTGCTTCATCAACCTCAACTCTCCTATTGTCTTTTTTGGAACATACGCTCCTTTGAAATGCCGAATGAACAATTTCCTGAGCTGTGAGAAACTACTGATGCTCCCCGGAGTCAAACTTCTGAACCACAGGATTGCGGGTCCACCCAGGGTCATAGGGAACACCTTGCATATGGTTTCTCCCACCATTCCATGTACTTCCATTAGCAGGACAAAATTCTCAATGTGAGACTAAGGATCGGTGTGACCCCTGTATGTATTTATAGACGGCATTGTGAACCGCCTAGGAAATTCTGCCAACAAGATTTCTTCTGTAAAGGGAGAGGCCATCTCTCCATCCTGACCATCCCCTTTATCCACCTTTAGATTTTCCTCCCACTTTTTCATTTCTTTTCTAAACCAGGCTTTCATATGGTTATCAGTATCATCATATTGCCTCCCCCGAACATCTTCACGTCTGTTGCCCCTATCACGACGTGCACCATGGCTAGACACCTCTCGCTCCCCTCTCCCATATCTCCTACTTTCTCCCTTCTTGGAGCGTGGGCTATTACTTGATGACTCCAATGTTTGTCTCTCTTCTTCTTCCCCCCATATTCTTTCCGTTTGTGGGGCTCTCGCTATCACCACTGACCTCACCCTCTGTGGCTCCTTCCTCCCGGATTCATTGTCACCGCTCAATTCTACCACCATTTTCCCTTCCGCTATCTCGTTTCTCCTCCGACTTGAGCAGCCTCCAACCTCTCATTATTTTCTTTTTCCAGCCTTTCCAGCTTCTCCAACATGGCCTTTATGAGTGTCTGGTTCTTCTTCCTATCATTTCTCATGCTCTCCTCTATTTTTCCCATCCACTCCATCGTTGAACTCTCCGATGACCTATGGTTCCCATCTTCCGTCATCGTCTTATCACGCTAGTTGCCTTTTTGCTCTCTCCCCACAGACGGCACCAACTGTTGATGGGTGATTTTCGTCCCAAAGGCAGTTTCGAGATAACTCACCCGAGACAATCCTCATTCAACCTTGAATTTGTTTGGTTATGGGATGACCAAAAGTAAATTTGGCGAAAAACAAGAAACACACAAGAATCGAAAAGAAAATATTTAACGTGGTTCGGTGGAGCTTGTCCAGCCTACGTCCATGGTCACAAAGCGGGGTGGGGGGTTCTTTAATTACTAAACCGAGCTCAACCGACCTGTTTTAGTGAAGGTCTAATGAAACCGAGCAAGTTGTGCTATTTCTTACAAGTAGTTCTCAAATGGAAAATTTCGTAACCCCTACAAATGTGATCAACCTTCTCTTATATACTACTCAATATACGACACTGTTCCCATATCTTTGTGACTCCAGCCCTGCAGATCTGCGGATTTTCGACGATTTGACAGGTTCCCTTCCCCAAACTATCATCGCCGAAAGTAAGACATACCCTCTGAATTCCTGTCACATCACGCAGTAAAGGTGCATTGTCAGACCTTTTCATTAATAATGACAGCATGTTGAATTTCGAATGTGAGCATTTTGGAGGGAAAATCTCTATTCCAATCTCACGTCGGTCCTCAAGAGGTCAGTCAGATAACGAACTGATCTGCCCCCGCCACTTCCGACCTGATCCATAATATTCGAGCTATCGATCCTGAGAGTGAGTAGAAATGAACCGAGCTACCGGGCTATTGTGGTCGGTCTCGGCTTATGCGTTGCCGGTCTTGAAGAACTGAATCATGTTATATCCTCTTGATGAGTAGAATTTCCCTCTTTACCTTTACCGAACTGTTCAGAAACCTTAGCCGCAGAAATCCCCATCAACAACCTCATAATTAAAAAATAATATATAGTCCATGAGAACAAAGTGAAAGAGAACTTTGAACTTCTCCAAATATGTTGGGTCTCAAATTCTTATTAAGAAACATCCCACGTTGCAAATAATTGTTTGACCGTACATAAAAATCATGCGATCATAATAATTATTTTAATTGCTACTCTCTAAATATAAATTTTTTTCATACTCTATTTATAGATGAAGTCTTACATATGAACGAGAACACTCAATTGAAACTAGAGAGTTACTAGGAAATCCAATTATAACAATAAACTAATTTTAACTCTTGATTGGATTTGCACGTATGGGGCTTGACTCCATTGGTAAGCATTCATAATCATTGCTCCAAATGTTGTTAAAATAAATGAAAGAGAATAAGCCTCCCCTTGATTATCAAATAAAACTAAATGGAGTCCATGAAAGAGTGGCATTAAAATTAGGGCTACAATATTTTAACAAGAGTAGTGATAGATGTGTACTCCTAAATGAGTATAAAAAGTTATTTAATTAAATTAAAATTTTAATTTATAATCATAATTTAATTATAATTATATACTGATTTATCTTTATTATTTTAACAAAGAGGATAAATAATTAAATCATTCATTTCAATTATACCATTAACCTGAGTCCACGAAATCCGAATAATGACACTAATTATTAAAAACTACTAAAAAAAACTATTGAATTTACTAAAATATAAAACAATTTGATTACGAACTATGATTTGTGTTTATTTAATTGTTTCTTTTTTATCATAAGAAAAATAAATGTCCTTTTCAATGCAGGCAAGCATCAACACTTAAAAATAATAATAATAATAATCCAAAGTATCAAGCAAATGAGCATTAAATTATTGATAGCAAATAATCAATCATGCCACAAACTGAGCATAAATCCCGGAACCTGTACGTCAGTTATGAAACAATTTTCGAAATATGCAACAAAAATGACTTAGATTAAGGACATGAAATTAATTACCTAAATTTTAAAGGGTCATTTGAGATAGTTTTGGATCGTTCAGCAATGGTGGTAGGATTTGTATGAAGAAGAAGATACTCAAGTTCACCAGAATCACCATTGAAACCGATGTTTCTGCTACCATAACCAAAAGGACAAGCAGGGCCAGCTCTTTGTTTCTCAATGACTGGCTTAGCAAAAAAATCAACCCCTTGATTTTCCAATCTCGTTACGATCTCTTTAGGCACCCCATGATTTGTCACCTTAAAGAATCCATACTCAACTGCCATCGTTTTCTTGATTCTCATTGCCGTTGCAGAACAATTTTATTTGAAGTTTCAACTTTGAACAAGGTTTGATAATTGCCAAGGATGGTCGTACATGTATAATTTATACATACACACAGGGAGTAAGAAATAGAGAGAGAGTAGTCCGTTTGGATTCTATTGTTATTATTATAAATTATGATTCATAATTAATAATTAATAATTTAAATATAACATAATCTTAATGTATATTATTAAAACACGCTTCATAAAAAACTATAAAAAAAAAACTTGCTACAATTCAACTCAATATTATGCGTGGCAATTTGAGTTAGGATTCGTTTATTCGTTCTATTTGATTCGTTTTAAAGCGAACATGAGTTTGAAAAAATGAATTCGTTTAATAAATTGGTCAATTCGATTCGATTCGTTTATCAAACGAATTGAATACGAATTTAAACTCATTGATTTGAATATGAATCATGATATTAAGATTCATTTATTAAACAAATCGAATATGAATCCATCACATTTTGACTCGATTCGTATATGATTCGATACAAATTTAATTCATTGATTCGTTTTACCACCCATACTCAATAGTGTCATGAATTTAGGAGGATGTGGTATATCATCTGCCGGATGTATATGTCATCTCTCTCACAGCAAGTGGGCCCCCACACAGTTGTGGGGCCCGCCTGCTGTGAGAGAAATGACATATACACTCGTCACATAATATAATTTTCGATTTAGGAGGGGTGAGACTTTCCGTTTTATGACTTGTCTTAAAAATAAAAAAAAAATAAAAGGAAAATTACATGGATTCAGTTTCCACGCGCGTGTTGAGAGCGTTTTGATGAGAGAGTTAATTAGGTGGTCGGGGGCGGGGGGCCATGCAGGTATAGGGGTTGTTTGTCTGTTTTGATTGGATTTTGTGAGCAACGCTTTTGAAAATCGTGTGGGCATTAGCCAAATCAATTTCACATATTTTAAAACATTATATTATAAACTCAAAACCGTTCTATTTTCATCCTAAAAACGGATATACAATCCGTCTCCCGTTTTTTCCTCGAAAATTATATTATGTGTTGTGGGGCCCACCTACTGTGAGAGAGATGACATATACATCCGGCACATGATATACCACCTCCCAACTACATCATACTTATCACGGAGAGGTAACGCATGCCGTTGATGATTGTTATTTTGGATAATGACACCGATAATTGTTATTAGAAAAATGTTACATCTCTCAAGAAAAGTTTCCCATTTGATTGTCGAATAGACAATTCATAAACCAATGTTAGTTTATGATCATCTATAAATCTCTCGAGAAAAATAGTATTGCTCTTGTTATTATTGTATATGCTAATTACATGATTTATGATTAGATGCTGATTAGAATTAAAGAGGAAGATATTATATGTCACCCCTAAGGTAAGAAATGACTTATGATTTGATTGTCAGGTTCTTAATTCGAATCCATGAATATATTTTTTGTAAGAGCATGAGACAATTGATATTTTATCTACTTCACTTAAATCCGAATTGAGTGGTTTGATGAAGAGATTTCCAAAATTTAAAGAAAAAAAATGTTACATGAAAAAGGATTGTCCATGTCAAGCGTAACATTTATTATAAAGTTAAAATTTAAAAATATATCTGGTTTTTGAAAATTATTACCTGTCAATCATAATTTATGAAAAATAGATATTTTACTCCCAAAAATACTAGTTTTTTTTTAATGTAATATATCATTTTTCATAATTAATGTGGGTGTAAAATATCCGTTATTATTAATTTTTGGATGTAAAATATGTTTTTTTTCCGTAATTTAGGAGGATAGATGATTTTTTTTTTTCAAAATCTAATATGTTTCCTGACTTTAGCTTAACTTTGAGGTGTACTGATCATAATTTTCCTATTATTAATTATTACTTTTACAATATGTTCAAAGGAATCAGTACATGTATTAATAGCTTGTTTTGCACCTTTAAAATATCAAGTCCGAAAATTGATTTGCATATGAAAAAATTCGAACACTTTAAATAAATTTAAATTTATATCCAAAGTTTCACCAGTGTATTAATTTATATATTTTAAATTTAATCTTACATCCAAAATCTCATTAAACGTATTAATTTACACCTAATTTTTTTTAATCAATGTACTAATTTACATCTAAAAAGTATAAATTAATCAATTAAATGAAACTTTAGGGTTTAAAATTGTATTTATTTAAGATTTTCAGATTTTTTTTATTATAAATCAATTTTCGGAAATAATAACTTCCTAAATATCAATCCCGAAATTAAAGTACTGGGTTTCACTTATACAAAAATCATAATTCTAAGACAACAGAAAGGAATAAAGGGAAATTATCGTTTTTCCAATTTGATGAAAATTTATAAAAATTCGAAATCTTTTTTAAAATATATTAATTTTCACTAATGGAAATTAAACGTCTGATGAAAAAGGAGTCACACACAACTAAAAGCTTTAGGTGAAAAATTGATACATTTTAAAATTTTTAATATTTGTTAAATTTTTATCAAACTTAAAGTGAGAAAATGATAATTTACCATAGAAGGGAAAAATCATTTATTTAATTAATTTTGTACAAAAGAGGTGGGTTCTCTAATCTTCCTCGATTGCCACATGGCGTCCTCTCAATGCCCCCAAATCCAGCCCTGGCCATACATCATTTGCCGACATTGAATTAATCATAGAATAAATTGGCACTTTAGTTTACTGGTTGAAGTGATTTTTAATTAATTGTTATTGCATCTACCTCTCTCTACCACATATCATAAATATCATAAATACTTGTTGGGTTTTTTCGAGTTTGCAATAATATACACACTAAGTTTTGTCGACAAATTCCTTCCATTTAAATGCACTTTATATTAGGTTTTGCCACTAGATCCGTATGAGAGATCGCAACGAACCGGACATGATATAAGTATATCAATATTTATATTCGTTCTTTTAATTAACAGGTTCGAAAATTGTCTCCCTTGTTTGGCCCTAACATATTACACTTTGAAGGCCTTCGTGTGAGTCCACATTCACACGAGAATTTTACCTCTATTTAAACAGATATTACAAATATCTAATACGTCTAACCAACATGTATAGAAATTATCTATTTATCTACCACTAACATAAAAGGCCCCACGGGCCTCATCTCCCTGGGGAATTTTGTCATTATCTCATCTCTTACTATTAAAATTAAGAATGTGAGTTCAAATTTTGTGTGTTATTTTCATTATAAAAAAAACACTTTATACTATTAATTGTATTTAATATATATGTCGTGCAATCGACACAATTTTCATATCAAAATCTTTTTAAAAAAAATGTGATATGAATTAATACGGTCCCCGTAAACATAAAAGAAAACTAATTGATAAATTAAGGGTTATTTATATTTTATTACAAAATTTATGGCCAAATAAATATTCGGTAATGTAAATTTTAAAATATTATATTTTACTACTAAACTTGTTAAAAATAATAATTTTATTACTTTTCCATCAAATTCTTAATTGATCGTTATATTTTAATACTACGTTCACTAAGATCAACTAATGGAAAATTAAGAAAATATTATATTTTGTATAATTTTAGTATTAAGATATAATTATGTAACAAATTTAATAATAAAATGTAATATTTTAAAATTCACAATATGTAATTATTAAGTTTAATAATAAAATGTAAATAATCTATAAATTAATTCGGTAACAAATTCACAAAAAGGTTGACGAGACATATATAAAATTATAAATACATAAGAAGGAATGATTAAGGATAATGTGGATTATGGCAAACAAATTATTGGAATAAAGAAACTTTATAACATAGATTTATCCTCACAAGCATTAGCAAAGTTATTAGTAAAAGTGCTTTTAATAGTAACCACTCCACTACAAAGCAAATGGCAATATTAATCGGTTGGTGGACGGACCTATACACAGCATACCATTATTAACTGTCAAATAGTAGTGGTTCAGTTTGAATGTTTGATGAATATTAGATAGCCAACCAAATGATTATTAAAAATTTAATTAGTATATTACGATGATCTTAAATTTATTTAAAAAAAATCACAAGTGGAATTGATTCTTTTTCTTTTCTTTTTTTTAAAAAAAAAAAAAGATGGAAAATGTAAAATACATAAAATATTGAGATATGATTTGTTTTCAAGTTACCCATTCTTCTTCTTTTGGAAAAATATTGGAAGGATTCAAATTTATAAATTGGGGCAGGCATATATTAACGGAACATATTCAAACCAATTCATATCAACTTTTTTAATCGGTTTGGATCAGTTTTATTACAAAAATTCAGTTTCATTTCTTCCTGTAAATCGATCGGAATGTCGGTTTCGATCTGTTTGAAATAATTTCAAATTAATTGAAACCGAACCAATCCAGTGGATAATGTATTATATTTTTATTTATTTTAAAAATAATTTCATGTGTTGACGGCTGATTTCGGTCTCAGGGCAATATGTGAATATTACTCCCGAGACAATCCTCCCTCAATAGTGAATTTGTTTGGTTATGGGGGACCAAAAGTAAACTTAGCAACAGACAGATAAATACGCCAATTGACAAGGAGATTTAACGTGGTTCGGCGGATCTTGGTCCGACCTACGTCCACGGGCACAAAAAGGATGATACTTTTATTACTCAAACACGCTTCTCAGCTCTGCTTTTTGTTTTTTACAAGTCTGATGGTAATGATCTTGATATTGATTCTTAATGCTCTCTCCTTCTCTACACTCACTCTACCCTCCTATTTATAATGGTGAAGAAATCATATTCCTATTTGTACAAGAATTTCCAAGTTGAAACAATTTCCTTTTCCCATAAGGATTCCTAGTCAAAACTATTCCCTTTTCCCATAATGATTCATAATTAAAACTACATTCACTTCTTTTATCCTATTTGGACACTGACTCATCAGTTTTCCCCATGAAAGTAGGATAACTTATCTTCTGGAGCATATCCCGCCATATTCCCGGTCTTCATGAGGTCGGTCACGATGGTCTTTTGAACTAAGAATGCTGCTGTCGATCTGATAATGCCCGGTCATCCGATCTTTAAGTGGTCGGGTTACCGATCTTAAGTGCTCGGCCCCTAACTCATGTGGTCGGGTCGGTATTTAATGATCTCGACTGAGAAGGGAATTACCTTTTTACCCATGTCGTACTCCTTAAATATCATAGTGCTTAAAAAAAACCATCAACATCTATCCCATAGTTCTCGGTAACAACGAGTTTGCGAGTTGATGCCGGGAACTATAAAAAAGATGGTGTGTCAATGAATCCGTCGGTGGTCACTTCAGGAAGTGCAGAGAAAAATGCCTTGGCTGCAAATCTGGTCATTCCTGCCATCTTCATGAGCTAAGTTAACGAGGATCCCGATATCTACCTGTGGAAAAAATGCTCTGCCCTTATGCTGATGACGATCGACTCGGTGGGATGTAACCCGCCCCCGAGCTGAGAAGAACATTTGGCTCTGGGGGAATGTCACCTCCCCAGACCAATAGAGGCCGACCATGGGGGAGATGCTCCGATCCCAAGTCGATGATAAGTCTCTCGGTGGGACGTATCCCGACCCCGAGCTGAAGAAAGAAAGACTTGGCTCTGGGGGAATATTACATCCCGAGTCCAAAGAAGCCGACTCGGTGGGACGTAACCCGACCCCGAGCTAAAAGAAAGTTTTGGCTCTGGGGGAATGTTACATCCCCAGTCCAAAGAAGCCGACTCGGTGGGACGTAACCCGACCCCGGGTTGAGAAAAACATTTGGCTCTTGGGGAATGTCACCTCCCCAGACCAATAGAGGGCCGACCATGGGGGAGATGCTCCGATCCCATTTCGATGATAAGTCTCTCGGTGTGACGTATCCCGACCCCGAGCTGAAGAAAGACTTGGCTCTGGGGGAATATTACATCCCCAGTCCAAAGAAGCCGAATCGGTGGGACATAACCCGACCCCGAACTAAAAGAAAGACTTGGCTCTGGGGGAATGTTACATCCCCAGTCCAAAGAAGCCGACTTGGTGGGACGTAACCCGACCCCGAGCTGAAAGGAAGACTTGGCCCTGGGGGAATGTTACATCCCCAGTCCAAAGAAGCCGACTCGGTGGGACGTAACCGACCCCGAGCTAAAAGAAAGTCTTGGCTCTGGGGGAATGTTACATCCCCAGTCCAAAGAAGCCGACTCGGTGGGACATAACCCGACCCTGAGCTGAGAAAGACTTGGCTCTGGGGGATATTACATCCCCAGTCCAAATAAGCCAACTCGGTGGGATGTAATCCGACCCCGAGCTAAAAGAAAGACTTGGCTCTGGGGGAATGTTACATCCCCAGTCCAAAGAAGCCGACTCGGTGGGATGTAACCCGACCCCGAGCTGAATAAACCATAAGGCCTCAGTGGGACGTAACCCGACCCCGAGCTGAATAAACCATAAGGCCTCGGCGGAACAAAATCCAGCCCCGAGTCGAATAACCAAGCGGCCTCGGCGGAACGAAATCCAGCCCCGAGCCGAATAAACAAGTGGCCTCGGCGGAACGAAGTCCAGCCCCGAGCCGAATAAACATCGGTCTCGGCGGTACAAGAGCAGACCCGAGCCGGAAAGAGACATCGGTCTCGGCGGTACAAGAGCAGACCCGAGCCAGAAAAAGACATCTGTCTCGGCGGTACAAGAGCAGACCCGAGCCGGAAAGAAACATCGGCCTCGGCGGTACAAGAGCAGACCCGAGCGGAAAGAAACATCGGTCTCGGCGGTACAAGAGCAGACCCGAGCCGGAAAGAGACATCGGTCTCGGCGGTACAAGAGCAGACCCGAGCCGGAAAGAAACATCGGTCTCGGCGGTACAAGAGCAGACCCGAGCCGGAAAGAAACATCGGTCTCGGCGGTACAAGAGTACATCCGAGCCGGAAAGAGACATCGGTTTCGGCGGCACAAGAGCAGACCCGTCCCGGAAAGAAACATCGGTCTCGGCGGTACAAGAGCATACCCGAGCCGGAAAGAGACATTGGTCTCGGCGGTTACAAGAGCAGACCCGAGCCGGAAAGAAACATCGGTCTCGGCGGTACAAGAGCAGACCCGAGCGGAAAGAAACATCGGTCTCGGCGGTACAAGAGTACATCCGAGCCGGAAAGAGACATCGGTTTCGGCGGCACAAGAGCAGACCCGTCCCGGAAAGAAACATCGGTCTCGGCGGTACAAGAGCATACCCGAGCCGGAAAGAGACATTGGTCTCGGCGGTACAAGAGCAGACCCGAGCCGGAAAGAAACATCGGTCTCGGCGGTACAAGAGCAGACCCGATCCGGAAAGAAATATCGGTCTCGGCGGTACAAGAGCAGACCCGAACCATAAAACAAATATCAAAACCATTGTGTGAGCCATAACAAAAAAGCATAATCAAATGTCAACCTAAGACAGAAAAGGTCTTACTCATCTTTTTGGGATCCGTTGCCTTTCTTGCAACTCTACAAGGGTCACTAAGAGCAAGGCTCTTCTTAATACATCCTTTTTGCATCTCAGCATTCCACGCATCCGACTGGATGACTTCCGCTATCAACTTGGTAGACCTCAAAAAACCGAATGGTCTATGTACACACTGAGATAGCCTTCTTTCACCAAGTCTTCCACCTGCTCCCGCAGGTCTCTGTACCCATTCGTGGCATGTCCCCTTACGTTATGGAAGATACAGTATGCCCTACTATTTCCCTCCTCAATCGGGAACCTTTTCAAATTAGGCTTGGCCAACAGACCTTTATCCTGGATTTCCCGAACTATCTAGGCCATAGGTTTGTTTAGGGGGGTGTATACTGTTCTCCTCGCGACACGGTTGACTTGGACATATGATTTTATCTTTTGAACATGACTACTTGGAGGTGTCGGTCTGAGTTTCTTCTGCTCCGGGATTGGTCTCCTCAAATTTCTAATCGAATCCCACTGATTGTCTGACCTGAGTATCTTAGCCTTTCGGGTGTCTACTCCCTGGGCAATCTTTTTCTCCTCCTCTATTAAGATAAACTTCCTGGCCAACTCCAGGGCAGTGGCATAATCCGATACGTCTTGAATCCTCAGGTGAGTCCACAACTTCCCGACCTTCAAACCTCCCTTGAGACTTTCTAGCGCTTCCGATGACTCGTACGCTCCGACCTCGAGCACCAAATTATGGTATCTTTCAATAAAATTCCTCAGGGGCTCATCATCCCCCTGCTTCATCAGTCTCAATTCTCCCACCATTTTATTGGGGACGCATGCCCCTTTGAAGTGTCGAACAAATGACATTCTGAGTTGAGCGAAGCTACTGATGCTTCCCGGGGCAAGACTTCTGAACCACAGAATGGCAGACCCGCCCAAGGTTAGGGGGAATACTTTGCAAATGACATCCCCTACTACCCCTTGGACCTCCATTAATAGGATGAAACTTTCAATATGGGTCTTTGGATCTGAATGGCCTTTGTAGGGCGTCATGGATGGCATGTTGAAATGTCTTGGGAATTTTACCGACCTTATTTCTTCTGTGAAGGGAGATTCAACCTCACAGTCCCGAGCATCTGCTGTATCAATTTTGGGGTTTACTCCCCACTTGGCCATTTCTTTTCTTAACCAAGACTTTATACTGCCATATGTGTCACAATACCGCCTCTCGCGGCCTCCTTCGCGTCTGTCACCACGGGTGCGGCGTTCCTTATGACTTGAGACTTCCCGTCCAGTTTCACCATGCTTCATATTTCCCCTTCTGGTGTCGCGGGGGCTATCATAGGAAGAATATTGTGATTGTCTCCCCTCTTCTTCTTCCCACGTATCCTCCGTTTGTAAATCTTTTTCTACCAATACGGACCTCATCCCGTAGGGACCCTTCCTCATCGGTTCATCGTCATCACTCACATCGGCGACCCTTTTTCCATCTGCTATCTCTCATCTTCTTTGATTTGCTCTGGTTTCAGGCTTTTCGCGGTTCCCCCCTTCCATTTTCTCCAGTCGATGCATCATGGTTTTTAGGAGGGTCTGACTATCCTCCATGTCATTCCTTATGCTTTCTTCTATCTTCTTCATCCAATCTGTAGCCGGATTCCCCGACGATTGGTGATTTCCACCTTCTGCCATCGTCTTACTACGCGAGCCGCTTTTTGTTGAGTCCCCACAGACGGCGCCAACTGTTGACGGCTGATTTCGGTCTCAGGGCAATATGGGAATATTACTCCCGAGACAATCCTCCCTCAATAGTGAATTTGTTTGGTTATGGGGGACCAAAAGCAAACTTAGCAAAAGACAGATAAATACGCCAATTGACAAGGAGATTTAACGTGGTTCGGCGGATCTTGGTCCGACCTACGTCCACGGGCACAAAAAGGATGATACTTTTATTACTCAAACACGCTTCTCAGCTCTGCTTCTTGTTTTTTACAAGTCTGATGGTAATGATCTTGATATTGATTCTTAATGCTCTCTCCTTCTCTACACTCACTCTACCCTCCTATTTATAATGGTGAAGAAATCATATTCCTATTTGTACAAGAATTTCCAAGTTGAAACAATTTTCTTTTCCCATAAGGATTCCTAGTCAAAACTATTCCCTTTTCCCATAAGGATTCCTAATTAAAACTACATTCACTTCTTTTATCCTATTTGGACACTGACTCATTATTTTTTCCCCATGAAAGTAGGATAACTTATCTTCTGGAGCATATCCCGCCATATTCCCGGTCTTCATGAGGTCGGTCACGATAGTCTTTTGAACTAAGAATGCTGCTGTCGATCTGATAATGCCCGGTCATCCGATCTTTAAGTGGTCGGGTTACCGATCTTAAGTGCTCGGCCCCTAACTCATGTGGTTGGGTCGGTATTTAATGATCTCGACTGAGAAAGGAATTACCTTTTTACCCCTGTCATACTCCTTAAATATCATAGTGCTTAAAAAACACCATCAACATCATGTAAGCTCACGCATACAATAACACACTTCATAATATAAAAATAAAACATATAACCCTAATTTCATAATTTCACTCAATCCCAAATGAGAACTGAAAAAATTCGATCATTTGTTTAATTGCTTACAAATCATGTTATGGACACAAATGGTCATAATGAGAATAACAAAAGAATAATATTTTTTTAGATTTATTCGAGAGAGCCCAAATCTCTCAATTGTTGGTATTTTGAGGGACTAATCACCTCTCAAAACAACTTTCAAGTTGCCATAATAATTTTCTTCTTATTTTATTCATGTTCATCCTCTATAAATAGAGTTTACAAGCCTAAAATGATAAATAATAAATGATAATGCTAATGTAATAAACCTATGTGATGATAATGAAATAAAAATCTTCCTAATAGACTCATGTAAAAGAAAATCTTTTTATTAAACTAAGCTTATAATATTTTAAAAGTTTTGACCATGCAATTAATTCCTACTTTAAATACCTTTGTCTTCAAAGGTGTACTTCGTTCCAATGACCGTCTGTGACTTCTTTCAAACAATTATTTTCATGCTCATCATTTAATACTGTATTTTTCAGGTGGGAAATGTTACCCCGGCCTACTTTGATACCAAATTATTACGGACACAAATATCCATAAAGAGAATAATAATAAAATTAAAATTTGGATTCATTCAAAGAAACCCAGATCTCTTAGTTGTTGATACTTCGAGAGACCAACCACCTCCCAAAATAACTTTCAAGTTGCCATACTACTTTTATTCTTTTTTTATTCATTATTCAACGCTCTATAAATATAATTGTTGACAACTGTTTTTTATTCCAAGAACAATATAGAGAATTTACCCATCGAACAAACCTCTTTTAACTGTTAATTTATTTGATTTGTGAGAACCACACAAACTTGACGAAAGACAAATGATCACAGAGACAAGTGTTTATGTTGTTCGACGGTGATTGGCTCTAACCTACATCCACAGGAGAAATGTGGATGATTTTATTAGCCTTGGGGTAAATACCGACTCGAACGCCTAATAAAAAAATTACACTTAGTACATAACAAATAACCCCCCACAGGTATACAATGTGGTTGGATCACGACTTAACAAACAACCCCAAAGGTATACAATATGGTCGGATCACGACTTACTTTCTCTCTCTATCATAAGCTTGCATTTATAGCTTTGCTCTCAATTTACAAGTGTTGTAAAATATAAAAATTGATAACCCTTTCTAATATGACTTTTACCCATTTATATAGGTTCTCAAATCACAGTTTCAACCGATCATAACATCACCATGCATCACCCTGTCATCATTACAACTGTTAGTCATTGCTTCCACCACCTTCTCAGCCAAACAAATAAGCTTATTCCCCTCCCATTGCATTGGCTTATGACAGCTACTGCACTAGCCCATGGTGGCTGCTACTCTACCACTGCACCAGCCTATGGCAGCTGGAAAGGCCCATGATCAATGTGAATCGTTGTTTTATCTTTTTAATCATTAGTTTTCTAGATGCACCATTTTTCAAGTAGGACAGACGTCTTGCTTCTCTCAAACTGGTCAGTTATTATCACATCTTCGTTCCTCGGGTCGGGTAATCGAGACAAATTGTACTATTTCAAATATAGATTTCAACATTGCCAGGTCAGACACTCTATATGGATGTTACTTCTGTTTGGTTCTCTAAGAACAAATCCAAGATCATTAAGCATAAAACATGTGTGAATACTCAAAGAAATATAGCAGAAATTATACTCACTTTGATCGGTTGTGTGGATGTGTTGAGAACAAAATTTTTGGCTCATTTGAAGTGCTCCAAGCTCCTTTTGATTTGTATGTTTAGCTCCAAGCTTTGTTGTTTTGAATTCCAAACTCAATGGATGTTTCCCTATCACCTTTGTATGACTCTTTGATGTGCTAGTGTGGGACACAGAAACTGGGCGACGCCGTTCCTAGGCTCGCGGCCTAGGTGGGAAAGATTGCATAACATGGAGTCGCCACCCGGTGTGAACCGGGACAAAGATTTAAGGCCGCACTCACCCCTCGCAAGGGAAGACCTCAAACCGTTGGGTTCGGAATGGTCCCTTACTTATGTCACTTGTAATGAAAGGATTCATGTAATAATTTTACTAAGCTTAAGTAACACTTATTTCCAAGAGTATCATGCTTCTAAATTCTCATGTGCAAAATAAAACTTATGTGTACATTTTTATATATATCTCATATTCAAAATTGCATGCCTAACATATATCAAGATAGCAACGAACATATGAATTACATATCACATTCAGGAAACACAAGCACACATATGGGCACTTTTCAAGTGGTACGTGGAATTGTGGCCCAAGTACAGACCGCACTACCGTCCATTCGGAATCGGCTACGGAATTTACGTCTGGGTTTCCATCCGATATACCGCAAGAAATAATGCTCAAATGTTATCATGACATAAGCATACGAATTGTGACACATTTGCATAAGAAAGATCGACTAATAGGCAATTATGCATGAATATAATAAGACAGACTTAGTTCAGTGTGTGTGCGTTCGTGTAGCGTTCGTAAACGCGTTCGAACGGAAATGAAACAGAATGCTCACGTTCGAGTAGCGTTCGTAAACGCGTTAGAACGGAAATGAAACAGAATGCTCACGTTCGAGTAGCGTTCGTAAACGCGTTCGAACGGAGACGAGACAGAATGCTCACGTTCGAGTAGCGTTCGTAAACGCGTTCGAACGGAGATGAGACAGAAAGCTCACGTTCGTATGGCGTTTGTTAACGCGTTCAAACGGATACGAGACCTGACACATAATAAGGCAAAAACACATGCGCGTTCGAGTTGCGTTCGTGAACGCGTTCGAACGGACACAGACCTGATGCAATACATAACAGAAAATAAAAGGGCGCGGCGAAGCACTGCCGTAAAGGTGACCTTTTGGGGCTCTTGATCTCTCAAAGAGAGGACCTTTAGACCAACATGCTAAGCCCATGCGCGTCATATCACACATGCAAGAATAGAACCAATCATATCAACCAAGTATGCCCGATTGAACGCATCTTACATCCAATCCGAACACACGTCAACCGGCGCGGCAAAGCATCGTGGTAAAGGGCTTTTAGCCCCTCCCCATAGGGGATCTCACAACACACTTACTAAGCCCATGCGCTCGATTGACTTATACATACGAAAATGAAGATAATAATATCAAACTAAGTATGCTCGATTGAACGTATCTTGCGTCCAACCGAACATACATCAACCGGCGCGGCGAAGTAGTGTCACGAAGGTGGCCTTTTCGGCTCTTTGTCTCACAAATGGAGGACCTTTGGACTAACTCACTAAGCCCATGCGCTTGGTTGAATCATACAAAAATAGACAATATATTGAATTCAAGAGAAAACTAAATAAACAAAAAGCAACACAACGAAAGAGAGATGGTGCCGTTTACTCAAGCGGTACGTGGAGTTGTGGCCCGAGTACAGATCATATTACCGTCCATTCGGAATCGGCTATGAAATTTATGTCCGGGTTTCCATCCGATATACCGCGAGAGTTGACACATCTCTCATTCATCCAATACCCACAACATACATCATACACACAACAGATACCACAAATACAGAAAATATAATCAAAATAAATGACCAGAAAGTAAAATGAGAATAAGTGTGAAAGATACCCTCAGGTCTAACCTTTTAAGCCGTCTCTCGGACTCACGTTCCACGAAGATCGAAAGGGGGGTAAAGCTCCGCAACTTTTTCTGGTCCGCTGGTTCAACGTCCTAGCTCACTGTTTCGCTGCTTTGCTTACGATTCGAACTCCGTTCCGCTCCTATTCGGCTCCTGTTTTGCTGCTCACTGCACGGGCTACCTGTTTCGATGTTTTCAAAGAACTATTCCAAGTTGTGTGGGTTCTTAGTGCAATTAAAAGTGATTATTTTTAAGGTTATCTATGTAGTTTTCTAAGTTACTGTTTTTTTTAGGATTTTGGGCTACTGTTTTAAGGTAATCTAGAAGGTTGTTTTGGCGTGTTTTAGAATTCGGCTATGGGTGAGTTTGGGTTCGGCTATGGAGGGTGGTCTTGTGGTGGTTTCTTTGTTTTCTTTTTGTGTGTGTATGAAGTGTTTTCTCTTGGATGTGTTTTGGGTGTGTAGAGAGAGTTTAGAGAAATATTGAGAGAGCTTGGGTGTGAATTGTGTTCCGTGACGGCCATATGGCCTTGGTTAGGGGTTGTTTATATAGAGAATGGCTAGGGTTTACAAGGGAAGAGATTTGTGCATTAAATTAGGATATGATTTAGTTTTAAACAAGGAAATCAAAGGATTGAGGGGGGACAAAATATTTTAATTTAGGAAGTTGCAATATTTAATTTGTGTTGGTTTAGGAATACAAATATTTTAAGTTAGGAATAATATATTTTTAATTAGGAATAATATTTGTTGATTGATTTTAATTAGGCATGCAATTTCTTTAATTTGGGTAAGTATTTTATTAGATTAGGAAGTCAAATATATGATTGGCTTTAATTGGTTATGATTGATTTTAATTTAGTATGATTATCTTTTGATTTAGTATGTGATTTGTTTAATTTAGGCATGATTTTAGTTTAAGTTGGTAATTGTTTATTTTAATTGGTAAATGAATTAAATATTTTATTTAATGTTTAATATTTAATTTAATATTTAATTATTTAATTTGGGATGTGTTTTATGGGCTTTGGGGAGCTAAATGGGCTGGGTGTGAGGCTAGCAGCAAAACCAGAATTACCGACACCGTTCGAACGCTCCCTCGAACGCTACACGAACGCCCGCAATCTGTTTCCCGTTCGAACGAAGTAACGAACGCAGCACCAAAGAAGACAGTGAGCTTGCTTATTCTGAATTCCCCCTTCCGATATCCGTTTCCCGCGGCATCCGTGACTCAAAAGGTAGCTGTCTCCAAATAAGACTCCTCATCGGGTTTCACATGCGTAAAAATGCAGTGCCTACAGTTGCCCCCACTTTGATGGGACTTGTGTAATGTGCAACAGTGACAATCCTATCAAAGTTATGCAATGCATTTCTACTTACCTGGCTCGCCACCTGCCACTTGACTTACCATGTGTTGAGTTGCGTTGATTCGGTGGTGAGGTGCTGCGACCCCTGGTTCATTCCCGAAGTAAGCTGAGGGTCTTGTTCCCATTTTGAGCTGAGGTCTTGTTCCCATTTTGAGCTGGGGTCTTGTTCCCATTTTGAGCTGAGGGTCTTGTTCCCTGAATTGTTGAGTGTTGGGTTTTGTTCCCGTGGGTCTTGTTCCCATTTTGAGCTGAGGGTCTTGTTCCCTGAATTGTTGAGTGTTGGGTTTTGTTCCCGTGGGTCTTGTTCCCATTTTGAGTTGAGGGTCTTGTTCCCTGAATTGTTGAGTAGTGGGTTTTGTTCCCGTGGGTCTTGTTCCCATTTTGAGCTGAGGGTCTTGTTCCCTGAATTGTTGAGTAGTGGGTTTTGTTCCCGTGGGTCTTGTTCCCATTTTGAGCTGAGGGTCTTGTTCCCTGAATTGTTGAGTAGTGGGTTTTGTTCCCGTGGGTCTTGTTCCCATTTTGAGCTGAGGGTCTTGTTCCCTGAATTGTTGAGTAGTGGGTTTTGTTCCCGTGGGTCTTGTTCCCATTTTGAGCTGAGGGTCTTGTTCCCTGAATTGTTGAGTAGTGGTTTTGTTCCCGTGGGTCTTGTTCCCATTTTGAGCTGAGGGTCTTGTTCCCTGAATTGTGCTGATATGAGGCTTTATTCCTCCCGAGCTTTATTCCGGACCGTACTGTCATGAGGCTTTCTTCCCCAGACTGATACTGCTGCTATGGGCCTCGACCCTGGAATCATTCCTTGGATCCGATACTGTGCTTTTTACTGTTTCTGATTAGCCTGTTCTTTGCCGCTTTTCTATTCTTTAAAACCTGTGAATACAACAAACACAAAAGGATGCAAAATGTGTTACGTGTATGCATGCATGAATGTTCCTATCCCGTCGGGTTAGGTCTTCTGCCAATTCTCTTGGTGACTGCTCGGTTTTCTCTCCCTCGGGTAAAGTATTGCTTCATTCTTTCCATATTGATCGGCTTGGTGAACTCATGTTTTTCTGACCGTCTCACTGTCCCATTTCCCTATTTCTGAATGGCTATCTCATCTTTTCTGTTTTCTTATTCTGAGGATTCTCCGAGTTCTAAATATCGTTGAGTATCATAGTACTAAGGTTTAATGCTTTTCTCAAATATACTCATGTTGCAGAAGAGATTCGGCGAAATGAACGTCTTTATTATCATAAAAAAGGTTCGAACAAGTAGACAAAACCAATGTCTTTATTTAAAAAAGCAAGATCAAATAAACTAGGAGGAACAGCTTCATCATTCGCAGCATTGCCTTTTCTCTTGACCTATGGTCCTTCGTTGTCATCCATGTAATAAGCTTGGTGGTGGAGGGTTTTGAGGACAAAGGTTTCGGGTAGGCCAGAGTTGATCATGTAGGTGGGTGGTGGAACAAAGTGGTAGTTTGGTAGAGGGTTTCTGTGTGTGTCAGGTTGTTCTTTCTCTGGGTCGGGTCTTTTGTGAGCATCGATGAGGTTTTGGATTTCATGCCTAAGGCGGGGGCAGTTGTCAGTGTCATGACCTTTTTGCTGGTGGAAGTGGCAATATTGGCTCAGGTCGAAGTAGTGTGGCACAGGGTTTGGGATTGGTCTAGGGTCTAAAGGCTTCAGGAGTCCTTGTCCTTTCAACTTCTCAAGCACCCTAGATAACGGCTTCCCCAGGTTAGAGAAATGCCGGTTCTTGACGGCAGCGACCTCGGCAGTAGCGGGCTTGGTCTCAGAATACCCCCCAAAAGTCCGCCTACTCTGGCCATAGGACTTTCTGTTTTCAGCCTCCTCTTCCTCAATATCCATGACAGTTTCTCTCAACTGTCGAAAATCGGAATCATCGAAGTCATCCTCCTCAGCTTGCCTATAAATAGAGGGCTTGGTGCCCTTGATGATCATTTTGATTTGGTCCTTCTCAGAGGGCCGAGTCTGCATTTTCAGAAGCTGGTTTCTCCAGCGGTCTACATACTCCTTGAAGCTTCTCTTCCGGCTTCTGCTTAGTGTTCTCCAAATCACGGAGTGACAAGTCAATCTCCAAGTCTGTAACATACTGCTTCAGAAAGCGTCAGCTAGTTCCTTCCAATCTTCCTTAACCTTTTTTTCAAGGCTATGATACCAACCACAGGTGCCCCCTCGAGTGACATCCCAAACATCTTTTGGACTTGGCGCTGTGATAGGCCCACTGAACTCATAACAGACACATACTGACGGAGATGCACCCTCGGATCTCCATTCCCATTGAACTTAGCCAGATCCGGCATCTTAAACTGCGCTGGCAACTGCTCCTCGAACTTCATTGTCTCATAGTCTAGCAAATCTTCATTCTTACCCCTCATCTTGCGGGTAACTGACTCAACCTGATCCCGAAGTTTCTGTAGCTCTGTCTGAGACCCAGATACTCTGCCTGCTGCATACTCTGCCATATCATCATCAAAAGCGGGGATATCATCCCCCAACCCATTCAGAGGCTTCTCGCGCCTTACATTCTCAGAATTCTCCCCAGCACGGGGCACAGCCATATTTGTCATGGCAGCAGTCAAGGCTTGCAACTGTTCAGTAATCTTGGCGAAGCCATTTTCCAACTGATCTATCCGGGATACCTCAGTATCTGATTCACTCATGTCTGTTCTCGGTATTTTGGTGAGTCTTCCTTTTTCCTAACCCAACGGGAATCTATGATGGCTTTCAGAACACAAGGGTTAACATGATGTATGTATGCATGATGTGCATAAGAAGTATATAACATATATTAAATCAAATAAAATTCTCAAACAAATCGGCCTATTATCATTTTAGAAGCTTTTGGGACAATTGTCATAAGTGAACCCGTCCCAGTTTAAATGGCCTAACGAGTTCATGTCTTATGGCAAAAAGAGCCCAACTAAATCCAAATGATAAAATTCCGAACACAATCATAAAATGGCCCGTTGTTATTTAGAAGCCTTTTGGCCCAATCGTCATGAGATACGTTCTTGTCCCAGTTTAAATGGCCCAACAAGCCCATATCTCATGACAAATGGTCCAAATGGATCCAAACGACGATGTTCCCAAACACAAGCATACAAGGAAGATGATGCAAACATGACATAATATTTTTTACAAAGTGGCCTATCAACATTTCAGAAGCTTTTGGCCTAATAGTCATAAGGTACGAACTTGCCCCAGTTTAAATGGCCCAGCAAGCCCGCATTTCTGACAATAGTCCAACTGCATCCAAATGAGGATGGTCCACAAGCACATACTCAAGGAAATAATTGTTACTTTAGCCAACCCGGTCTATAGGTGGGTTAGTAAGAGTATAGACAAAGGCTCTCACTGGCGAAGGATGGCCCACAACTAGGTCTCCCCACTCAAGGGTTCGAGCAACCAAGTGGGCGCACCCTTTTTTATACACTAAGGTACGTGCCAATGAGCTATGGTGTGTGACGGACTGTCAAATGGATTTCCCGTTGTAGATCCCCCAGAGGGAAGGTGGAGCGAGGCTCACTTAAATACCCAAGCCTCTTAGGCTCTTATCGCTTGTTGTCAGGAATAAACAACGAGTCCTCCAAATTAGTCCATCACAAAGGCTACGAGTAGATGGCTATCTAGGTGCTTCACAGCTTTTCCTTCTAGAAAGGTAGTGAATGAAGGAAGACACAAACCATTACCTAGCCTAAAAATGCCTTTGATTAAACCCTCACTTTATCCACTATAGACACGGTCAATTTAAACATAAATCCAAACATTACAAGACAATATTTCGGGGCCAACTTTCTGTCCCCAGTGGAGTCGCCAGACTGTGGGACACAGAAACTGGGCGACGCCATTCCTAGGCTCGCGGCCTAGGTGGGAAAGATTGCATAACATGGAGTCGCCACCCGGTGTGAACCGGGACAAAGATTTAAGGCCGCACTCACCCCTCGCAAGGGAAGACCTCAAACCGTTGGGTTCGGAATGGTCCCTTACTTATGTCACTTGTAATGAAAGGATTCATGTAATAATTTTACTAAGCTTAAGTAACACTTATTTCCAAGAGTATCATGCTTCTAAATTCTCATGTGCAAAATAAAACTTATGTGTACATTTTTACATATATCTCATATTCAAATTGCATGCCTAACATATATCAAGATAGCAACGAACATATGAATTTACATATCACATTCAGGAAAACCACAAGCACACATATGGGCACTTTTCAAGTGGTACGTGGAATTGTGGCCCAAGTACAGACCGCACTACCGTCCATTCGGAATCGGCTACGGAATTTACGTCTGGGTTTCCATCCGATATACCGCAAGAAATAATGCTCAAATGTTATCATGACATAAGCATACGAATTGTGACACATTTGCATAAGAAAGATCGACTAATAGGCAATTATGCATGAATATAATAAGACAGACTTAGTTCAGTGTGTGTGCGTTCGTGTAGCGTTCGTAAACGCGTTCGAACGGAAATGAACAGAATGCTCACGTTCGAGTAGCGTTCGTAAACGCGTTAGAACGGAAATGAAACAGAATGCTCACGTTCGAGTAGCGTTCGTAAACGCGTTCGAACGGAGACGAGAACAGAATGCTCACGTTCGAGTAGCGTTCGTAAACGCGTTCGAACGGAGATGAGACAGAAAGCTCACGTTCGTATGGCGTTTGTTAACGCGTTCAAACGGATACGAGACCTGACATAATAAGGCAAAAACACATGCGCGTTCGAGTTGCGTTCGTGAACGCGTTCGAACGGACACAGACCTGATGCAATACATAAAAGAATAAAAGGGCGCGGCGAAGCACTGCCGTAAAGGTGACCTTTTGGGGCTCTTGATCTCTCAAAGAGAGGACCTTTAGACCAACATGCTAAGCCCATGCGCGTCATATCACACATGCAAGAATAGAACCAATCATATCAACCAAGTATGCCCGATTGAACGCATCTTACATCCAATCCGAACACACGTCAACCGGCGCGGCAAAGCATCGTGGTAAAGGGCTTTTAGCCCCTCCCCATAGGGGATCTCACAACACACTACTAAGCCCATGCGCTCGATTGACTTATACATACGAAAATGAAGATAATAATATCAAACTAAGTATGCTCGATTGAACGTATCTTGCGTCCAACCGAACATACATCAACCGGCGCGGCGAAGTAGTGTCACGAAGGTGGCCTTTTCGGCTCTTTGTCTCACAAATGGAGGACCTTTGGACTAACTCACTAAGCCCATGCGCTGGTTGAATCATACAAAAATAGACAATATATTGAATTCAAGAGAAAACTAAATAAACAAAAAGCAACACAACGAAAGAGAGATGGTGCCGTTTACTCAAGCGGTACGTGGAGTTGTGGCCCGAGTACAGATCATATTACCGTCCATTCGGAATCGCTATGAAATTTATGTCCGGGTTTCCATCCGATATACCGCGAGAGTTGACACATCTCTCATTCATCCATAACCCACAACATACATCATACACACAACAGATACCACAAATAAAGAAAATATAATCAAATAAATGACCAGAAAGTAAAATGAGAATAAGTGTGAAAGATACCCTCAGGTCTAACCTTTTAAGCCGTCTCTCGGACTCACGTTCCACGAAGATCGAAAGGGGGTAAAGCTCCGCAACTTTTCTGGTCCGCTGGTTCAACGTCCTAGCTCACTGTTTCGCTGCTTTGCTTACGATTCGAACTCCGTTCCGCTCCTATTCGGCTCCTGTTTTGCTGCTCACTGCACGGGCTACCTGTTTCGATGTTTTCAAAGAACTATTCCAAGTTGTGTGGGTTCTTAGTGCAATTAAAAGTGATTATTTTAAGGTTATCTATGTAGTTTTCTAAGTTACTGTTTTTTTAGGATTTTGGGCTACTGTTTAAGGTAATCTAGAAGGTTGTTTTGGCGTGTTTTAGAATTCGGCTATGGTGAGTTTGGGTTCGGCTATGGAGGGTGGTCTTGTGGTGGTTTCTTTGTTTTCTTTTTGTGTGTGTATGAAGTGTTTTCTCTTGGATGTGTTTTGGTGTGTAGAGAGAGTTTAGAGAAATATTGAGAGAGCTTGGGTGTGAATTGTGTTCCGTGACGGCCATATGGCCTTGGTTAGGGGTTGTTTATATAGAGAATGGCTAGGGTTTACAAGGGAAGAGATTTGTGCATTAAATTAGGATATGATTTAGTTTTAAACAAGGAAATCAAAGGATTGAGGGGGGACAAAATATTTTAATTTAGGAAGTTGCAATATTTAATTTGTGTTGGTTTAGGAATACAAATATTTTAAGTTAGGAATAATATATTTTTAATTAGAATAATATTGGTTGATTGATTTTAATTAGGCATGCAATTTCTTTAATTTGGGTAAGTTTTATTAGATTAGGAAGTCAAATATATGATTGGCTTTAATTGGTTATGATTGATTTTAATTAGTATGATTATCTTTTGATTTAGTATGTGATTTGTTTAATTTAGGCATGATTTTAGTTTAAGTTGGTAATTGTTTATTTTTAATTGGTAAATGAATTAAATATTTTATTTAATGTTTAATATTTAATTAATATTTAATTATTTAATTTGGGATGTGTTTATGGGCTTTGGGGAGCTAAATGGGCTGGGGTGAGGCTAGCAGAAAACCAGAATTACCGACACCGTTCGAACGCTCCCCGAACGCTACACGAACGCCCGCAATCTGTTTCCGTTCGAACGAAGTAACGAACGCAGCACCAACGAAGACAGTGAGCTTGCTTATTCTGAATTCCCTCCGATATCCGTTTCCCGCGGCATCGTGACTCAAAAGGTAGCTGTCTCCAAATAAGACTCCTCATCGGGTTTCACATGCGTAAAAATGCAGTGCCTACAGCTAGCAATGGAGATTTTTGTAAACAAAAATTCCCATTTACTCTTATAACTCTCGGCAATGAGAGTGTAATAGAGAGAGATAGTTTCGGTTGAGAGAAGAGGAGAGGATGAATTGTGTTACTTGTTTGATTTCAAAAAAACAAAAAATGATATACCAAATCCAAGATTTGGTAAAGGTCACTCATGCCTTTCACACTTGTGTGTTGAACAAGCCACCAACAACTAACTACTTCCATCAACAAAAGGTAATGATATAGACTAGGTGATGTGACTTGTGTGGGCCCCACTTGATTCAGATCCGAGTGGGCCCGCCAACATATTCTGGGCTCGGGTTTGTTAATTCCGAATTAACGAATTTTCCGTTGCGACTTAATTAATCAAATTTAATTAAATAATTAATGCCTTGCAAAATTATTACGAAAGTCGCTCGCGAATTAATTCTAAATTAATTCGTTCGCCCGAATTAAAATCCAATTTTAATTCCGCTATGAAATCTAATTTTATTTAATATATCGAATATATTATTAATCGATTAATTCCAAATTAATCGTTCTCTCTCTTTTATTTGAATTTATCCCAGATAAATTCTCGTCGTATTAATCCCAGATTAATTTCTCTCTCTAATAATTAATCCCAGATCAATTCTGTTCGAGTCATACGTCATCGGTGAATCTTCGGGAAGCGACCCATGAGATTCCTGGAATGTTGACAGTAAATCAGGTCGTCGGACTATCCGAAAACTCCGGCGTACTCCCGTACCCGTACCACATTCTTACCGATTTACAAGACATGGTTGGCTTCTAGCAAAGCACGTGCCTACCCAATTCTCCAGAAATATTCTTTAAGGAATATATAATCTATAACAGGCGTAGTATACGAAGTATTGCGTATTGCGATCCAGTATCTGATGTCACATGCAAGGCTTGGGGCTGGAATAGTGTCTGCCCCGTACGAAGCATATATCGGATCACAAGCAACTAGTCTCTATAATCGAATAATCATGACCTATTCATATTATCCCGATAGTTGCAACATAATAGATAACCAGTTCTGTATCCTTGTGTGATCATCATCTCCATATGACTGAAGTGATATTTCCGTCTTGACATCACACCCAATACACTATGATTCTCAATAAACCCAGAAGAGGCGTACACGGAACCTGTTAAAATCCCGGACAACCAAAACCAAAGCGTATTGATTGTCGCAAGTATTAGCGATGCAAGTCTCAGGTTAAAACCAAATACACATACCCTGATGCGGATTCCCATAGACACATAATCATACTACCAATGGGATTCCACGGGGTCTATCCAGAGCGAAGCTGTTCCCGTACCATCGGTAACACAACCTCCTATCACACTTGCATAAGCATCCAATACTTAAATATATGAGAACTATGCTGTTATGCTCCCACAACGGCACAAGTGCAATATTAGTCTATTCCGTATTATCGATGGTCAGTCTCGATAATACTACGACTAGGGATATTTAATGATTAAATCTTTGTGGATTGATATCGTCTCATATCCTATTAATCCAGAACTAATCATAAGGACTTTTATCATATATATATATACAAGTAATCTAATTACAAAATGATAAAATAGCAATTTCCATTATCATATAGTTAATTTGTACAAAAACCACAATGTCTTTTACAAATAGTGACGCTATGGGTCATAATTGTCCAACAACTTCATCGTGTCGGGCTGAACAAACTTTCAGAGAACCCCTAAAGACCTATTTAATTTGGTCGGGTTGGGTACCATCATTACTTTCCTAGGTCATTGGCTAGTAAAGACTAATGCTAACGAAGTAAAAAGGTATGCATTCAAAATCTCTCTTTTGGGAGAACAATTTATCGCACATGTGGTCGATTCATTCTTTCAATCTTTCTCTTACCTCTGGGTCTTTGGGCATTTCTATCCATTTAGTTGGGTAGTACTACAATACCCTTCAATCTTCCTCGTGATAAAGACTTGCTAAAAAACACCATCAGCATCTATCCCATAGTTCTCGGTATCAATGAGTTTTTGAGTTGATGTCAGGAACTTCATAAAAATGGTGGTGCAGATAGGGAAAACATGGTCTGGATGGTCCGACTTCAAATCAACTGTGCTTCAAACTACCATCATCTTTTTCCGAGAAGCTTTCCCCGAACATCCTCATCGGGTAACACCTATCTTCTCCATTTTCATTACATCAGGTATCTCAAAGCTTCACCACCTTGGGTAAGTCACCTTGTTCACTACCAAAAATGTAATTTCCTAACGATTGTCTTTCTTTCATCATTATCGAAAAGTCACTTTTAGGGTTCTAAAACGTCACTAGGAATACGTGAAGTTATAATGCTCCTTCTTAATTGCGACCATCACATCTAACAAATGACACTTGCTTCATCTCCTAAATGTGCAAGGTGTTATCCATCTATGATTTGCCTGCCCAAACTGGATGGCTGAGATTGACCGAACATGTGGTACTTATCCAAACCTTTGTTTAAATTCATTGGCTAAGATCGACTCATACACGTGGCATACATCCACATGTTTCGTTTTAAATCAACGACCAAGATCGACCCAACTAGCCTATATAAAGGCCTTTCTTCCATTTCTTAACACTTTCATCAACTTCTTTATCTCAACAAACCCTCTGCAAAAAACCTTTGAGCTTTCTTTGCAAAAAAATTTTGATAAGAATCCTCTCCAATCTCCTTAATCACTCCTCTCTAACAACACAAGTACATTTCTGACCTTTCTTTTCATTATGCCGCATGTTGGGACAGATCAGAACCCTTGGGCCGGATTGGGGCCTCGTGCTGTGAAAACAAGTCTAACCCATGTATTTCGAGTACGAGTGTTTTTTTAAATAATAAAATGGAATAATATATTTTATTACGAGTCCATAGGAAAAAATCAAGGACGAATCAGAGTCTGGAAACTCGAAAACAAGCCAAAATAAATTTCAGCACGAGTGTTGCACACGCCCAGAGTACGCATCATGCGCACATGCAAAAATACCCGCGCGCATTGTGCTCGTGAATAGTATGTGCCCGCACTGTTCACACATGGACAAAGTTGAAATTTTTTTTAATTCAATTGTATTAGCTATGCTTAATTTACAGAAAGCAAACTAAAATTGGTTTTCCACTCAAAACATTTCCAATCTTTTCAAAACAATTCCAAACACCAAAATCTAATTTTTGACATTAAAAACAAAATCAACACATTAAAAAAAATCATAATTTTTAAAATATCAAATAGTTTTACAAAACATAAATTTATTCAAAATAAATATGTGCAAAAATTTGAATCTAAAATCTAAACCAAATAAAAATCGGATAAAGAAGTAACCCATGATCAATTTTAGGTCACTTAATGGTGGTCAAGTGATTCTAGAATGTTAGTCATAGCCCAATCTTTTATCTAGAGTTTAAAACTCTAATTTTATATTTCATGTCCAATATACACAAAATTTGACCCATTCACAACCATATTGTGTTTCCATTCTTCCAAAGCATCTATACACAATTCATTAACCTTATTTCAACTTCAAGCTATGTTATTATGTATCAAATACATAATACATCATCATATGCTTCACTAATGATATCAAATCACTAATGGAAAAACATAGCTTATTAGAGAAGATCAAACTTACATAGCAAGCTTGAATGAAAGATCTAATCTTCTTCTCCATGTTGAAAATGTAGAGAACTTCCAAAGTTTCTCTCATAAATCTTCAGGTTAACTTCTTTGCTTGCTTAATAAAAAATACTTAAGCTTGTCTTTTATAATCAAGCTTTTAATTTTTAATTAATAAAAATTTTAATCAATTTTTAGGTAGGTTTAATCCAATTTGTCTAAATATGCATAAAAGGTGTAATCTAATCAACTTTACCTAACCACTTGATTAATCCAATTAAATCAAATTAAATACACCTATTATTGTATATTTTTTAATTACCAAAATATCCTCCAATTATATAGATATTTATGAAATTATAACAATACCCTTATATGATTATAAATTTGGATTAATCTAATAAATCTCAATTGGTCTAGTAAATAATTAATATTATCTAATAACTGTAGGCATTACATTTTTGCATGTGAAAACCCGATGATGAGTCTCAGTTGGAGGCACTACCTTTTAAGTCGCGAAAGCCGCAGGAAACGGACGTCGGAAGGGAGGAGTCAAGAATTGACTCATATTCGAGTTAAGTTCGCTGGTTTAGCTTCGGGTTACTTGTTAGTTGTCCATTTTAAAAATTATTCCCGGCCCAAAATACTCACAAATCACGTAACCTCGGCCTAAAATCCCCACAAGCCCCTTGGCCTTGATCTAAAATCCCCGCAAGCCCACACCCTAGCCCACACAAACCAAACCCACCACCAAAGGCCCACACGCCCCAACCAAGGCCCACAGGCCCATTTACCTAATACACACCCAAATTAAATCAAATATTAAGTTAAATATTAATTAGATAATGTAATTAAATAAAATAATTAATTAAGTCATATACCAAATTAAATAAAACAAATAAAATCTAAATAATCACCTACCAAAATAATAAAATACTTACACAAATTAAAGAAATTGCATGCCTAATAAAGATAAATCAAATATATTATATACCAAATTTAACAAATATCATGCCTAATTAAAATCAATCATAACAAATTAAATATTTTGTATTCCTAATCTAGCCAAGATTTGTCCCCCTCAATCTAATCCTTTCCTTGTTGAATACCAAATCAAATCCTCATTTTAATGCCAAAATCCCTTCCTTGTGAGACAAGGAGTAGCCCTAACCTTTCTCTATATAACACAACCCTAACCAAGACATGCACTCCCCTAGCTCATACACAAGACTTACACGAAAATCACAACACCAAGAGCCCTAGCCACTCACGGCAATAGCAAGAAGAAAAACACAAATAATTCTCTTCATCTCCCCCACTCCACAACCGAAAACAGCAGCCCCTAAACCTCCACACATCACCGAAATACACCTCCAAACAGCAGCCCCTTTCCACCGAAAACAACAGCCCCTATACCTCATAAACACGCCTGAACAGTAGCCCAAATCACCCCCAAAACAGCAGCCAAATCCTCTTAAAACAGTCCCTAAAATCCTCAAAACAGTAACATAAAAACTGCATTTATAATCCTTAAAAATAATCACACAAGACTGCACTAAAAACCCACAAAAAACACTCGAAACAGTCCGTGGAAACGTCAAACAGTGACCTGAACAGTGAGCAGAAAATACAGAGGAAACAGCAGCAAAACGGAGTCAAAATAGTAGCTTGAGTAGCGAAACACAGTGAAAAAACGCAAACCAGTGAACCAGAAAAGTTGCGGTGTGATAGCCCTTCCGACGGCCGTGAAACGCGAGTTCGAAAGTCGACATAAAAGGTTAGACCTGAGGGTATTTTCCACATTCATTTTCTGTTTTTTTGTATTATTTATTGAGTATTGCTTGCATGATTGTTATGTTGAAATGCATGTTGTGGCCTTGAGTAGATAAATATGCATGGATTATGAGATATTGTATGTTGTGGCTTTGGATAAACGAAAGATGTCTCAACTCTCGTGGTATATCGGATGGAAACCCGGACATAAATTTCATAGCCGATTCCGAATGGACGGTAGTATGATATGTACTCGGGATACAACTCCACGTACCGCTTGAGTAAATGACACTTTCTTTTGTCTTATATTGCTTTGATTATTTATTTTTCGTTATTTAAATTCTGCATGTTACTTTTGTATGCATGATTCAATCGAGCGCATGGGCTTAGTAAGTGCGATGAAAGGTCCCATATTTGGAGGGGTTAAAATCCTTTACCACGATACTTTGCCGCGCCGGTTGATGTGTGTTCGGTTGAATGCAAGATACGTTCAATCGGGCATACTAAGTTTGATATTATTATTTTTTAATTCTTTGTATGCATGATTCAATCGAGCGCATGGGCTTTGAAAGTGCGATGAAAGGTCCCCTATTTGGAGGGGTTAAAATCCTTTACCACGATGCTTTACCGCGCCAGTTGATGTGTGTTCGGTTTTGAATGCAAGATACGTTCAATCGGGCATACTACGTTCGATATTATCGTTTTAATTCTTTGTATGCATGATTAAGTCGAGCGCATGGGCTTAGTAAGTGCAATGAAAGGTCCCCATTTGGAGGGGTTAAAATCCTTTACCACGATGCTTTGCCGCGCCGGTTGGTGTGTGTTCGGTTGAATGCAAGATATGTTCAATAGATATACTAAGTTTGATATAGTTATCTTTGTCTTTGTACGCATTGTAACGAAAGGCGCATTGGCTTATTGCGTTGGATTAAAAGGCTCTCCATTTGGGGGAAGAAAAGCCTAAAAGGCTACCTTACCATGATATTTGCCGTGTCTTTCATCTTTTGGTTGCATTATCTATCCTGTCTTGGCTCGACCTATTGTCATTGGTATACCCATATTCTCACCCCCTCTACTCTCGGCAATTGAAAAACACAAAGCACCTCCACGCAAATACCCTAGTTGATCCCCACCTTCATGCCATTACCCCTCCACCTCATCTCACGTAACAGGCCTCACCCTTCACGTAATAACCAAATCACAAAACCTCACACTAACACCCAGACCTGCACGCACAAACACACACGTCTCGTCCCATTCACTCACGCACAAGTAGCCCCCCTCCTCACGCACACACTGCCATTCACTCATGCGTACACAACCTAGTACACTAACCTAATGCTCACCACTGACTATCGCTAATTCCCTTCCTTGCCTTCATTGCCTAAACTACAAACAGTCCCCACACACTCAAATTATTCACGCAATTCGCCTGCCATTAAGCCGTAACACAACCACAACTCCTCACGTCATAAAGCCAACCTGTACCATTCATGCATGTATTATGAAATCTCATATAGTCATTCTTATCTTTGATGCATCATGATGAAAAGCATGTTTATCCCTTGGTTGCATCATTTACCTTTGTCTTGGCTTAACATATTACAATTCATATATCCATGTCATGATAGCATTTGAGTATTATTTCTTGTGGTATATCGGATGGAAACCCAGACATAAATTCCGTAGCCGATTCCGAATGGACGGTAGTGCGGTCTGTACTTGGGATACAATTCCACGTACCACTTGGAAAAGTACTCACATGCGTGCTTGTGTGGTTAGTGTGCGTGCTTGTGCTTTCGTGAATACAATATGCCAATGAAGTTGTATGTTCGTTGTACTTTGATGTACTTTCAAGCATGCAATCTTAGATGTGTAAATATATGTAAATTTAGGTGCAAGTTTTATTTTGTACATGTGTATTTAGAAGCATGATACTCTCGAAAATAAGTGTTACTTAAGCTTGATTAAATTATTACATAAATCCTTTCATTACAAGTGACATAAGTAAGGGACCGTTCCGAACCCAACGGTTTGAGGTCTTCCCTTGCGAGGGGTGAGTGCGGCCTTAAATCTCATTTTCCCGGTTCACACCGTGTGGCGACTCCATTATTCTCCAGTTTAGTCCCCCGCGGGCTACTCCGTACTCCCGACCGGGCCGTGAGCCCGGGACATCATGCGTCGCCGAGTTTCTGTGTCCCACAGTCTGGCGACTCCACTGGGGATAGAGAATCGGCCCCGAAATATTGTCTTGTAATGTTTTGAATATATGTTCTAATTGATCGTGTCTATAGTGGATAAAATGAGGGTTTAATCAAGGGCATATTGAGGCTAGGTAATGGTTTGGTGTCTTTTTCATTCACTACCTCCTAGAAGGAAAAGCTGTGAAGGCACCTATATGGCCATCTACCCTTAGCCTATTGTGATGGACTAATTGGAGGACTCGTGTTTATTCCTGTCACCAAGCGATAAGAGCCTAAGAGGCTAGGGTACTTAAGAGAGCCTCGCTCCACCCTCCATCTGGGGAATCTACAACGGGAAATCCATTTGACAGTCAGTCACACACCATAGCTCATTGGCACGTACCTTAGTGTATAAAAAGGGTGCGCTCACTTGGTCGCTCGAACCCTTGATTGGGGAGACCTAGGTGTGGGCCATCCTTCGCCGGTGAGAGCCTTTGTCTACACTCTGCGAACCCACCCATAGACCGGGTTTGTATGGTTAAAGTAACAATTATTTCCTTGAATATGTGCTTGTGGACCATCCTCATTTGGATGCAGTTGGACTATTGACAGAAATGCGAACTTGCTGGGCCATTTAAAAGGGGCGAGTTCGTACCTTATGACCATTAGGCCCAAAGCTTCTGAAATGTTGATGGGTCATTATGTAGAAATTATTACTTTATGTTTGCATTATCTTTCTTTTATGCTTGTGTTTGGGAACATCATCGTTTGGATCCATTTGGACCATTTGTCATGGGATATGGGCTTGTTGGGCCATTTAAACTGGGACAAGAATGTATTTTATGACGATTGGGCCAAAGGCTTCTAAGTGCTGATGGGCCAATTTGTGATTGTGTTCGGAACATTACCATTTGGAATTAATTGGGCTCCTTGCCATGAGATGTGTACTCGTTGGGCCATTTAAACTGGGACGAGTTCACTCCTATGATAGTTAGCCCAAAAGCTTCTAAAATGATAACGGGCCGATTTGTTTGAAAATTTTAGTTGATTTGGTATGTTATATATATTACATGCATCTCATGCACCTCATACATACATATGTCATGTTAACACCTTCTATGTCTCAAAAAGACATCATAGATACCGTTTGGGTTAGAGAAGGAACAAGGCTCATTAAAAGAACAGTAACAGTCATGAGTGAATCCGGTAATGAGGTATCCCATATGGATCAGTTAGAGAACGGTCTCGCCAAGATTACTGAACAGTTGCAGGCCTTGACTACTGCTATGGCTGGTATGGCTGTGCCTCGTGCTGGGGGAAATTCTGAGAATGTGAGGTTTGAGGAGCCTCCGAATGGGTTGGGGGATGATATCCCCACTTTTGATGATGATATGGCAGAGTATGCAACAGGCAGAGTATTGGGTCTCAGGCAGAGTTACAGAAACTTCGGGATCAGGTTGAGTCAGTTACCCGCAAGATGAGGGGTAAGAAAGAAGAAGATTTGCTGGATTATGACACACTGACTTTCGAGGAACAGTTGCCGGCACAGTTCAAGATGCCTGATATGGCTAAGTTTAACGGGAATGGGGATCCAAGGGTGCATCTCCGAGAGTTTGTATCAGTCATGAGTTCAGTTGGCTTATCTCAGCGCCAAGTGCAGAAAATGTTTGGAATGTCGCTCGAGGGAGCTCCCGTGGTGTGGTACCACAGTTTGGAGAAGAAAGTGAAGGAAGATTGGAGGGAGTTGGCTGATGCTTTCCTGAAGCAGTATGTCACTGACCTAGAGATCAATCTGTCACTTCGTGATCTGGAGAATGTTAAGCAGAAATCAGAGGAGAGTTTTAAGGAGTATGGGACCGGTTGAGGGGTCAGTTGTTGAAAATGCAAACTAGGCCCTCGGAGAAGGACCAGATTAAAATGATCATCAAGGGCACCAAGCCCTCCATCTATGGGAAGCTAAGGAGGATGACCTCCATGATTACTGATTTTCGGCAGTTGAGGGAAACTGTCATGGATATTGAGGAAGAAGAGGCCGAAAACAGAAAATTCTATGGTCTGAACAGGAGGCCCATTGGGGGGACATCGGGAACAAAAGCCCGTTTCTGCTGAGATTGCCGCTATCCGGAACTGGAGATTCTCCAACTTGGGTAGGCCCTTGTCCAAAGTATTGGAGAAGTTGAAGAGACAAGGACTTCTGTCACCCCTAGAAGCCAAACCATTACCCAATCCCCCACCATCACATTATAACCTAAGCCTTTACTGTCACTTTCACCAACAAAAGGGCCATGACACCGACAATTGCGCCCGACTCCTCCATGAAATCCAAGACTTGATAGACTCCAAGAAAATACCTGACCCAGAAACAGAACAGCCTGACACACACAGAAACCCCTTGCCCAACTACCGTGCCGTACCACCACCAGCCTATATGATCAATTCTGGCCTCCCTGAAGACCTTGTCCTAAAATCCTTTCACCCTCAAGCCTTTTGCCTGGGAATCTGGGATAGTACTAGTGAAGATGAGACTGAGCATGGAAAAAAATTTTGGCTTGATTTCTCTAGCAGTGATGAGGAAGAAGTAAGAGGAATGACGCGCATCGGTTGTTTTTACAATGATGTGGCAGAAAAGGGTAAGGAAATTTTGACAGATGGTAGAGAAGTGGTTGAGACTGCAGAAAATACTGAGGGGGATATAGTGCTGAGGCAATTGAGGAAAACTAGAGCACAAGTGAG